>JAVLUZ010000435.1:0-370000 GCA_036768485.1 Mermis nigrescens
ACGGTGTCTACATCGAAATTGATTTCTGCTAACGAAGAAAAAGTACGAGCCTGAAAAACAGGAATATTTTGATCATCAACGGTGAAAACAGAGGCAAAATATGAGTTAAAATGATTAGCTTTAACATGATCGTCATCTAATTCAATACCATTAGATAAAGTCAGGGGAAATGAACTTTTCCTGATTTTTAAACAAGAATTAATAAAATTGTAAAAGTTACGGATATCGCCTGATTTTAAAACTTCTAGTTCTTTGTTAGCGTAAAAATCTTTGTTTCTCTTCTTATAGATTTGCAGAAACTAGAATAGATAGTTCGATTTGTTCGAGTTTTGAACTCTTTGTAATTTTTCCATGATTTAAGTTTTTAAATATAACTTACGGATGTGTTTAGGAAGAACTTTCTTAAAATTTCTATGTGCTTTTTTAGGTATTAGATCAGAACTAATAGTTTGAAGAACTGAAACAAAAACATTATACAGATCATCTGCCGAAGTACACTGATTAAATGAATCAGGCCAAGAAACAGTGGCTAATCGCATAGAAATTAACTCGTAATTGGCTTTTCGAAAATTTAAACAAGAGGGCATGTGATTTGTCTCTTCGTACCCTTGAATTTCGAAAGCAAAAGAATTATGATCACTATCAGAAAAAGGAGGTGAAATCTTCACGTTAATGGCTTGATTAAGTGAAAAAAGCAAATCTAATATATTATTATCGTGAGTTGGACTACGGATTAGTTGCTCCAAACCAGTTGTACAGAAGGTATCATAAAATAAAGTATTGATGGGATTAGAAGGAAAGGTGTTGGAGACCCAATTAATTTTAGGAAGATTAAAATCACCAACAATTAATAAAGGATAAGGTACATTAGAAGCCCATTCAATAGAATTACAAAGACTTTCAGCATACATAGTATCATAAGTAGGAGGACGATAAGCTAGAATAAATCTAGTTTTGAAATCAGTATTGCATAAATCAAAAATTAAAATTTCACAGACAGGAAAATTGATAGGAATTTTGATGTGTTTAATATGTAGATTATTATTAGCAAAAACTATAAGTCCACCCCCACGCTTATTTAACCGATCACATCGAATAATTTGGTAATTATTTGAACTGCATAAGAGACTGACTATCTGGAATTTCAGGATAAAGCCAAACTGTTTGCTATTTTGTAACAGTTTTAAATCGGCTAAAAAAGACTTTCTAATTCTCCAAATGTTGAGACATTCAAGAGAAATTTGAAATAGGTTGATTTCGGGAAATTTTTTGGTGGGCACACGTAGGGCTGGCAAAAACCCAGATTTGAAAATTTAGCGTTTTGGGGTTTTTCGTGGGTTTTTGGGTGTTTTAGTTGGTTTTTCCTGATACACACCAGAGTTGTCTGTATACACTTATAAACATTGACTTGGCTTACTTTTTGACATATGAAGGACCCAACATTAAAACTAGGACAAGTTCAAAACAAAGATTTATTCGACTTTCGCTGTGCTGATCAGTGATCTTGTTCACATATCCCTATCATCACAATCATCAGTATCCATCATGGTTGGATAACAAAGCTGATTGGCATTGGTTTTAATGAACACCAGCTGTCGGACTGTATCAGTCAGTGCTCAGTGAATTTTTCAATTTTTGAATGGAGAAAACCAAAGGTTGAAAAAATTCGTCCAGATGAGGCCATTGAAATTACCAATGTAAATACCTATGTAATAAGTATTAAAGTTAGACATCGAAGATTGGAAAATTACACTACACATGAAACTTACAATAATAGATATGTACTTACTTATGTTGTCTATATACAAAAGGTCAGACTACTCGATGGGGTGCCCGCATCTCCAGCATCTCAGAATACCAAAACCATCAAAAACCCAAGATTTTTTAGAACCCCAAAAGCCCACCAAAAACCCAAAAACCCCAAAACCCCAAGAACCCACTTATGCCAGGCCAGCCCTGGGCCCACGTGAGTGCAATCTATTTGCCTGTGTCCAGGACATTTCAGCGTTTTACACTATGCTATTTTATTTTCCTTGCGACATTGTTTTAGCCTTGTGTTTTTTCGAATAAAGTATTAGTATTATTAGTATTAAGCCACCTGCTCCCAAGAATTAGAAACGATGTAATACGCGAATCGTGTATTTTGTCCATGCCTCAGAATCAACACAAAATGCCACAGATATCGACTTATGTAATCCGTCTATTGAAAGCGATCCATCGACCAGAAATAAATAGATAAAACGTAATATTTGAATGATGGATAGATGAGAGCTTTCAAAGGACATATTCATCCGCAATGAATGTTCGTATTGATATGGTTGACAGCGAAATGTCTTTTCTTCTCGAAAAATCATAAGCTGACCACATGTCTGGCATCGCAGATATTGCCATATGAGATCTCTATCTTGCTTGACACCACAAAACAGCCGTTTCCTCATTTAATGTGGCACGTAAGTAAGGATCCGCTAATCTAAAGCCCTGGACATCGAAATTTAAAGCCATCATAAGTAAAGCCTGAAGAAAATCCAACATTATATCGTATAATATATATACCATAATGTTGTATATACCCTAATGTCAGAAAAGATAAAAAAATTCGGTAGGGGTTAAAGTAAACAAGTGCCTGCGTTCTTTCGTGAATTTATTTTGAGAATTATTCTGAATTTTGGATTTTTCACTGAAAATGAGTTTTTGTTTCATGCAATTATAGATGCTTTTCGACCAAAAATACCTGAAAACGGCAACAAATGCATGTTTTTTCCCAAAAATTGAGCACTCGATAGCTCTAGCTCGTTGCTGACTTAGGTAACTAACATTTATTTACATTGCTTGCCTATCTAAATCGAGATTTGAGTTGCTAAATGTCTGATGAAAGCGAAAATTCTTGCTTCGATGTTTGAAAAATTTTTTTGTTTGTATATTTTAACTTTTGACTGATATTTTTGAGATTTTTTGTAAGTCTAAAGTTTTTGAAAATTTCTTAGAGCCGTAGCTTGGCAACACTTCAGTCCACTCACTTCACTGCAGTGCAATTTCTCCAAAAAATTTTGTCATTCCTGCTTCGGCTATGCAGTTTAGGAGATTGTTACAAAAAAATTTTTCGAAATTTGATGGAATATAGTCAAATTTCATAAGATGATCATCGAATATGACATTTATTTTGATTGCGAACCTTCTAATTTTAAAAAAAAATTGAATTTAATTTTTTTTTATTTTTGATTTACTTTTTCCCTATTCTTATAGAAAGCTTCTTGTGGTCGGGCTTGCATGTCCTCAAAGATACCAGGCAAAAAATAAGCTATTGCTACTACAGGATCGCTCAATCCGCTCAGTGCAACCACATAAGCTCAGGCTTATTTTTCCCTATTACCAACATGAATGGACATATTCTAAGCCTAAGCCTATATATGAATTATACAAAGACTGATTCTTAATCAGAATCAGGCTTAGTTTACTTATGCGCATTCACGTTGGTACTAGTCAGAAAATAAGCCCGAGCTAATGGGGTTGCAGCGGCGCTGCAACCCCACATTAGATTAAGCTTACCTGTTTTTTGCCTGGTATTTTTGAAAAAAATTACTGGCAGCGTTCAAAATGGTTGTCAAATTCGTGAACTACATGAAAATTGACCATAAGCCATCAAAATTCAGAAAAACTATAAAATTTTTCAAACTTTTTTAGATACCTATAAAAACAATTTTGAAATTTGAATGATCGACAAATTGACTATCTTTGTGCAAATGGATGTCATATTTGTGATCAGCGCTGAAAATCTGAAAAAACTGGGGAAAGTTGAGAAAGTCAAAACCCCAAAAAAATTTAAAATTTCAATTTTTCGAAAACTAATAGTCTACAATCAAAATAAATGTCATATTCATCGTGAACGTAAGAAAATTGACCATATTCCATTCAATATAGGAAAAAATTTGAAAATTTTTTCGTATCACCTAATCTGCAGAAGTGCTCCAGCTTCGCTCGTGCTACCGGCTTTGTAATTTCAAACAAAACGGTTAAATGCCAAACTGGTGAAAAATTCTTTTCTCATCTATTTATGATATTCCAAAAGAGGTTTAGAATTCAGTGCTTACCTGCACATCTCAAAATACTGCTTAAATTAACGTCCTGAAGGCGCTGTAAATATTTGACATTTTTACTGTTTTTGTCCTGCATGATATGCAGCCTTGCCAAACACTGATTGATTGTGGTATTGAATGCCATTGTTCTCAACATAAGCAGTAAGTAGGTATTCCTAGGGCTGACTGATACCTAAGTCCTACCTACCTATGTTTTCTACACAGATTCAAAAAGTATACAGAGCTGTGTCCAGTGCTTGAAATAGTCCGTGCTTCACACTTTTACTAGGTTTTCCGGCACTTCTACAGAATGGTGACTAACGTTGTTAAAATATGCTTTATTTTTATCCCTAGGCTTAGGTTTGATTTATTGACATTAGTTACTTATGCATTGTCGACTGTTCGATAATAGAGGCTATCACGTTAAGTATAAGAAATGGATCACCTATAGCAATTGTTACATCATCATTGTTGATGACGTCATAAATAGCTACTATTTTGTAGAAGCATAACATGTTTTCCCAAGCGCTGATTTCATTGATGACATTTTTAAACTGCAGTATTAAGCGCATAACCGAGTAGGACAAGTGCAATTTGAGAGAAGCTTAAAATTCATGTTTTTGCTTTATTTAATGGGATTACCTGATCCCTAGGCTTAGGCCAGTGATCGGACCAAGGGTACTTTTTGGACCCTTGGCCTCGGCCCGAGCCGAGGCGACTTAAAATCCTCGCCTTGGTCGAGGTCAAGGCCGAGTAATGCCGAGAGTCAAGCTTATATACCTATACCCATAAATAGTACTCTAAGAATATTTCATATGCATATGAGCTAGAGAATAATCATAATATTAAACACTTATCGAATGTCAAACAATTCATTTTTATTTCAATAATAGTAGATTAAATGTGTGAAGGATTTATTGAATTAAGTTAGCAGCATGAAAGCATACTAAATTTAACAAGTTGCTGTTGATGAAGACTTGGAAAAGTTGATATAAAATATGGCTGATCAAGCATGTAAAAACTTTTATTACTATGAATAAGAAAACAGTGTCGAAGAAATAAACGAACAAACGAAATAAGCTAGGTAAAGACAGAACTGTAGCCATTGTTGTGCTCGCTTTTGCAGTAATGCATGTTTAAGCACGCTATTTCGGTCATCCAATTCTGGTGTGGCAGGTAATATGACGGAAACTGCATTGTACTTTCCGATCATAGTTTCCCAAGGTCCAGAGTTGAGGGAAGGGTGAAATCCCAAAATAGGGGACCAGTAAATTAAGTAGTGTCTTTGTATGAGCAAACAAATTTTTGTAGATATTTTATATAAATATATTTTTAAAGATACGCATTTTTACATACTGCCAGTGTGTGACCTGCAACCGGTATGCAGTCCTAAACAGTGTTTTTTTTGTGCGAGATACCTTTTTACGTGTACAAAGATGGTATCCAGTGAACGACTGAAGCTCCAAAATTTTGCTCCGGCCGAAGCCGAAGCTTCGGCCAGCTCTTGCTTCGGCTTCGGCCAAAGGCCGAAGGCCGAGCTTTGGCCAGGCGAAGCTTTGGCCGAAGGCCGAAGCTTTGGCCGAAGACCAAGGCCGAATCTGTATAAATTCTTCAGTCTAATTCTGATTAGTATGAAGAATGAATTGCGAATTGAGTCATAAATATGAAAGTTAAGCTTGATTATGTTCCAGGAGTAAATATGAAGTAATAAAACAGTGTCATTCATTGCAAAAATTTTATTCAAAAGCGCAATTAATTCTCTTCATTAGCACTGATTTCATTATTAGACATTTCATGTATGTATATCAGCAGCTAATACGTATTGATCATCATCAGATTCACTATCCTGAATATATAAAAATATAATGTATTATTAGGAATAAAGCCTGGAATTTCTGAGAATTATAAAAACAATTGATTAATTCCTAATTTTCCTGCTGATACTTAAATTTGTAGAAGGTAGACATAGAAGCAAATAGAGATTTCTTCCCGTTATTAGATGCAGAAGTTTAAGAAAGTTAACACGTCGACCATGGAGCAATTATTTAATACAAAAGAGAATGGTACACAGCAGTGTTTTTTGTACTCGGCAAAGATTTTTCCCATTGTACAAAGATTTATTGGGACTGTCTTTGTACATTTACAAAGATTTTTGGGAAGACAAAAATTGCAAAAAAAGATCTGAAATTCGCAAAAATTTTAGGCGCTACGCGCCGAAATCAGTAATTGTGTGTTCTACATATCTTTATAATGACAGAAATTGCATTTCAAAAGTAAATATGTCAAATTTTTCCGGCGCTTCGCGCCGTTTTAAGACGATCCTTGGTGATTTTTGCCCTTAGAGACCCAGAAATTAGCTAAAATACACTACCAAAAGTCAAACAACTCTGTTTTTACCACACTAAAATCGCTACTGTACCATATTCTAGTACCCAAAAATTTGTGTATACAAAATTAACAACAATTTTTGGGCAAACAAAAACTATAAAAAGGTGTATAATTCCCAAAAATTTTCGGTGCTTCGCGCCGAAATGAGTGATTTTTTGTCCTATATATCTTTAAAATGGCAGAATGTGCATTTAGAATGGAAAAATGTCAAATTTTTTCGGCGCTTTGCGCCGTTTTGAGACAATTTATAATAAGTTTTGGCGTCAGAAACCCAGAAATTAGCTAAAATACACTACCAAAGATCGAAAGCCCTGTTTTACCACACTAAAATCGCCACTGTACTATAATATAGTACACAAAAATTTGCGTGCACAAAATGTACAAAGACTTTTGGGGACCATCTCTGTACATGTACAAACTAGGGATGCACCGGGGCCGCCTTTTTGACCGGGGCCCGGGCCCGGCGCCGGGGCCGGTACTAGAGACTGGGACCAACCGGGGCCAACTATTTTTGCTATATCCAGGATATATACCCATGTATACATATGTATTTGGCAAAATGTGACTTATGCAAAATAGCGTCTGGGCAAGTCTATGGCATCCGTTCCACATGTATTTTCGAGTTCAATTAATCATCATAGCTTATATAGGCCAAAAATTTTTCCTACCATTTATAAAATTTGGCCCAATTCACGTAACTTGCATCATTATCAGCCGAATTACTCATGTTTTAGATCAGACGAGTTGAAAATAGCTTAAACAAGGATAGAAATTTCGCGTGCATAGTTTATTATGTTGACAGCCAATCCAACACAAAAAAACATCTTTTGGAATTTCATCCGCAGGCATGTAGCTGGCCGTCCTATTTTGGGGTGACCAACACCAATTTTGGAGCGACTAAGCCCAAAAAGGGCAAAAATAGCACAAAATAACGTTTAAAAAGTCCTATTTTTTCTGAATTTTATGGGGTCTGGCCGGACCCCCATTCCCCCAGAGCTACGTGCCTGTTCATCCGGCAAACAAACCTACAGGAATGCCACAAAATGTTAAACGTATGCTTTTTCTCATGCAGAAGAAAAAGTCGGAACAGAATTGGATCCGATGGGCTTTTTGCGGACAAAATTGGAAACTTACCCGGCCCTGGCATATATAACTGACAAGGAAATATTTGAGCCCCCGCCCATGTGTACCCCGAGTGAACGCTTGTTCAGTACAAGCGGCAATATTTGCTCGGATTCCCGTTCTCGTTTGCTGCATGAGCGATTAGAAACGCTAGTGTATTTGGCGAAAAACTTGTAGATTATCGGTTTTGACTATTAAATTGCTGCAGCTATAAACGTGAATAAGCTAAATTTATGAAATAAAATTTGTGACCAATGTTTTGTTATACATGAATGATATGCACAGGCGATTATGCACGATGTTTCCTCAAAATATCGCCAAAATCCGAACAAAAAACGTTGAGATAATTCTAAATAATAGGCTGAAAGTTGCGTATTTTGGCCCCGAGGCCGGGGCCGGAGCCTGGCCCTGGTGCATCCCTAGTACAAACGGACATTGTTAAAATAAAAACACTGGTACACAGTAGACACACGATATACAACAAGTGCAAAGATGGCGTTGGAATTTCGAGTAAACAAAGACATGCCTTCAAATGTGAGACATGTAGGAATAAAGGTGTGGCTTTTCCCTTAAGTGTCTCATCATTTTCGCGATCGCTAGTAATTCATTCATAGTCGAACTTTTTTAAAAATGGAAACAGATGCGGAGCAGATACAATGCTTAGATGAGTCGGCTTTTGTTATTAGTACATGGTTGCTTGCTGTTTATATAGTCAAAGTTACTGTTGTGAGCATATTTTTAACAAAATTTAAGGTGACTAGAAGATAAATTGAGCTAAATGGCGTCGTCTGGGGTTAGTTATATTGCACATTGTCTAAATTTTAATGCGAATAAAAAATTGCCCTGAAAAAAAAGCTTCGGCCTTCGGCCTTTTTTCCTTCTTGCTTCGGCCTTCGGCCGAAGCAAGAAAACACCCACCTTCGGCCAAAGCTTCGGCCGAAGCCGATGCTTCGGTCGTTCCCTGATGGTATCCAAAAGTCTTTGAACATTTTGTACATGCAAATTTTTGTGTACTATTCAGTGATCGGACCGAGGCCGAGGCCGTGGCCTCGGCGCAGAGGGCGAAGCAGAAAAGTGCCGAGGCGCCGAGGGTTAAAATCAAATTTGAATAAGTTTAATATATCCGTTGAATATTAACTATTTAGAATGCATCTGCAGTACACAGGCTATTTTTTACCTATAGACTTATCTTATGGTTTTAGTCGCGTACCCAGTTACACCAAGCTACATACAGCAAAGTGCCAATTTATTATTCATGTGATGACTAAGTTTTAATTCTCATGCTCGCTACATGGATCGGAAACACACATTCCCAAAGGGTGGGGGGTGAGGCAGGTTTATTACCCTCCTCTCAGGGTACAAGACTCAAGTCACTGTCAGACGATTTTTGGTGAAAACCTTTTGAATAAATTTTGAAGTTAATTTTTACGATGGCAAAAGTGCAGCTAACTATTAGAATTTCACGAAGTGATACAGTATTTTTGAATGTAAGCAAGAGTGAATAGACAACTATCACTATAAAACATGCATGCAACAGCTCAAAATTTTCGGGAGGGGCTCCTCGGCATACATGTAACGGCTTGAAATTTCGGGTAGGGGTCCCTGGCCATTTTTAAAGGAGAGGGATTAGCGACTCTAATTTTATGTCAAAAATGGCAAAAGCACCTAAAAAGCGCCAACAAAGCGCAAATTTTCGCCAAAAATGGGGAGGGTGGGTCAAAATTTTCTGACGTTGGATGGAAGGGTGTGGGGAGGACGTCCAACCCTGGGTGGATGGGGAATTCCCCAAACCCCCCTGTTACACGTATGGTTCTCGGCCATTTTTATGGGAGAGGGGGTAAATGATCACGAATTTTCGGCCGAAAATCGCAAAAACGCACCTGAAAATGGCCAATAAATGCAAGTTTTGCCAAAAATCAATTTCGGCTCGTGCATTTTTTGGAGCCATTTTTATACAATGTTAAAATACTTTCTTGGACACAGTGATATTAATTATATCGTTTTTCAGTATATTTTAGGAAATTTCAAAAAATTTTCGGCGCTTCGCGCAAAATATCGCTAATATACTGTATTAAGATTGAAGCAGAGGCAATAAACACTCGAAAATCAATTTTTGTGTAATCTAGGCATCTTTATGCAGATTTAAATACCTTTTGTATCTATTTATACTGTTTTTAAAAATTTTATGCAAAATAAGTACTATTTAATAACTTTGCTTTTTTTGCCGTTCAAAGATAAAATTGACTAATTTATCCTGATGTTGCATTGGATTTCTAAGCACAGTAGTGCTTATTACAAGATTTAATTGGCATATTACAATATCTGTAAGATTTCTGATTTTGTTTGTAGTACAAGTTGTTTTAGCTTTCTAAGTCGAGTTTTATGTGTAAATTTCATCAAAAGCTGATAAAAATTTCGGCGCTTCGCGCCGAACTAATATTATCAACTAAATTCAAGCCGAATTATCACATTAAGGGCCACGGTTTTTTGAATTCGGCAAAGATTTTTCATAATGTACAAAATCTTTTCAAAACCGTCTTTGTACATGCACAAAGATTTTTGGAGAGACAAAAACTGTAAAAAGGTGTAAAATTTCCGAAAATTTTCGGCGCATCAGTAATTGTCTGTCCTATATATCTTTAAAATAGTAGAATTTGCATTTAGAATGGAAAAATGTCAAATATTCAGAAACCCAGGAATTAGCTAAGATACACTACCAAACGTCGAAAAACCCTGTTTTACCACACTAAATCGCTACTGTACCATACTATAATAGTACACAAAAATTTGCATGTACAAAATGTTCAAAGACTTTTGGATACCATCTTTGTACACGTAAAAAGGTATCTTGCACAAAAAAACACTGTTTAGGACTGCATGCCGGTTGCAGGTCACACACTGGCAGTATGTAAAAATGTGTATCTTTAAAATATATTTATATAAAATATCTACAAAAATTTGTTCGCTCATACAAAGACACTACTTAATTTACTGGTCCCCTATTTTGGGATTTCACCCTTCCCTCAACTCTGGACCTTGGGAAACTATGATCGGAAAGTACAGTGCAGTTTCCGTCATATTACCTGCCACACCAGAATTGGATGACCGAAATAGCGTGCTTAAATATGCATTACTGCAAAAGCGAGCACAACAATGGCTACAGTTCTGTCTTTACTTAGCTTATTTCGTTTGTTCGTTTATTTCTTCGACACTGTTTTCTTATTCATAGTAATAAAAGTTTTTACGTGCTTGTTCAGCCATATTTTATATCAACTTTTCCAAGTCTTCATCAACGGCAACTTGTTAAATTAAGTATGCTTTCATGCTGCTAACTTAATTCAATAAATCCTTCACACATTTAATCTACTATTATTGAAATAAAAATGAATTGTTTGACATTCGATAAGTGTTTAATATTACGATTATTCTCTAGCTCATGTGCATACAAAATATTATAAGAGTACTATTTATGGGTATAGGATATAAGCTTGACCCTCGGCATTACCCTCGGCCGCGGCCGAGGCGAGGATTTTAAGTCGCCTCGGCCTCGGCCGAGGCCGAGGGTCCAAAAAGTACCCTCGGTCCGATCACTGGTACTATTATAGTATGGTACAGTAGCGATTTAGTGTGGTAAAACAGGGTTTTTCGACGTTTGGTAGTGTATCTTAGCTAATTCCTGGGTTTCTGAATATTTGACATTTTTCCATTCTAAATGCAAATTCTACTATTTTAAAGATATATAGGACAGACAATTACTGATGCGCCGAAAATTTTCGGAAATTTTACACCTTTTTACAGTTTTTGTCTCTCCAAAAATCTTTGTGCATGTACAAAGACGGTTTTGAAAAGATTCTGTACATTATGAAAAATCTTTGCCGAATTCAAAAAACCGTGGCCCTAAATGTGATAAATTCGGCTTGAATTTAGTTGATAATATTAGTTCGGCGCGAAGCGCCGAAATTTTTATCAGCTTTTGATGAAATTTACACATAAAACTCGACTTAGAAAGCTAAAACAACTTGTACTACAAACAAAATCAGAAATATTACAGATATTGTAATATGCCAATTAAATCTTGTAATAAGCACTACTGTGCTTAGAAATCCAATGCAACATCAGGATAAATTAGTCAATTTTATCTTTGAACGGCAAAAAAGTGCAAAGTTATTAAATAGTACTTATTTTGCATAAAATTTTTAAAAACAGTATAAATAGATACAAAAGGTATTTAAATCTGCATAAAGATGCCTAGATTACACAAAAATTGATTTTGGAGTGTTTATTTCCCCTGCTTCAATCTTAATACAGTATATTAGCGATATTTTGTGCGAAGCGCCGAAAATTTTTTGAAATTTCCTAAAATATACTGAAAAACGATATAATTAATATCACTGTGTCCAAGAAAGTATTTTAACATTGTATAAAAATGGCTCCAAAAAAATGCACGAGCCGAAATTGATTTTTGGCAAAACTTGCATTTATTGGCCATTTTTAGGTGCGTTTTTGCGATTTTCGGCCGAAAATTCGTGATCATTTACCCCTCTCCCATAAAAATGGCCGAGAACCATACGTGTAACAGGGGGGTTTGGGGAATTCCCCATCCACCCAGGGTTGGACGTCCTCCCCACACCCTTCCATCCAACGTCAGAAAATTTTGACCCACCCTCCCCATTTTTGGCGAAAATTTGCGCTTTGTTGGCTCTTTTTAGGTGCTTTTGCCATTTTTGACATAAAATTAGAGTCGCTAATCCCCCTCCTTCTAAAAATGGCCAGGGACCCCTACCCGAAATTTCAAGCCGTTACATGTATGCCGAGGAGCCCCTCCCGAAAATTTTGAGCTGTTGCATGCATGTTTTATAGTGATAGTCTATTCACTCTTGCTTACATTCAAAAATACTGTATCACTTCGTGAAATTCTAATAGTTAGCTGCACTTTTGCCATAGTAAAAATTAACTTCAAAAATTATTCAAAAGGTTTTCACCAAAAATCGTCTGACAGTGACTTGAGTCTTGTACCCTGAGAGGAGGGTAATAAACCTCCCTCACCCCCCACCCTTTGGGAATGTGTGTTTCCGATCCGTGTAGCGAGCATGAGAATTAAAACTTAGTCATCACATGAATAATAAATTAGCACTTTGCTGTATGTAACTTGGTGTAACTGGGTACGCGACTAAAACCATAAGATAAGTCTATAGGTAAAAAATAGCCTGTGTACTGCAGATGCATTCTAAATAGTTAATATTCAACGGATATATTAAACTTATTCAAATTTGATTTTAACCCTCGGCGCCTCGGCACTTTTCAGCTTCGCCCTCGGCGCCGAGGCCGAGGCTCCAAAAAACGCCGAGGATTGCCGAGGCCGAGGCCTCGGTCCGATCACTGGCTTAGGCTTAGTTATGTACATTCATAAATGACCCAAATGTTGGTGCCTGCGTTCAAAAGCACGAGTCAATGTGGTTCTAGCAAGACTCGTTTTTTACTAAAAGAATCGCTTGTGAAATTCAATACCCCACTGACTGTTCTAATTTATTGCGTACGATACCTTGGTTGTAAAACAGAATACGTGTGCTGTTTCTCACTAAATCCATATTATGTATAGAATGAGATGGATTCTTTGGACTACCTATACTCGAATTTACTTAAATATTAATTGTTAATTTATTAGTTAATAATTTCGATTATTTAGTGAATTATTCGTTCCACTGGATTCCTGTTAAATTCGATTCTTATTCTGAATTTCATTTAAAAAATTCCTCCAGCATTCTTAGAATTATATATTAAATCAATAATTTCAAATGAATGATCACAGGTTATATACATTAGGCTCATATACATTGGCTTGGATTTTATCCCTCTACCATTGTCACTCGATTAACACGACAAAATTGCTTTATTTTTTCTTTTTCTTCTAAAAGTTTCTTATTTCATAAATAATATCGCAAGTAACATATAAATCATGGTATATCACTCACAACTTCATAAGTGCTTCAATTTTAGATATTATTAGATTTTTGTTGCTGAACTGTTTTCAATTGTCTTTATCGATTTAAATCATGGGCATCAAAGGCCTCCTTCCATTCCTTAGACGGTCGTGCCGATCTGCTTCGTTAAATGAGTACAGTGGAAGTACGGTAGCAGTAGATGCGTCTTGTTGGCTTCATAAAGGTGCATTTGCATGTGCCGACAGGTTGGCTACAAAAGAGCAGACAAATATGTAAGTTGAATCGAAATTTTCGTTTTTTTGGGAAAGACAACTATGTGTACGCACTGCTTTTTTGTACGAACCTATTGCACATGTACTCGTACAAATATTTCCCGAAAAGTCTGTGCGAGCAAAAAATTTTTTGTCGAAATCTGTATCAGTTTATGATTAAATTTACACGTTAAAATCGACTCAGAAAGCACAATCAGAAATGATATAGTAATTGCCATATAATACATGCGCATAGGGGGTGAGCGGCACTCGTGGGCATGGGGGATTAGGGAGGTATGCACCCCCGGAAGGCCGAATACCCCCAGAAATCAAAATACCCCAATATCAATTTTTGAAATTTTTTTGTTTTTTCCCGCATTTTTTTGATGCCAATGGATAGTGCTCGATGAGAAACGTTGAAAATTGGTGTTCTTTTCGCCATATCACCATTTTTAAGACCATTTTTTGATCCTTGGAAAATCTTGCACACCCCCCCCCCCACAGAATTTAGTGCTGTCCACCTATGGCGAGGGGGGTATTATTCCCCTGGAGGGTCAGTTGGACAGGTACTGTCCGGCGATTTTGAGCTGATGGATAGTTTTTTGCATAATTTTTGAGGTCAAAAGCAGTAAAAACGTCAAAATTTTCCCGGCGCTTTGCGCCAGATTAGTACTTTTAAGTACTTTTACTCAAAAAGCGCCTCAAATTGATACATTTGTGCATTGTTTAATATTAAAAGTGATATAATGCAGTCAAAATGAACTAAAAATGCCTTTAAAATGCTATATTACCACGAAAAACCTTTTATAGGCTTATAGGCTTCCAACCTCGGCTGAATCTGAGGCCTGATCGTGATTAGAGACACCCTAGAGCGATGAGGATACATTTTTGTCGAGATGGAGACATGCTAAAGGCATACCGCCTAAGGTACCTACCTGTACAACTGACTAATCCACACGTACACATAGAGCTTAGTGTTTACGACGAAAAGATTCAAAGGCCCGTTAAGAAGGACATCTTTTACAAGTACATAAGTTAGGTAAATTTAGTGAATTTCAAGAAAAATAATTTTAATTTTATCACTTTCTACTCGTCCGCCCTTCAGAAATTTTCGACTGTTGCGTGTTAGTTTTTGTTGACAATATTTATCTTCAAATGCGTAGTTTAAACACAATGGACTTGTTGATGCCCCGCGAAAAATTCTTTAAGAATTTTTTCTTAAACTGCTGACGAATTGTTTTGACAGTCTGCGATTATTTTTTATTCAATTTCATCTCACTTGTTTTGCTTTTAACAACCACTATTCCTAATCGTTTCTATAAGGATCTTAATGCAGGACAAACAATACGTGTTATGCCTGCATGTTTTTTGGAAATTTTTTATAATTTCAATTTTTTTTGCACGATAAATAATCCAGCCTAGGAACCGGTGTAAATATACATGCATAGCAAAGAAAAATGCTCCGATGGAACAAAAAAGATGAATATACTTGGAATTGTGGATTATTATGGATGTAAAAGGAGGGGACTAGAAAAATCTATCTAAAGTCGGAAAATCTGCTAAAAATCACACTTTCTCTAAGCAACGCAAAAAATCGATGTATATTCTGCGGCCAACAGATTAAAATAAATATTCAACCATAACAATGATTGAAACAGCAGCACGTTAGCTATGCAGTAGCTATGGGAAATGATATTAAGTAAACTAACAGTCTTCCAAGCCAATTGAATGAAATAGCAAACATCGAAGACAATTGAAGACATGGTTGGTTAAAAACAGTAGGAAACACGTATATAAGTTGACTTGAAACAGACTTAATGTAGATACACTAGCATGCCCGAAACGATTGTGTGCACTAATCAATCGGCTCCTGCTTTGCTTGCTATAATGCTCATAAAACAAAACAACTTTAAATACAATACCTCTTAGTTTTCTATCAATCAGGTGCCAGCAATTTAAAAAGTAACCTTGATAGATTTCGTTTATACACTCTTATCTGAAACTTCGAACATTATTTAAAAAAGACACTTTTTTAGAGGCCGCAGAATATACATCGATTTTTTGCGTTGCTTAGAGAAAGTGTGATTTTTAGCAGATTTTCCGACTTTAGATAGATTTTTCCTAGTCCCCTCCTTTTACATCCATAATAATCCACAATTCCAAGTATATTCATCTTTTTTGTTCCATCGGAGCATTTTTCTTTGCTAGTACACTACTTTTAATTAGCGTGATTTCAGTACATCAGTCAGTAAACACAATCAGTAACATGCCACAATAATGACAACAGTCCAAGAACGCGGAAAACAATATTGTTCTTAACATCAGCATTATCCTTTTTAAACAAGACAACCTTATTGACACCATCCATTTTCAAATTAAAACTGCATTAAGTTATTTCTTCTTAATGTGCAGTTCACTTATAATCAAGCACAAAAATTTAACCAACGAATTCACATTGCAAATCCTCACTCAATCAATACACAAGCACAATGTGTTGTGACTTTTGAAATTGAAAACACCCAATTTTCAATTTTCAAATTGAAAATTGGATCAATTTTCAAATTGAAAATTGGGTCAATTTTCAAATTGAAAATTGGGTGTTTGAATTTGCGATGAAGAAAATAATCAAAAGATAGTCACTTGGTTTATTTAAGCCGAGTAATAAAATAACGACCGTCCACCAATTCCAAACTAAACGCAACTAATCTGATCACTATGAAAAAGTTTTGAAAAATGAGCTTGCTAAGCGAGAGTTGTAAACTAAGAGAAACTTAAAGTTAAAACCTACCATTAAATTATGAGAGAATTATAAAAGATTTTAAACTTCAAGAAAATGGAAAAGGCGGGATGTTGGTAAATTAGAAGGCAAAGATTTTCGGCAAAAATTCAAAAACTTCACGCAAATATCAAATGTAAGGAACACTAACGCTTTGATTTGGTAGTAAAATAAATTTGTAGTATAGACTACATATTAACAACAAATGAATAGTGCAAACTTTACACAACTACTAGGTGTAGAGAATACTAACAGTTTACGGCTTATTAATGTACATGATTACAATAAAGCTGTATATCTTTGTCGACTTCTGTGCACAGTAGTGTGATTGCTGGTTCATTTTAAACCACTTTTGCAGGCAATTTACATCAATTAAACGATAGCTCTCCATGTGCAAGATTTTGTGAAACATATTATAAACACGGCTAAGAAAGATTTAACTTTAATGCAACCCATTTAAGACAAAATTACATCTCTTCAATGATCTAAGGACACTTGAACATAATTTTTAAATCACTTTAGATTACTTTTGAGGGTAAACAAACTCACTTAATTGATGTCTCACATATGAATCCTTGAAAATTTCTTGACTTCAGTTACAAAGTCTCTGCAAGTCTATCGAATTAGGTTAACACGTAACGTAAACTTTACACAAACACATAGCGTAAAGAATATTTTAGTCGGATTCGTAATTTTGATATTGCTCCGATATTTCTTTCAACATTTATGGAAAAATGAGTCTCCATAATGTTTTAAAGACAATAAACATTAGGTTTAAACCACTTTGCAATACTGCTGAGTGTAAGCAAGCGCGCCCAATTGACGTATATATTTCATTCCCTGTAAATTTTTATATCTCAGGAAAAATTTCGATTTTTGCAATGCTCTAGAACAAAGGCTAACATGCAGTGTCAAAAATTACTCGGATATTATGATCAACATTCATGAAAAAATTATGTCTCTACAATGGTCTGAGGACATATAAACAATGAATGTAAACTACTTTACATCACTGTTGGATGTAAACAAACGCGCCTACGTGACGTCTCACATTTGATCCTTTGAAAACTTCTAGGCTCCAAGAAAAAATTAGGTTTCAGGAATGCTCAAAAACGAAGATAAATATATATGTAGTGTAAACTTCATGTAAACACCTAGTGTAAAGAAGATTTTAGTCAGATTCGTAATTTTGATATTGTTCCGATATTACGATTAATATTTATGAAAAAATTAAGTCTACATAATGTTCTATGGGCAAACTAACAATTGGTGTAAACTACTTTACAACACCGTAGAGTGTAAACATATGCGCCAGACTGGCATATCAAATTTGATTCCTGGTCCATTTCTAGACTTGATAAACGTGTCCCTGACTCGTAACCGGAGAAGCAGGCAGAAAAAACAAGACAGAAACGCATTTAAAACTCCAAATTTTTGACTTTACACTCGCTAAATATTAATGTATAGACAATTTGCTTTGACATGCACCCGATATAAAGCACTTTATTTTTATTCTATTAGACTTATCCCGACTTCTGGACGGAGAAAGTGGCGAACAAAAAACGCAACAAAAACGTATTTTCCATCATTTAGAACACTGTAAACTTTAAAATTCCGTACCGAACTCCCCATTGAGTTTAAAGAAATTCGGTTTGGTACAATTTGTAGCTTTTAAATCGTAGTACATTCCTGTGTGCCGAAATTCTGTTGCAAAAATTATTTGGCATGATTTATCAATCAAACTTCGGAAAAAACGTGTTTTTTAGCCCATTTTTTACCTCTGATTTCGAACTTTACACCCCCATAAATAACTCAATATTGCGTTTTTTTAAATGCGGTTTGCTGCGATGTTTAGCCCCTGTGAGGCACTTTATTAATGCTGTCTTCGATTTGCACTGACTCATAAGCGGAAAAATTTGGCAGAGAAATCTTAGTTAAAATCCGTTTTTTTACACCATCCACTAGAGTGTAAACTTTAAACCCCAGGATCTAACTCACCATAGAGCATACAAGACTTTGCTTATATGCAGAATGTAGCCCTTGATCCGCTCTACATTTCTGTCAGAAAACATTTTAAAAACCTCATAACCGGAGTTAGTATCGGACATAGGAAGGTTGAAAACTCGACCAAAAAGTGCTTTTTCACCCCCAGATTTTCGCACTGTTTACACTGCCGTTCAATAAATAATGCGAATTTCAAAAAACAAAAAAAGTGTCATCTGTAGAATTCATCCCTCTATTATCCTATTCTGTTCAATCCTTCGAGTCATCAATACTCAGTTGTCCACATGCCGCAGTAAAAAGGTCCCAAAATTTGTCCTATGTTATAACGTTACACAAAAACTTTACACCTTCTTTACACAGTCAATTTTGAGTTTCAAGAAAAACAAAAAAACACGGGCAGCGAATTTTTTTATTATCTTTCTTTTTAAAAAAACCGCACCTTCCAGAAGTGTCCCGTTATAGCTGTAGGGGGGTGCCCAGGTGTTGGGGGTACCCAAGTATATTATAGGTACGCGCTAACGCGCTACCTATGATTACATATTTTCATCTAGCATTGTTTCAGGCTATCTGTACATAAAATTAGCCTTTTGCCTGCGACATTAAATTCTTAGACGTACTGATTGGCATATATGAAGTATTTAAGCAGCCTTTGGCATTTGTACTACTAAAATTTTTTTGATTCTGTTTAATCTACAATATCAGATTTTCCAAAAACATTAGCCAAACTTTTTTTGAAGATTTGCTAGAATATCGCCAGCTGAATTGAGTTAATAAATAGATTTCAGATGAATTAAATTTGTTTTAAGGAAGAAACTTAGTTCTTTGTTTGACATTTTAGCTTAAATGTGTGAAAGCAGACGTACAAAAATTTCTTGCGAGTGGAAAGACTTCTTTAAAAATTTTGTTCTGAACGAGTACATTCGGAAACGGGTCAGACATAGGCATGCATGAGGGGGCGAATTCGGGGGTCTGGACCGCAGAATAAAAAAATGGGACATAATACAAGACAAAAAGTATTTGTTATCCAGAAGTGAGAAAAAGATCAAAGATATAACAAAATTTAGTACAAAAAAATTAATTACAACAAAAAATACAAAAAATAGTACAAAAAAGAAATTGTTTCAGTGCAACTTTGAGGTTAAAAAGACTGCAGACTTTTAATCGCTTAGCTTGCAGGATACACAGTAATTCTTTTCAAATTTGTTACAAGGTCTAAATCTTATCAAACTGTCTATCTCTTGACCTTAGTCATTCGCTGTGAATTGGGTTAAAAACATGTTACACGAGATTTGTATCATATACATTTCATTCGTGGTATTAAATTGCTAAGCCATTCTATATATAGACTAGTCTATTATTTTGTTACTGATCCAGAATGCAGAAGAACAAGGGTAGAACTTTACAATAAGACTAGCTGAAAACTTCAAGCTCTTTTTTCAGATATGTTCACTATTGCTTGAAGCTACTAAATTTATTGTTGTCCTTCCGTTTGCATGTTATACTCGTCTTTGATGGAGCAAGATTACCTGCTAAGAAACTGACCAACGAGTCGAGGAATGAGTAAGACGTCTATTTTGATTTCTTTTCTTAGCCAATTTAGTGCTTTTCATCTAAGTTTACGATTCCTCAAAAAATGCATACTACATAACATATGTTTTTGGTGACTAGTGATCGACCGGAGCGGCCAAAATGGCCGGAGCCGGAGATCCGGCCGGAGCCGGATTGAACCATGTTGCTCCGGCCGGAGCCGGAGCCGGAGGCTGGAGCCGGAGAAATATAATTTTACACGTGCAGATAGATAGGACATCTTTGTGACCAAGACCTAGACCATAGTGCACATGCATCTTGACTGCAAATCAGCTAGTTAGTTATATGGAATACAGGGGCGGATTTAAGGGGGGCGACGGGGGAGGCCGCCCCCCCATTGGCCAGAAATATTTGGCGAGATAAAGAATGCAGGGGCGGATTTAAGGGGAGGGCTGGGAGAGGCCGCCTCCCCCAGCTTGGCCAAAAATATTTGGCGAGATAAAGAATGGATATGCAATTTGCAATGATTTTTGGCCGTCAGTGACCATAATTTCTCAAAATTTTTCTGGCGCTATGCATCGGATGATATGTACCTATTAATGAGATTTATTTACTTTCTTGGCGACCTGGAAGCCATTATCTGTTCATGTAGGTTTCAAAACAATTGTTACAGTAGAAACAGCTATTTTTGCATAGTTTTATTCTATTTTCGATTAAAAATTTCGATGTTTCGCATCAAATGCTATAAATACAAGAAATCTAGCAATAAATCATGCTTCTAGACACGATTTTTTTCGTATTCGGCAAAAATTTTTCCCGATGTACAAAGACTTTTTGGGACCGTCTTTGTACATGTACAAAGATTTTCAGGAAGACAGAAATTGCAAAAAAGGTCTGTAATTCGAAAAACATTTTCGGCGCTTCGCGCCAAAATGAGTGATTGTGTGTTCTATATATCTTTATAATGGCAGAAATTGCATTTCCAAAGGAAAAATACCAAATTTTTCGGCGCTTCGCGCCGTTTTACGATTCTTAGTGATTTTTGCCCTAAGAGACCCAGAAATTACCTAAAACACTACCAAAATTCGAACAACTCTGTTTTTACCACACTAAAATCGCTACTGTACCATATAATAGTACCTAAAAGTTTGTGTGTGCAAAATGTACAAAGACTTTTGGGGACGATCTTTGTACATGTACAAACGGACCTTGTACAAAAAACACTGACTGCTTCTAGACGTCTATCCGCCTTGATTTCACAAGTTTTCCGGCGCTTCGCGCCAGATTTTTATGAAGTCAAAGAAAGTTAATGATTTTCTCGCACAAAATTGTCGAAAATTTCAAAATTTTCAGAAAAAAGATTGCATCAAAAGTGATTTTATGTAAAAGTACACAATGTAGGACACCGAAAAAACGCTATTTCGCGCGTTAAGGGCAAATTTTTGTACCTATTTTTGACTGTTTTAGGAAAAGTTGGGATACCGCCTCCCCCTTTAGGAAAATCCTAAAGAATGGATATGCAATTTGCAGTGATTTCTGGCCGTTAGTGACCATAATTTCTTAAATTTTTCCGGCGCTACACGCCGGATGATACCTATGAATGACATTTATTTACTTTTTTGGCGACCTAGAAGCACGGTTTTTTTATGTTCGGCAAAGATTTTTCCCGATGTACAAAGACTTTCCGGGGCCGTCTTTGTACATGTACAAAGATTTTTGGGAAGATAAAAACTGCTAAAAAGGTCTAAAATTCGCATCAAGCAATAAATCATGTTTCTTGACATCTATCCGCTTTAATTTCACAAATTTTCCGGCGCTTCGCGTCAGGTTTTTGTTGAAGTCAAAGAAATTTAATGATTTTTTCACACAAAATTGTCAAAAATTTTAAAATTTTCAGAGAAAATATTGCGCCAAAAGTGATTTTATGTAAAAGTATTCAATGTAAAACAATGAAAAAACGCTATGTCACGCTTTGAGGGCAAATTTTTGGACCTATTTTTGGCTGTTTTTGGAAAAGTAGGGATACCGCCCCCTTAGGAAAATTCTAGATCCCCAGCTGGTAAAATAGACTACATTGAACAAAATTTTATTTAATGCTTTTATTGAGAAAAAAGCTGTCGTCTCCTTAGCCTGCCCTAAATGAAGCGTCAATATGCAATATTTGATGTTAAAGCATGATTGTGTGTGACCGTATATACATCGGTACGTTACATACTATATTATGTTCAGTGAACCGCGAATATGACGTACAGAATGGACAGCAACATTATCTGGAAAATCAGTATAGCATGTGCAGTGCAGGCCAGACTGCATATTATGCTACCCTATGACTTCCAGTGTTAACAGGAATTCACTGCAGCGATTTTCACAATTTTTGTTTCATTTTCATTTTCGTTTTTTCCTAAAAATAAATATTTTACGATTGTGGTGGTGATAGACACTTTATTTGGTGTTATTTCCTTTTTCTGCTATTATATTGTGCTCTGACTAAATTTAATAAGCATAATGTCAGCAATTAGTACGTTCGCTCACTATGCAAAAAACGAAAAATATTCTCCGACCGATTTTTGGATGTTCTCCGGCCGGAGCACCGGAGTGGAAAATATGGCCGGATTTGCCGGAGGCCGGAGCCGGAGCCGGATCTCCGGTCGATCACTATTGGTGACTAATAATTGTTTCAAGTAAGCTGTGGGACTAGAATAAGCTGTGAAGCAATCAGCACTTTTTCGTAAATTTAAAATCAGTTTTTTACAACTGAGGAGTAATTGCTTAATTACCTAAGTAACCATAGAATTGAATTTTTAGTGCCTTTTTGACGATTTAACCCCATCATACCCTCAGAATTTTTTCTTGTCCATATATGAAAAGATGTCTCTATGGCTTTTTAAGTGAAAGTTACTGCCAATTCGAAAGTAGTAGAATTGAAGGGATTACTGGCGTTTCATTTATCATTGTTAAACCGATTCAAGATGATAAGATGTCTGCTAAGTATAAAAATTATCTTGAATATTAATCATTATTCTTCTTTGGTAAACCAATCCAATTTATAATTTATCTGCTTATTATATACAGAATTGATAAAATAAATGTTATTTATAAAAGAATCTCCAGTTAATTTAGCAATACTCATTCTGCTTCATTAGATTGTTTCAGAGTCCAATAGCCGAAAATCTAATTCTTTCAGTCTTAAAAAAGAAGTCCCTTTACATAGCACTCGATCATCCTATTCTTAATACGAATATTTTATCGTGTCCTTCACGTCGGTTTTAACGTCCTTCACTTTGTCGACATTTTTTCAAATTCAATTGCCTTCTTTAAATCTTATTTATGTTGTAATATTGATTTTAAGCCACCATGTTCCTTCTATATGCGTTTTAAATTTATCATAGCTAAAGTTCGTTTTCGATCAAACTTCAATTTTTAGTGAAATTATGTAGATATTGTTTATTTATTATCATCTGAATGCATAGTTTATCCACGAAACGTTTCAGAAGGCGCCAGGCTATGAAAGCGAAAGGGAAACAATTGTTAGCTGAAGGTCGTCGGTCTGAGGCTTATGAATGTTTCAAGCAATGTACTCAAATTAGCTTCGAGATGATCAGTGACGTCATTGGAGTAAACTGCTCATTTCCTTTTCGGTTGTGTACATACCAGTGATCGTACGGGGTCAGATTTTCACCCCGATCGGGGTCGGGGTCGGGATGAAAAACCCCGGTTTTCGGGGTCGGGGTCGGGGTTGAAGATTAACAATTAACATTGCATGATTACATACCAATTTGAAAAGGATAAAAACGATACCTTCACTTGTTTGTAGAGCATACTAATAAAGCTGGTTATGTTCAACATTTTATTTTCATTCCAAGTTCAAGCATGGTTTTAGCAATTTAGCATTACTTTCAATTTTAATCACTAATCGCTGTCGCTTTTTCGTATTCTTCCACAATTTTTTCATAACGGTTTTCTATGGCGCACTGATTGTTGAGGAGCCAATGGCGCGAAGCGCCGAAAATTTTCGAAATTTTTACCGTTTTCATGTAGAATTTACGCCTTTTTATTGACAAACAGTTCGGAAATCATAAGTGACGCAAAGCATCAAGAAATTCAGTCATATTTTACCGCCCTAAGACAATAATCGGCGGTGCTAAGCGCAGGAAAATTTTGACGTTTTTACTCTTTAAACTCAAGTAATACCGCTTAAATCATACAGAACAGATAAACTAATTGCGGCGCGAAGCGCCGAAAATTTTTAAAAATTCCTAATCCTTTTACCTTTTCTGTCCTCCTAAAAATCTCTTTCAACATGTAGAACGAGATTGTACGGCTGGGGGTCTGGGGTGGCGTGCTCAAGCGCCCCAGCGAGGTCCAGAGCAGAACCCCCGAAAATTTTGTAAAAAAGCACCCTAACTTTTAATAAGTAAAGTTAAAATTTTCGCAAATTGGCAAAATCTCGGTTCTGAATTAAGTCCAAAAAAAACTTAAAATTGATGAATACCTACACTGCACAAAACTTCTGAGCTGAAATGCGTTTTTCGACCTCTGCTAAGTATGTAGCGCAGCAACGGGTCGCAACCAATAAGTCATTGAAAGATGTATCAATGAGAATTTTGTTCTCACCATTTTCAGGCCCATTTGTGGCCTTCTTATTAACAAGATATATTTCAGAAAACAGAAAATGCGCAAAAACACAAGAAAATTTGGCCTTTCCTTTCATTTGAAGTAGAATTATGTGTCCTTGTAAAGAAAGATAAACAAAGCAGAGAATAGATAAATTGGTACGCAAGCATTTTCGCACTTTTACTATTATGTTCAACAAGCATGTGCAGTTTCATTCAATGAACTAATAGTGCATTAAATCACTAAAGTGCTGCGAAGTGCTGGATTATTTTAACAGATTCAAGCTTTTAAATTCATTGGATCTGTATAACAATAAATAATAGTGACTCGGCGCGAAGCGCTGAAAATTTCGACGTTTGTGCCTTTTTAAACTCAATGTCTGGACACATTGCGCCAGAAAAATAAACATAATTTCTGAAAAATTCCGGGGGCATGTGCTCCATTCCCCCCGGCTACGCCTGTGATTCCACAGTAATTTCGGCGCACTTCATAGTGGAAAATATGCGAACATGTATGTACGTCTTAATTGCGAGTGTCGAGTTTAACATATTAATTTTGCTGGTGAATGAATCGTCCTTGTTTCTAATTTATTTGCTATTTATACAATTCTTCTATGTACCAACAAATAAAATGCTATATTTCATTCCCGAAAAAGGGTTCAACCCCGACTCGAAAAATCATGCCCCCGGTCGGGGGTCGGGGTCGGGGTTTAGGCCGGGTTTTTCGGGGTCGGGGTCAGGGTCCCCGTACGATCACTGGTACATACGTATGCTTTGTTTTTAACTATTCGCTGGAAAATCTTGAAAACTATTGCTTTTGCATGACATTGTCGTTTTTGATAAAGTTTGTATACTCGCTTGAGAAATTTTTAATTTTTAACGATGTTTTCTGAATGAATTTGTGGTAGCGAGCTATGCAAAAAGTTTTTTACAGACTTCACTTTCTGATTGCTCTATACATCATTTGTATGTACCTACTTTTAATTGATTCTCTTCAATTCGTATAGGATGTACTTTAAGTGTGATTAGGTACTATCAATAAATGGCACGTTTGCAAGACTGATTTAAAACGATGTTCGATTATTTTATACGACTCACTTCAATTATAAAGGTTCTGCTTGAAATAAGCAAATTTGAATGCAGGTCACCACAAGCATGTTGTCTATGTAATCGATTAGCATTCCACTCTTGCATTTAGAGAATAATTCATCAGATTATGTGGCTGGCTTTCAGTTATACTAGTAAATGGTAATTATTTGCTAATATTTGATGATCTGAAGAATAAAATAAGTTTATTGCTAATACTAAACTGATAAAATTACAAAACTAACTATAATTCATATCACGGTTTTTTTTGTATTCGGCAAAGATTTTTCGCGATGTACAAAGACTTTTGGGGACCGTCTTTGTACATGTACAAAGATTTTTTGGACGACAAAAACTGCAAAAAAAGGTTCGAAATTCGCAAAAATTCTCGGCGCTCCGCGCCGAAATGAGCAATTGTGTGTTCTATATATCTTCATAATTTCAGAAATTGCATTTTCAAAGGGAAAATGCCAAATTTTTGGCGCTTCGCGCCGTTTTGAGACGATTATTACTGATTTTTGCCCTCAGAAACCTAGAAATTGCTAAAATACGTAACCAAACGTCGAACAACTGTTTTTGCCACACTAAAGTCGCTACTGTACCATATTAGAGTACCCAAAAATTTGTGTGTACGAAATGTACAAAGACTTTTTAAGGACCATCTTTGTACATGTACAAACGGATCTTGTACAAAAAAAAATACTGATTCATAAACGGATGTTGTACGTGTATTAGTAATAGGACAAACGAGCATAGGTGGGCTGCACCAAAGCTCTGGGGAGGTTGCAAGATTTTTTCGAAGGTCAAAAAATGGGCTTAAAAATGATGGTATGGCGAAAAAACACCATTTTCCAACGTTTCTCATCGAGTACTATCCATTGGCATCAAAAAATTGCGGAAAAAAACAAAAAAAATTCAAAAATTGAATTCTGGGGGGGGGTTATTTTGATTTCTGGGGTTGCATACCCCCAAACCCCCCACGCTCAGGTATGCACACGATTCAATGAAATGACGAATTTCACGCGCTTAATTTCTCCACTAAATTTTCAAATTTCTCCCGCAAAGGGGGATTCCGGGGCTCGGAAACGGGATACCCCATTATTCATATGTATAGCTGACCGGTTCCGCCAGGGGTTTCTCCCATATGTATAGCTGAGCCCGGTTCCATCAGGGGTTTCTCCGCCCTAAGGGCCGTCCAAATTGTCGGAACTGGGGTTCCCCAAGTAGGGCTTATCAGGGTCAACATCCTCAACCCCGTTTCCGACATAATTTCTCTCGCTGAAGGGGGTTTAGGGGCTAGAAACGCGGTACCCCATTATTCATATATGTAACTGACCCCAGTTCCGTCGAGGGTTTCTCCGCTCTGGGTGCAGTTCAAATTGCTGGAACCGGGGTTCCCCATGGAGGGCCCACTAGGGTCAACACCTCCAACCCCGTTTCCGGCTAAATTTTTCTCACTGAAGGCAGTGATCGGACCGAGGCCTCGGCCTCGGCCTCGGCAAGCCTCGGCGTTTTTTGGAGCCTCGGCCTCGGCGCCGAGGGCGAAGCTGAAAAGTGCCGAGGCGCCGAGGGTTAAAATCAAATTTGAATAAGTTTAATATATCGGTTAAATATTAACTATTTAGAATGCATCTGCAGTACACAGGCTGTTTCTTACCTATTGGCTTTTCTTATGTTTTTAGGCGCGTACCCAGTTACACCAAGTTATATACATCAAAGTGCGAATTGATATTCATATGATGACTAAGTTTTATTTCTCATGCTCGCTACATGGATCGGAAAGTGCAGTGCAGAGAAATTAATCGTAATATTAAACACTTTATCTAATTAAAATAAATGTTTATATGTTTATTGTTGTTAGCCAGAATTCTGATTTCAATCTGATGAAGCAGATAATTCATCATCAAAATTTAGATCATCTGAATCAGAGTTAGCCTCATCCATTTCGCCTTGTTGTGCTATCGCGTCATCGTCGTCGTCATCGTTTATCAGATTCTTTAAAGTCACACTATTATAACCAACTGCTTTGAGATTATGCTTTACAAAAAGGAGTTTTTGAACATTTGTCTGTCATTCATTCGCCACAGCTTTTCTATTCTTCCACCGCATTGTCATGGATTATTTTTATTTTAGAGGTTTTGTGTGTCAGTATCACTGATTAAGTATCCTGCCGACCATACATGCACAGTATGGGAATTCTGGGGGGTGAAAACCTAAAGTGTCTTATTTGGGCCCAAAAATGGCCGGTACGCGTTAAAAAAACATCGTTTTTTGGCGTTTCTGACGATACTCTATCCTTCTAGAGCGTGAAATCATGAAAAAAATTTCGAAAAAAGTCGAATAAATTGACCAATATATCGCTTAAAACATGAATATATGGCGCGAAGCGCCGAAAATTTGGCGATTTTGAGCAAATAGATGGCCAAAAACCCTTAAAAAGACACTTTTCCTACCAATTTTCAGGTAAGTCTAGGAAACTTTTGAAAAATCGCCAATTCTGGGGGGGGAAATTTTTGCGGGGGGTGAAAAATGATTCTGCGGGGGGTGAAAAACCCCCCAAACCCCCCAAGATCATGTATGCTACCGATCTTCCTGCATAACATATAGTTCCTATTTTAACCCTAACGTAGAGCTCAGGCTCGTATACAGGGGGATTGGGGGAAAGTGCCCCTTTCGAAATAAAATGTGAGAATAATTGCGAAAGACTTTTCGCGCTTCGCGTTGAATTTCACAATGATAATTTGTACAACCAAAAGCGTCTTTTCGCTACATGGATCGGAAAGTACAATCGCTACATGCAGAGGCGGATTTAAGGGGGCGGCCGCTCCCCATTGGCCAAAATATTTAGCGAGAATAAGAACGGATATGCAATTTGCAATGATTTTTGGTCGTCAGTGACCATAATTTCTCAAATTTTTCCGGCGCTACGCGCCGGATGATACCTATTAATGACATTTATTTACTTTCTTGGCGACCTGGGCACGGTTTCACCATAAGTTTACGACTCCTAAGAGTCCTACGAGTTTCGTTTTACGGGAAAATCGGGTTTCACCATCTTTTTACGAGTTACGAATTACGACTACGAGTTACGAGTAACGAGCAACGGGTTAAGAGTTCGTATTACGAGGGTTTCACCAGGGTTTCCGTAAGACTCATTTTTTACGAGTACTTTTTGGACCTTTTTACGAGTACTCGTAATAAAATGTATATCTCTTCTGTTGCGTATGACATTCTTCATTAGTCATTGTCTCTGTTTTAAACAGCATAATTATGTAATTAATTGCAGATTTTATGCCGCTCGATAGAAAAACATAGAAAGTGCTAAGAAATGTATGGGATTCAGTCAACAAGAATTAATAAGCTTCTCAGAAAATTTATAGCTTTAAATAAAAACGAAAATAATAATATTAGTAATAATAATAATGACGATAATAACAACAATAATAATAATAATAATAATAATAATAATAATAATATATACTAATACTAATAATAATAATAATTATTATTATTATTATGATACTAATACTAATAATAATCATTATTATTATTATTATTATTATTATTATTATTATTATTATTATTATTATTATTATTATTATTACTATTATAATTTATAAACGAAATCAATTAAATCAGATTCAGAGACGTTACGAAGCTAAAAGTATATCACAGCGTATTATTTCAATTTTCAAATTTTTTAAATCATTCTTAGTTGTCATTAATACGTACATAAAATATGCAGTCGGCTCTTTTCCGAAGGAAGTGCGATGGAATTCTAATTTTCAGAAATCTAATCAAAAACGTCTGATTTCCGCAATTCATGAAAAAATGTCTAAGTGATTGTAATATTTTTCATAAAAAAGCTGCGAACATTACTAACAAGGGCTAAAGGAATAAAATTTCGAATTACTACTCAAGAATGCAGCTTAAGAATCGAATTTTATGGGATTTCTCCAAAACATTTTTTGAAAAGTATATTATTTTTTTAATGCTAATCTTCTTACCCTTTACATGTGCTGCCAGTATATGTATTATGTAGGTGTGTGCACGAAAGTGAAACAAATTGAGAAAAACAAATCAGAAAACTATTAAACGCACTAGTCTGCCACTTCTTTACGAGTCCTATGGACCTCTTTTTGATCCGTGATAATATTACAAAATTTACGAATCTTTTCACTCGTAACATTCGATCGTAATATCTGGTGAAACCGCCTAGCCGTTATTCGTGAAAAAACACTCGTGAAAAGTACTCGTAGAACTTGTAACTCGTAGCCCGTGGCTCGTAAATCTCAGTTTTTGATGAAACGGAAATTTGTAGCACTCGTAGCTCGTACTCGTGAAACCGTCACCCGTAACTCGTAACTATAGCTTTGTGGTGAAACCGGGCCCTGGAAGCCGTTTTCTGTTCATGTAGGTTTCAAAACAATTTTAACAGCAGAAACAGCTATTTTTGCATAGTTTTCTTATATTTTCAATAAAAAACTTTCAATGTTTCGCATCAAATGCTATAAATACAGGAAATCAAGCAGTAAATCATGCTTCTAGACGTCTATCCGCCTTAATTTTGCAAATTTTTCGGCGCTTCGCGCCAGATTTTTGTTAAAGTCTTAGAAATTTAATGATGTTTTTGCACAAAATTGTCGAAAATTCTAAAATTTTAAGAAAAATATGACTTCAAAAGTGATTTTATGTAAAAGTATACAATGTAAAACACGGAAAAATGCTATTTCGCGCGTTAAGGGCAAAATTTTGGACCTGTTTTTGACTTTTTTTGGAAAAGTTTGTATACCGCCCCCCTCCCGCTACTGGATGGATCAGGAAGTACAGTAATTCTCGCTCGTCTGCTACCATAAAACGTCCAAAAACTCTTTTTTGTAAAGCACAATCTCAAAGCAGTTGGTTATAATAGTGTGACTTTAAAGAATCTGATAAAGGCTGACGACGACGATAACGCGATAGCACAACAAGGCGAAATAGATGAGGCTAACTTTGATTCAGAAGATCTAGATTTCGATGATGAATTATCTGCTTCATCAGATTGAAATAAAAATTCTGGCTAACACCAATAAACATTTGTTTTAGTTCGATAAAGTGTTAAATATTACGATTATTCTCTAGCTCATGTACATACAAAATATTCTAAGAGTACTATTTATGGGTATAGGTATATAAGCTTGACCCTCGGCATTACCCTCGGCCTCGGCCTCGGCCGAGGCAAGGATTTTAAGTCGCCTCGGCCTCGGCCGAGGCCGAGGGTCCAAAAAGTACCCTCGGTCCGATCACTGACTGAAGGGGGATTTAGGGGCTCAGAAACTGGGTACCCCATTATTCATACGTATAGCTGACCCCGGTTCCGTCGGGGGTTTCTCCGCACCTAGGGCGGTCCAAAGTGCTGGGACCGGGGTTCTCCAAGTAGGGCCTATCAGAGTCAACACCTCCAACCCCGTTTATCCATGGAAAGGAGTTTAGGGGCTGGAAACGGGGTACCCCATTATTCATATATGTAGCTGACCCCGGTTCCGTCGGGGGTTTCTCCGCCCTGAGAGCAGTCCAAAGTGCAGGAACCGGGGTTCTCCAAGTAGGGCCCATCAGGGTCAACCACCCCAAGCCCGTTTCCGGCAAGATTTCTCTCACTGAAGGGGGTTTATGGGCTCAGAACGCAGGGTACCCCATTATTCATATATCTAGCTGACCCCGGTTCCGTCGGGGGTTTCTCAGCCCTGGGAGCAGTCCAAAGTTCCAGAATCAGGGTTCCCCATGTAGGGACCATCAGGGACAACACCCCCAACCCCGTTTCCGGCAAAATTTTACCCATGGAAAGGGGGGTTTAGAGGCTCAGAAACCGGACACCCCATTATTCATATATCTAGCTGACCCCGCTTCCGTCGGGGGTTTCCCCTCCTGGGGGCGGTCACAAAGTGCCGGAACCGGGGTTCCCCAAGTAGGGCCTATCAGGGTCAAACCCTCAACCCCGTTTTTGGCAAAATTTCTCTCACTGAAGGGGGGTTTAGGGGCTCAGAAACGGGATACCCCATTATTCATATATCTAGCTGACCCCGGTTCCGTCGGGGTTTCTCCGCCCTAGGGGTAGTCCAAAGTGCTGGAACCGGGGTTCCACAAGTAGGGCCCATTAGGGTCACCACCTCAACCCCGTTTATCCATGGAAAGGAGTTCAGGGGCTCGAGACGGGGTGGGGTACCCCATTATTCATATATGCAGCTGACCCCGGTTTCGTCGGGGGTTTCTCCGCCCTGGGAGCAGTCCAAAATGCCGGAATCGGGGTTCTCCAAGTAGAGGCAGGGCCCATCAGGGTAAACACCCCAACTCCGTTTCCGGCAAATTTCTCTCACTGAAGGTGGTCTAAGGGCATGTAACTGACGCCGGTTTTGTCGGGGTTTATCCACCATGGGGGCAGTCCATGGGTAAAATTTTGCCGGAAACGGGGTTGGGGGTGTTGACCCTGATACGCACTACCAGGGAACCCCAGTTCCGGCATTGTGGCCTTCCCCCAGGGCGGAGAAACCCCTGATGGAACCGGTTTCAGCCATATATGAACAATGGGGTACTCCGTTCCGAGCCCCTAAACCTCTCTTCCATTAGAAAATTTTGCCGGAAACGCAGGAGTTGAGATTGAGTGACGCGATGGGCCCTACCCGGGAAAACCCGGTTCTGACACTTTGGACTACCCCAGGATGAAGAAACCCCCGACGGAACCGGGGTTTCTCCGCCCCCATTTCCGAACCCCTAAATCCCCCTTTAGAGGGAGAAATTTAGCCGGCAACGGGACTTGGGATATTCACCCTGATGGGCCCTACTTGGGGAACCTCGGTTCCGGCGCTTTGGATCGTTTCCGTTTCGGCTTTTACCCATCGTTTCCGTTTCCGGATTTTACTTTTCCCCCAATTTATTTATAAGAAAAATCAAACTTTTGCAAGTTAGAGTGAGCAGTAGGTATGACTAATGTAAACCTATTAGTGTTACGGATGATATTTAGATTAAATACAAAGAATTATCAGCTTCTGAACACGACTTATTACTAATTATTTGATACATCATACACAAGCAAATATGTAAACATCTTAATTCAAGTCTACACACATTGAGTTGTATTAAACGGTCATCGTAAGAAAAGCTACTATTGTAACCGAAAATATATTTAGTAAATCTAAGTTGAATTAACTCGTCCTGCCAGATACTGAAGCCCCATGAGTATTTACCATTACGCACAGCATGACTTAGGAGGTAATAGGTACCAGCTGAATCAGGAAGGTAGAAAATTTTTAATTAGCTTAACAAAGGTTGGTAGCCTCAACAGCGCAGCGTAAAACGACAGGCCTTCTTTTGGCACGTACATAAATGATACATGCTCGTCTAAAACATAACCATTAATTTCGCCCTCGCATTCGTTCGATTCCGTGGTGTAGTGGTTATCACACCTGTCTAACACACAGGAGGTCCCAAGTTCGATCCTTGGCGGAATCACTCTTTTTCTTGCTTTTATTGTCAACACAGTCAGCTGAATGCTTAACAATTATAGTCTATTAAACGGTGGTATGTTTTAGATATTTTAAAGATTTCTTAGGTAAAAGTTTACGCGAAATTGCGGTTCGAAGCAAGTTTTGCATGTTATACTGAATTGAAAAGTAATAGAGCGATTCCCAAATGCCGTCTGAAAATGGCTGCAAATATTTGTGCTTTTTTCAAATCAATGGTCACAGAATTATATTTTGAAATTTAAATCTTTAAATTGAATTTCGAATTTAAATTTGCTTATTCAAATCTTCCAAAATCGAAAAAAATCTTCATATGTAGGTCAACGCTCATCCGACATTCCTGCGCCTCTAAAAGCTGCAAACTCGAGTTTATTAAAAGGATACTTGATGTATATATGGGTAGCTAGCCAGTAGCCTAGCCACTAGCCAGAGAGATTAAATCCAAATATGGTCATCCATAAGTTCATATAGTTAAATGATAAATAAATAAATAAATGATCGTTATAGGCTTGTTTGAAGCTGCCAAACGTTGATTGTATTATTGCGCCTTACGAAGCGGATGCTCAATTAGCCTACTTTAGTATAAATAACATTGCTCAGCTTGTGATTACGGAGGACTCGGACTTGGTGCTTTTCGGCTGCTCTAATGTACGTTCGAACAATTTTTATTCAGTCTTCCAGACTTTTCGGACAAACATAAAATAAGATATATCTGTACTCCTCTGCAGCATGCAATTAAAACATTCCGCCCTCGTAGTTTTATGCTTTCCTAAATATTTTTTGAGTGATTATTACCGTCACCAACAGACATGCACAGCATGGGAATTAAGGGGAATGAAACTGAAAAAGTTTGATAAAGTGCCTATTTGGGCTTGGGAACGATGGATATGCCTCAAAAACACTTTTTTGGCGTTTCTGACGATGTTACTTTTTCTTAGAAAATAGAAACAATAAAAATGAAAAAACAAAACACACTTTTCCAAAAAAACGTTTAAAAAATCGAGTCAATTAAATATAGTTTAGTCGAAAAATTAGTGAGTATATGACTCAAAGCTTCAAAAAAATTGACACTTTTGAGCCAAAAAATCAATTATAGAGCACCTTTTCTACGATTTTTTTCGGAAAAAGGAGGGAAAGCCTATCTGGGGCGAAAACTTGTATACCCCGAAGATAATGTATGGTTATGAATAAGAAAGTTTACAAATTAATTAGCATTAAGCGAGCAGCTGATTTTCGTTCTGCAGCTAATGTAGGTACTAAATTTGCTTTTTCAGCGGTTGTTTGGTTAGTAACTTGGTTGATAAGCTTAGTTGATTTGTTGTTTATTTTATTCCTTATTCGCTTGCTTACTTGCGTTATTATTAATGCTGCACACTTTGCAAATTTTACTACCCGGGTACTCGGTTAAAAAATTAATGCAACAATAAATAGAATCGAGGGTTCAATCTGAAGAATCCGTATGCATTTAATGAAATTTAAGTCATTTTCATAATTCAAAGCGGAAAATTGTGAAGTAATCTAGAGATATGGTATACTGTATGCAGTAAACTGACTTTGTCCAGACAAGAGCTTTGAATTTTCAAAAACCCCGATTAAAAATAAATCTTAGTGACTGTTTGATTGAGCAAACGGTTTAAAAGAATTTTCTAAAAAAACAAATTTCGTAGTAATCATTTATATGATTCAGGTTTTGTATCTTCATGGCGTCATTAAAACATTTGAAGCAAGAAAGCACATTGACGAAAAGCAATTTTGAAATCAACAGGAAATAAAAATTTATTCAAAAACAATTCTATCTGGAGCTGACTGCATTTGGAACATCGATAGGCTTTGAACCAGGGCTAACTAAAACAGTTGCGCGCACGATGTGAAAAAAATTCGCAGTTTAAATTTATATAATGGTCACAAAGTAAATGCATTAGAAAAAAGCGTCGCTAGCAGATAATTCCTTGTTTAAATTTGTTTACAATAGAGAATAAGAATAATTCGGCACAAATGAAGTATCTAAAGAGCTGAATAATGGAATTTGCGTAGACTGTATGCGCGATATATTGTGGCAATAGGAAAGATTAACAGACTCGCTTATTTAACATTTTACGGTTGATTATATCAAATCACATTTACATTGTGTTTCAATCGGACTTTAGAAGCAATATGTTTCTAGGTTTCTTATTCAATTCTTAGCACATATTGCATAACTGCAGTGCTAATTTTCCATTCTATATTAGGGGATTCGGGTACCCGGGTAGGAAAATTATTTTCTACCCGGGTTATCGGGTACCCGCGTGCAGCTCTAGTATGTACATATGTTAGTTGATTGTTTGATAGTCTTTCGAATCACTGATTGCCTGAATGTTTGTAAATATGGCCGTATCCGTATATGATCTTGGAGGGCAAGAAAAATTCTTACACCCGTCCTACCCCATTCCTGAAATTATTCATTCCCGCTCCAAAATTCGCGACTTTTCCAAAAGTTTCGAAAATTTCCTGAGAACTCGTCTTAAAAGGTGCTTTTTAAGTGTTCAGTTATCTATTTGCTCAAAAGTGTCAAATTTTCGGCGCTTCGCACCATATACTCAGTTTTTGACTATATGTTGTGCAATTTGTTCAACTTTTTTCAATTTTTCTCTGAACTTTTTCATGTTCTTATGCTCTAAAAAGATAGAGCATCGTCAGAAACGCCGAGAAACGATGTTTTCGACGCGTACCTATCCATCATTTTGGGATTAAAAAAATATCTTGAAATTTCACTCCTCCTAGAATTCCTATGCTATGCATGCCTGGCCATATCCAGCTACTTTCCTTGGCTATGAAGCGTAACTTTTTCAGATTTTGTTCAAAATGGATGCTTGCGGTCGAGGCTATTTGTACGATAGAGAAAAATTAGGCTTGAGTCTACCGCCTAATGTCGACTTTAACAAATTTCGCAGAGCCTGTATATTGGCTGGCTGCGATTACTTGCAGGGTCTAAACGGCGTTGGATTAACGAAGGCTGTAAAATTTTTCAGTAAAACTTCGCGAACCGATTTAAGGAAGGTACATAATTTATCATACTCTATTAAATTATGCTCATTTATTGGATTTGAAACAGAATAGCTTTTTCTCTGTATTAAATCTAAATTATAATTATTTCGAATTTCAATTAAGACGGTTCGGTACTTAACCTATCATGAATATATGCAGAAGATCATGACGTGCAGGAGTGAGATCCAAACATTTGCGAAATTCAATTCTGGGGTCTATCGATTTTCGGGGGGTCCAGCCAGACCCTACGCCCATTTGTGTTTGTGACTAATTAATTGATGTAACACAAAAGCATTTTAGCAATAAAAAGTAAATAAATTCATCAGACCTGCGCGAAGAACGGAATTTTTTCAGAGTTGTATATTATTTGGACCCCATTACAAACAAAGTTGGAAAATTTAGACATAAATATTTTTCACCAAAATTGACGCAGAAAACAATTCATAGAAAAACAATTCTAATTTTGCATTCATCGTCAAAACGATGAAAATGCGTTGCTTGATTGAAAAATCTAGTTGAATTGAAATTAAATTGAATTTAGTTGAAATTAAAAAAATTAAATCTAGTTGAAATTCTCTTCCTAAAATGGAATGTAATGTTCACCCATAACAAAATTTTTTAGGTGCTGCCGTTTGTTGGAATGTACTTGCGCATGCCATCGCTTAAAGTTAGCAAGGATTTCATTGAAGCTTTCATCAATGCCGAAAATGCGTTTTTGTATCAACCGATTTTCGATATCATTAGTAGGCGTAGAAAGCCTTTAAATAAACCCATCGATGCCTCTTTGCCTGAAGTTTATGCCATTGATGGGTACGTCCTAGACTTAGCTTAGGCAAATGTGCATTATTATGCACTCTTTCAACAAATTAAGTACATCGCGATCATAGGTGGCCGACATCAGAATTCTGGGGGGTGCAAGATTTTTCAAAGATCAAAAAATGGCCTTAAAATGGTGGTATGGCGAAAAACACCCTTTTTCAACGTTTCTCATTGAGCAATATGCACTGGCATCAAAAAATTGCGAAAGAAAAAACAATTTTTCAAAAATTGAATTCTGGGGGGTATTTTGGTTTCTCGGGGGTGCATATCCTCAAACCCCCCACGCTCAGGTGTGATCGCGATGCTTTAAGCGAATGAAAGATTATCAAAGTTGATGTTAAGCTTTTTCAAAATTCACACGTTAGAGTTAAAAATTGCATTTTTATCATCTTCTCATATGGCGAGCTCCAATATTTTTTTTAATTTCAAAATAAAACATTTTTATTGCTTTTTCGATAATATGTATATAATCTTCAGCTGTGTTTTAGCATTGAATTCACGCGAGCTTTGCAATTTTTAAATAAAAAATATACATTTTTCTAATTTTGATTTAAAAAATGACAGCTTGACGGAATTTTATATATTGCTCAGACAAATCGGAAATGTACGGAGAACAAATGCACAGCTTCGCCACCCTTGATAGGTCAATCTGATCTGGCAAATGGGCTCAGTTGGAAGAAAAACAAAAATCTCTATTGTTAATGGCCTCCAGTGGTTTCAGAATGCCATGTATACGATGCATAAATGGCTCAAAAGCTACCTTATGCAGCTCTCTGTTTTAGTATAAATATTAAACATTTTTTTAAAGCCGGTCGTGGCTTAATTTTATATTTAAAATTCGCGGATTCCGAACTGTTCGAATTCGATTAAGCAAGTTATTGACAATTTTTTTTCAATCCACGATTATTAATGTCTAAACAATGTTGTAGCTAAATTTTTTCTCAAGTCGGATTCTGTTGGGTGATTTTGGAAAATGCTGGGTTTTCCACTTAATTTTTTTCAGTTAAATGTGTGAAATCTAACTCATTTAGGTATCCAGATTTTCGATTAATTTGGTTATTGTGCACTTATTTCATAGCTATTGCACTCATTCGGTTGTCTGCAGAAATTTTGACGAACAACGGGCGTTTTATTGGGCAAAATTTATTTTCAGATTCAGTTTCTCTTCTGTCGAAAATGGCATCGTATGTAAGAGGATGATGAAAGATATCGATGAAATTTTAAATGGTTAAAAGGGCTCCATGTCCATCCTTCTCTGGCCATCCATCCATTTGTTGCGTACGCACGATTTGATGCACCAAATGTCCATATGCTGTAAATTTATGTATGTAACCAGATATGCACGGCTTGGGAATTCTGGGGGAAGGGGGCGGTGAAATTTTAAAGTGCCTTTTTTGGATCAGAAAATAGTGGGTACGCGTCAAAAACACCGTTTTTCAGCGTTTCTGATGATGTTCTATCTTTCTAGAGCATAAAAACCAAAAATTCGAAAAAAATCAAAATAAGTCAAATAAATAGAACAAAATATAGTCAAAACATGAGTATATGGCGCGAAGCGCCGGAAATTTGACGCTTTATCTAAAAAACGCTCTAAAGAGCAGCTTTATTACGAATTTTTAGCAAATGTTTTGGGAACTTTTGAAAAATCGCGCATTCTGGGAGGGGTGAAAATTATTCTGGGGCTTACCAAAAGGAAGTAAAAAAGGCGATTAGGTGAAGAATTCGCTTAGACTGATATTTGGACGGTCCTCATCACATCATTTCAATATTATTTCCTTCATTACCGCTTTTCTAGTTTCGTCCTAAAAGTTGAATATGATTTTATTTTTTACTTCTTCAGTAATTTGAACGGAGAAGAGGCGTTAAGTTTAGCCGTTGGAAATATCAATCCTCAAAATGGCGAATGCGTTAACGATTTTGATTTCGTAAGCTGCTAGAAATAAATTATTACAATGCCTCTTATATTTACCTCTCTCGCATAATTACATGATTTCCTAGTGTCTATTGAATATAAAATGAGTATAATGTCTGTTTCTAAGTCGAGAGAGAATCAAGTGCAGTACGCGCGTACACAGCGATATGAAGACATCTTCCTGGTAATTTCATGTTTCAGAATTCATTGCAAAATCATAATATTCATGGATTTAGAAGCTTAGTTTGGGCATTTTGTATTTCGTAAAGTTTGTTGCTTCTTCCAGCTTTTCTTCAGAAATTCTGTGCTTCTTTCTCATTGTCAGGAACTTTTTTCTGCTTTTATAAATTAGTTATAAACAGATGGTGTTCCATAAATGGACAGCGATCAAATTCTTAAGGGTCCTATTAGGAAAAATTGCCAAAAATATCGAAAATTCGATTCTTGGGGGCCCGCCTGATTTTAGGGGTCCAGCCAGACCCGCAGACTCCCACGCCCATGTATGGATGGTACTCGGAATGTGTACCTTTTTCTTATTTTTGTCAATAATAATCTATACCTAACCAGCATCTTTTGGTTAATTTCTTCCCTTTTATTTGCCTATGGCTGGCTGATATGCAGACATGCACAGCATTATAATTCCGGGGAGGGGGATGAAACGAAAACTTGTTTTTTGAATTGTCCTCTTCGGGCTTTAAAACGGTAGATTCGCGTCAAAACATAATTTTTTGACGTTTCTGACGATACTCTAAAGTTCTAGAGCATAAAAACATGAAAATTATTAAAAGATTTTGAAAAACTTCGAATAAATTGAACAAAATATAGTCAAAAAATCTATGAAATCCTACGAATTTCTAGGAAAATCGCGAATTCTGAAGGGGGAATCTCTGAGGGTTAAAACCTTCCTGGGGAATAAAAACCCCCGCAGACCTCCCAAGATCACTTTTATGTGCTGAGTATTTAGCTCTCTACAAATCCACGGTCAATATGGTTCAAAGATCCCGTAACTGTTGGAATGAAAGAAAATTATGAGCAGAACATGACGCAAAGTTGTTCCTTCTCTTCAAAGACCAGATCGAAAATAATTGAAAGAGTGTCCAGTAAGTACAAGCTGGCTTTCAATGAAAAATTTCTGTATAACCTAACGTACATAGTGTCTGCATATGTAACTTACTGTAGTTTGAATCCCGGAGTTTGCCCCTCTCTGACCACTCTGACCTTTTGAATCTGATTTATGTACTGTATTCTGCATGTTCTCAGCAGGAGCCTGTACGTACCATAATTGATTTCACGAAACCTTGTGAGAATAATGTCTTCAATCGCAATAAATCTACCATAAAAATTATTTAAACCGATGAACCGTTTCCATTTTCTATTAGGCAGGTTTTAAACTCAACCTTTTGTTGATCTTTTATGTAGTTAATATTTTTTGGCTGTACAACTGCATATGTATGTATTTGCTTAAATCGAGACTATGAGACTATATGTGGCAATGTCATAAGCAAAATGTAATTATATTTATGCTCCGCGCACAGACTGTCCATAACAGCATGTAAATTCTGGGGGAGGGTGAAACCAAAATTTTTTCTCAAGCGCCTTTTTGCGCTCAAAAACGATGGGTTTGCATCAAAAGAACATTTGTCTTTTCCAGCTACGATTTTTCTTTTTATAGCATAAAGACATAGAAAATATCGGAAAAAATGAAGAAAATCGAGCTTACTGAATAAAATATAGACAAAAAAGTACATATGGCGAAGCGCCAAAAGATTTGACCCTTTTGAGCCCAAAACAACACGTTTTCTACGATTTTTTGAAAAATCCTGAATGCCGGGGCGAAAAAAATTCTAAAGGGAGAAAATCTGAGTTAACCCACAAGTTATGTATGATTATGTCAAAAAACCAATCTCTCAAATTCGCTATTGCTGTGCTACAAAAATGCTAGATATGGAAGGGGTATTCACAATCATAGGTGGACAACAACAAAATTCTGGGGGGGGCAAATTGCCAAAAATAGTAAAAATTCAATTCTTTGCTTCAGTCGATTTTTGGTGGGTCTTTTCATATTCTCGGGAGGGTCCAATCCAAACCAGACATGCACAGCATGGGAATTCTAGGGGATGAAATTTTAACGTGCCTTTTTCGGGCTCAAAAAGGTGGATGCGCGTCAAGCAAAAACATCATTTTTCGGTGTTTGTGACGATGCTCTATCTTTCTAGAGACTTAAAGTGTTAAACAAATTTTGAAAAAATATCAGAAAAATAGAGTAAATCGAACAAAATATGTATAATAAAAAAAAGATTCTATGGCGCTAAACGTTGAAAATTTTACCTTTTTGAGAAAGCAGATATCTAAAACGTTTAAAACAGTACCTTTTCTACGAACTTTTTTCCCGAAAATAACGAATTCTGTGGGTGTGAAAAATTTTAGGGTTTGAAAGTGTTCTGGCAAAGAAGGTGAAAACCATACATACATGTAACGGCTCAAAATTTTGGGTGTCCCCGGCAGTGTTTTTTTGTACAAGGTCCGTTTGTTCATGTACAAAGATGGTCCCCAAAAGTCGTTGTACAGTTTGTACATGCAAAGTTTTGTGGACTATAATATGGTACAGTAGCGATTTTAATGTGGTGAAACAGAGGTTTTCGACTTTTGGTAGTGTATTTTAGCGAATCTATGGGTCTCTAAGGGCAAAAATCACTGAAAAAGTGTCTTAAAACGGCGCGAAGCACCGGAAAATTTGACGTTCTTCCTTTTGAAATGCGATTTCTGCCATTATAACGATATATAGAACACATAATTACTCATTTCGGCGCGAAGCGCCGAAATTTTTTACGAATTTTAGACCTTTTTTGCAATTTTTGTCTTCCCAAAAATCTTTGTTCATGTACAAAGACGGTCCCGAAAAGTCTTTGTACATCGGGAAAAATCTTTGCCGAATACAAAAAAACCGTGGTCTCCGGCCATGTTCGGGGAGGTGAATGATCTCCAATTTTTGACCAAAAACGGTCAAAAACACTTTTAAACGGCCAAATTTTTTTAAAAAAAATCGGGTGGGTTAGACAAAAATTTTCTGGCTTTGGGGATGGGGCGAACAAAAATTGGGTGGGGTTCCCCATCCCCCTGCTATATACCTGTACGGTGATAGAAAATCCCCATAATCAAGTATACCTCTGCGAAATTCTCGGTTGATTACTTTAGTCTGTTCTAAGGTCCATCTCCTCGAAAACTAAAAAGTCCGAGGAAGCGTAAACGAAATGACCGAAGTGACGATGAATGCGATTCAATCTTAATAGAATACGAGTGCGAGCGGGCTAAAAAAAGCGCCGCCCTGAAAATCAGTCGATATTTCGTCGGTAGAAACGGAGAAGAAGGTCGCAACAGTGAGAAGAAAAACGGAGAGTCGGCCTTACAATTGTTGGATCGAATGGAGTCGTCGTCTGCTCGAAATGCCGCCATTTCTCCCGATCCTGCTGAAACCAAAATATCATCCAATTCTAGAAACCCGAACTCAAATCTAAGCAACGCACTCGAATTTAATATTAAAACGCCACCGAGGTCCCCGTTGTCCAGCCCAATTTTCCACAGGACCGCCTCCTCTGGCTTGATGGCGAAATTTAGGAAAACCGTCAAATTCGGGTTATATTCGCCGAAAAAATCCGACGGGAACGATTTTGGCCTCACGTCGCCCGGCTCGACGCGAACTTGTTCGAACGATTCGGGATTCGTCGACAAAATTGCGGTCAGTTCGGCGGATTCGTCCGAATTGACGCCAAAAATCTTACCGCGTTTAATCGACCTGACTCTAGAAGCCGATTCGGATTCGGGTTCACAAGAAAATCCGCAACAAAATCGTTTATTCGCCAATAAGAATCGTTTTACTCAGCAAACTTGCCGTCCTGTCGGACTTTCTAAACGTAAATTACAGACCAAACAACCTGCAAAGAAGAAACAGATGCAAATCAGGGATTCGCTGACCGCTTTTGCCTTCCAGCGAAAATAACTCACATTCATTTTATCGTTTACCGTTTTCGCACTGCCGAGCACATTTTTTACGTTGATGCTTCGTTGTCTTCTGTCAAATGTCTCACGTTCTTAAATTTGTTTTGTTTAGCATTTGATACTATTGTGGAGAATATGTATGTGCCACCACACATTGGCGTGTGGGGGGGGGTCTGGACCAGTGTTTTTTTGTACAAGGTCCGTTTGTACATGTACTGAGATGGTCTTCAGAAGTCTTTGTACATTTTGTACACACAAATCTTTGGTTACTATAATATGGTCCATTAGCGATTTTAGTGTGGTAAACACCAGAGTTATTCGACTCTTGGTTGTGTATTTTAGCTAATTTCTGGGTCTCTGAGGGCAAAAATCACTAAGAATCGTCTTAAAACGGCGCGAAGCGCCAAAAAATTTGACATTTTTCCTATTGAAATACAATTTCTGCCATTATAAAGATATATAGGACACGCGATTACTCATTTCAGCGCGAAGCGCCGAAAATGTTTGCGAATTTTAGACCTTTGCAATTTTTGTCTTCCCATAAATCTTTATACATGTGCAAAGACGGTCCCGAAAACTCTTTGTACATCGGGAAAAATCTTTGCCGAGTACAAAAAACACTGATCCTGACCACACCTGGTTGTATGGGAGGGTTTGGGGTATGCATCCCCCCCGAGAAACCAAAATACCCCCCCGGAATTAATTCGATTTTCGAAATTTTTTTTGAAAATTTTTCCGCAATTTTTTGATGCCAATGGATAGTGCTTGATGAGAAATGTTGAAAAATTGTTTTTTTGCCATACCACCATTTTTAAGGCCGTCTTTTGACCTTTGAAAAATCTTGCTTCCCCCCAGAATTTCGGTGCTGCCCACGTATGGTTCTGGAGCCCCCTAAAATCGATTCGCCTCGCCGTCCATGTATGTGTACCACAAACCTAACAAGCAGGGCACGCACTTTCCATAATTTTCAGTTAACAACAAATTTTTATGAAAGCCAGCGATGAGAAATGCTACATAGCTATTACAATTCGGGAAGTAAATACTTTCACGTCTACTGCTGCACAGCTGCCTTCGCTTACGAGCACACCTGGGTATGGTGGAATTAGGAGTATGTGTAGATAGTGTATCTACACGTGCCGTTTACACTTACGGCCTTTGTGCACCTTAGTGCACCAATCCCGACCATCCGGTCATTTGTTTCCACTTTGGCGACCCAGCCATATTTTTAGATCGACGATATGACATGCGGAGGCATTCCGACCACGCAGTGTCAATTGGTTGGACTCTTGTCGCTAGGTGTCGCGAGGGATACTATTATGCGACCTTGTTTACTGTGGAACACCCCACAAGTCCCCTATCAATTTTTACATTTAAAACATAGGCGACATGACCGCTATTCACGTTGAGCCTGTGCGGAGACCTGGAAAATCTATGTGCAAGTAGCACACAATTTTTGTCATAAACACATTTTACAATAATTTCTTCTTCTATTACTGTGGGCCAATCCCCTTAGGATTATTAGTTAGTTGATGCCAGTTTGGTTTTTGCTTTTGCGGCGTGTCATCTTCGACTATATTAGCGCCATTTGTTGTACATTGTTTTAATTCGGTAAAAGCACAAAAATCCACTGCTTAGGGGTGCATTATATCGCAAGCAGTCAGGAATTGGGACTAGGCCGGCCGTAATATTATTCCTTGCCGGATTTCGTTGGGTAAAGTCTTTATTTATCATTTTGTGCAAAATTCATAATTCCTTTTTCAAACCAAAAATCTATAAAAATTATTACATAATTTTTATAGTGGATGACAGCCCGGAATAGAGCTCTTTGTTGTTGTGTTTTAAGTACAGAGTGCTAGTGGAACCAGAATTCATAAGTAGTTTCGCCATAGGTAATCTGGTGCGAAACCTTTTCAATTCTTTTCGCGAAAATTATTCTTTTGGTCTAAAAAGGTCCAAGGACCTAGGGCGAATACCGGGATTATCTAATTACTCCTGGTTAAGATCTGCGGTCGGCATGTCCTTCCCATAATCTCCATAGGTACCGGACCAATTACGTCCGTGGAGATTTTAGGTAGTAGGTATTCAGGGTCATTTTGGAAGAGTGCAGGTTTTTACCGCAGCTTCTTGACCAGCGCTAGTTGTAGCATAGGTACTTAGGTAAGCCCGAAGGTACATCACTGGGGTTAGCTGCTTTCGTAGTTGTTGTGTGTTGGGTATCTGTCCTGACGGCGTGCTGTCAGTTTAGCTATCCGTACATACTTCAAGTACTTAATCAGCCAACTCATTTGCGCGCGCTAAGATACTCCAATAACTAGGAAGCGGGCGAAGCCCCTCTAAGTTACATATGCATCTCCCCCCCCCGAGAAACCAAAATATCCCACTCAAATTCAATTTTTGGAAATTTTTTGATGCCAATGGATAGTGCTCGATGAGAAACGTTGAAAATTGGTGTTTTTCCGCCATATCATTTTTTGACCTTTGCAAAATCTTGAACCCCCCAGAATTTTGGTGCTGCTTGCGTATGCTTACGAGGTAAATTATGTAGGTACCTACCCTCTGAACACGTTATACACATCCATATGTATGTACAGCTGTCTATAAAATAACTATAGTAGGTAATAACCCTGAGTAAATTTTGTGGGCTGTCTGCAGTCTATTATGAAAGAGATTAGCTAACCTCGCACCTTGATGCAGGGGGTTTGCATACCCCCTGAAGCCGAACCCCGCAAATTGCTGTAGACCTGAGAATTCTTTTTTGGTAACATTTTTTGGCGATTTCACCCAACCAGACCACCTCAGAATTTTTAGCTGCCCATGTATGAACATTGTATTTAAGTGTGTTGATAAGTTTGCATAGGCAGGTGTAATCACCACACGTGGGCGTGGGGGTATGCACCCCCTCAGAAGTTGAAATACCCCCCCCCCCCCACCAGAAAATTTTTTTGCCTTTTTAGCAATTTTTTGATGCCATTGGATAGTGCTCGATGAGAAACGTCGAAAAATGGTGTTTCTTCGCCATACGATCACTTTTAAGACCATTTTTTTACCTTTAAAAATTCCCCCCAGAACTTCGTTGCTGCCCACCTATGGTAATCACTCATGCACAGCGTGGTTGACCTAGAGAAATCAAAAATTGAGCTTTTTCGGCCTACGTTAAAACGATGTTATTCCAGTTTCAGACTGCTTTCGATTCGATGCAATTTCGAAAAACATGGTTTTCATTTTTGCCCCTCATTTTCTCCGTTTTCCAATCTAGGGGGTTTTAGACCCCGATGAGCATGTCTGGGTGCAACTATGTAAATAATTCACGATGCTTAAATGATCAATTAGATTCGTCGAAGGGCGTCGAAAATTGGATGGAAGCACAGAAATTTGCATAAAAGCATTTAAGTCCTTCAATAATTCGCCTCTGTTGAAATCAATATAATATTCCTCGATTGATGATTTATGTACCTTCTGTTGAACAATTTTATAAATAGATAATTTTGCAAATAGGTATCTACCTAAATAATAAAATACACATGCAAAACGTAAGGCATGTAGGTAAGTATACCTTACACTTAACATATTTACATATTTATATGGCACTCGCACAATGAGTAAAAACTATACAAGCATAACTAATCAAATCAAGCGACAAATATATTGTATAATTTCGCAGTTTTGTAATCGGCTCGCAGCTGTATGAAATTTGAGACTATGGTACGGTCGACTTCAGCCTAAAATAATCTCTAACAATATACATTACATACATATACCATGAAGTAAATATCGTAACGAGATGTATATGTATGTTAAACCTATGCCTTGAGCTGTAGCGCAGTCATAGGTGGGCAGCACCAAAAATCTGGGAGGGTTGTGCCAGATTTTTCAAAGGTCAAAAAATTGTCTTAAAAATCTTGGTATGGCGAAAAAACACCATTTTTCAATGTTTTCTATCTATCCATTAGCACCAGAAAATTGCGAAAAAAAACAAAAAAAATTCAAAAATTGAATTCTGGGGGGATTTTGATTTCTGGGTTAAGGTATTCGACCTTCTGGTGGGTACATACCCCAAACCCACCCCCACGCCCAGGTGTGATCGCAGTATGTCAATACTACAACTGGTATCTTCATGCAAAGAATCAACTCTAGCTTTTAAAATCATTCAGAAAAGGCAAAATATGTAGGTACTGCAATAAAGTAATAGTGTGAGAGAAAATAATAGGAAGTCATCAATAGGACAAAAAAGCGAAAAAAGGATATTTTAGAGAGAATAAGGAGAGAAAAAAAGAATCAACAAATGAAAATAATGATAAATAAGTGAATAGATTCAAAAAAGGAAGACAGAGGTAGAAGAGAAGCATGCTATTAGTATGAAAGAAATAAAAAGACGCTAGAAATAGAACAAATATACCTAAATAAAAAAATTACATATTTTACGAGACGCAAGAGTCTAAGTGAATTGTGAAGAAATAAGCAGAATTATATACAAAAAACACGTAAAAATCATGTAAACAGGCGATTTCATCAGAGAGGAAGTAGATTGCTACAGTTTCGATTCAGTAACTCATCAATATATGCATCCTTTAGGAATTATGTACTCAACAGCATGCATGATCTGGGGGAGGTGGTTTAACTTCTCCCGCGGAAATTCCCCCTCCTCGAAAATCCTTTCACCTGCCCCCCCCCGAATTCACGATTTTCCGAAACATTCGTGGAAAAGGTGCTTCGCATCATATAATAATTTTTTGAAGGTATATTCTGTTTAATTTACTAGGATTTTTTTAGGATATTTTTCCGAAATTTTACGTTTTTATGCTCCAAAAAGATAGAGCATTTCAGAAACTGCGAAAAACTATGCTTTTGACGCGTATCCGCCACTTTTGAGCCCGAAAAATACAATTTGAAATAAATTTTGATTCCATCTTCTCCACGTCCCCTTAAATAACCATGCTGCGCATGTCAGCTCACCAGCAAGTCAGCAGTACAAGCAGACGGCAAATGGTCGGCTGAGACAACGAGAAGAGTACACAGTTGCTGCAGAACTTCGAGAAGTTTGTTAAGGAAAGGTACTTTGAGACTGCTTATTAATTTCCGGTATTCGCTTATGTCGCAAACGAGTAGCATTGCACCTGAAACAGCCTCTGTGTTAGGTATAACTTCGACCAGAATTAAAGTTATTCGCAGCAACATACATACCCGTTCCCACCCGGAAAATTTAAGATTTTCTTACCATTCCTAAATTTTTGGACACGAAATTGCGCTTTTTCAAAACCTTTTTGAACATTTTTTGCCTTTTTGATTAACAAAAAGAAAATCCGCTCCCTATCTCGGAAATCACGCGCTCTTCCATCCAAGATTCTAACAATTTCACTGATGGTCAGAGAATTTCCTTTTTTCACTGTTATTATGATAATTCTAGTCAAGACTGATTCATGGCAAAGAGGCACCGTCCCATTAAACCAAAATGATTGATTGACGACATAAAGGAACATAAGTATACGTCTCAATGTCTTGTCTTTCACGAAGCTTTTATCAATTTTTTCAAAAAGTTTTACACATTTTTATCTTAAATTTTCATTTTTTAGTGCTTCGCGTTAAATACGTTCACAATTAACAAGCGTAAATTTTTTACACCATATGTATGTCATCTTTTCAGAAACAGGATTTAAAAGTTTTTGGAGCGTGACTTCTCAAGATCTAAGATTCTGATACACTCTAAAAAATTATAATAAATTAGTGTTCCAAAAATTAGGTTTTTCCCTCTTAATTGAATTGCATGGTCGGAAACGTCGAAAAAAAACAATTATTATGTGTACCTCCGAATATCATCCGAATAATTAAGTTACCATAAATAGGATGATCATTTTTGAAAAAAGTACTTTGCAACATACGTGGGCAGCAAGAAAATTCTGGGGGGGTTTGCAAAATTTTTTGAAAGTCAAAAAATGGCCTTAGAAATGGTGGTATGGCGATAAAAACATCATTTTTCGACGTTTCTCATCAAGCACTATCCATTGGCATCAAAAAATTGCGAAAAAAAACGAAAAAAATTTTCGAAAATTGAATTCTGGGGGGTATTTTGGTTTCTGGGGGGTGCATACCCCCAAACCCCCCACGCCCAGGTGTGCTGTGCACCATAGGTGGGTGGTCAAAAATGGTCTTAAAATGATGGAATTCTGAAAAACACCATTTTTCAACGTTTCTCATCGAGCACTATCCATTGGCATCAAAAAATTGCGAAAAAACAAAAAAATTTCAAAAATTGAATCCTTGGGGGTGTTTTGATTTCTGAGAGGGCGGGAATTCGGCCTTCTGCGGGGTGTATACCCCAAACCTCCCCCTCCCCACGCCCACGTGTACTGTGCACGCCTCTGGTTGCATATGTTTACGGTTGCATACAATTGTCAGATGATTAACCTTGCGTGCTGTACGTAAATTGGTATATGTGATCTAAGATGGTACGATGAAATCGTACACCTAATTCAGTCAAAATCATCTCCAAATTTCCACCATCCAACGAGTCTCTTATCTGATCCATCTGTCTGGTCATATATTTAACGACCGAGGAGCAAGCCTGATGAAAACGAATCAGAAACAATAAAAAAGATGACCATGAGTTAATAACACAACAGTCAATTCGGCAAATGATCAGTAACTGATCCTGGATTTTTCAAAATGTAAACATCTAAAAATGGATTTTAAACCCTTGAAACCAATAGGATAACCGGAAATCCTACTGCTGAAACAGGTGCGGCCTGAACGATAGAGCAGAATGAACGAATGTCACAAGTTTTCAGCTCCTTAATATGCAAAAAACCGGAGAATATACAAGGGCAGGCGGGTCCCTACTTCTGGCGAACCTGGCATGAGTCAAAAAAATTTCAAACATTAAAAAGGGTCGAATAATTGGTGGTAGGGCGAAAAAAACTGTTTGACGCTTCTAATCAAGAATAAAAAATCGCAAAACAAACAAAACAAAATTTCAAAACTTTTATTCTAGGGGTCTTTCAAATTTCGGTTGGGGCCTTTTGGATTCTGTGAATTCAGATCCGAACGTGAAAATTTGGTCGAGAGGATCAGCCACTTTCAAAATCTGCTTGTGTACTTATACACAGAGTGGCCCAAAAAAGCTACATCCCCGTAGCATGTTATTGGAAACCTGATCAGATTTACTTGGAAGTGACACGGTGTAATTTAAAATAAATTTAGCCTTATCAACATATACATACATAGGTTTGTCATATTCACTCTGTTTCTTTTCAGGGCGGTCGTGTGTGGCAAGAAACTTTTAAGGCCAGGCTAATTTTGTCAGGTACGACAAAGTTATTGAATACCACTGTGAAGCACAAGTTAACAAGTCCAAAACGCATTCAAATAAACATGAGTTTTTCGAAGAATCACTTGATCAGAAGAAAAGTGAGTATTCTCACGAGAAAATTATTGCTCGCACCGCCTGCAAAAATTATAGATATATGTACATCGCAAAGTTAAATCTAAAAATTATTTCTAAGAACATTAAACGAACGATGTGAGGAGGCATGCAAGCTATGTACATAACATCCATAACATTGAATAAAACATACGTTTGATCCTAAAGGCAACACAACATTGTCATCATTTTCTGGTCTAAAATCAGTCTTCTTCTGCTCACTGGACAGCAAATATCTTACGTAACCGATTATAGCGTTTATGAGTCTAAGAAAATAATGTGAAAATGGACACTGAAACTTAAGTCAATTAAGGTTGTAATACATATTAGTGATCGACCGGGGCCCCGGCCCCGGCAATCCCCGGCCATTTTTAAGCATCCCCGGCCCCGGCCGGGGCAAGGTCGAAAAATGGCCGGGGCCGGGGCAAGGTCGAAAAATGGCCGGGGCCGGGGAAACTTTAGTGTAATTCGTATTTTGTACAGGCTTTGATACTGGCTGTATTTATCAATGAGCAAGTGTTAATTTTGAGAGCTGTACTGATTAGACCATATGTATACTTACTTAATCCTTGTTATAACTTTGCTGCTGTGTATAAATGAGCTTTTACTGAATAAATGTTCAGGAAAATCTGCATGTTTTCGATTCCTCCACTTAACTTATTTGAACTAAATGTTACTTTTAACCACACCTGGGCGTGGGGGGGTTTGGGGGGGGTATGCACCCCCCCAGAAACCAAAATACCCCCCCAGAAATCAAAATACCCCCCCCAGAATTCAATTTTTGAAAATTTTTTTCGTTTTTTTCGCAATTTTTTGATGCCAATGGATAGTGCTTGATGAGAAACGTCGAAAAATGGTGTTTTTATCGCCATACCACCATTTTTAAGGCCATATTTCGACCTTCAAAAAAATCTTGCACCCCCCCCCAGAATTTTCTTGCTGCCCACGTATGCTTTTAACTCATTCATTCATGGCTATGGCTGAAAGATTTAGAGTTGACAAATACGTTCTATTTCTAGTTGAATTGTACGTTTTCAACAAACTATTTTTACAAAAAACACTTACATTTAATTGAATGGGAACCGCGTGCTTTAAAACGCGTTTCTTGTGTAATAGTTATTAGGACGGAGGTTAATTATAGGTGAGTAAATTACGCTGCAGAATTGCGTCCGATCCGATAAACTAAATATGTCTCATATAGTTTCCTAAGGTCCAGAGTTGAGGGAGGGGTGGAATCCCAAATTGGAGGACCAGCAAATTAAGTGGTGGACTATTATTAGCCGACTCTGTTTTAATGTACGAGCTTCTTGTGCTTGTACAAAGATCTCTGAAAAGGTTTTTGTATGAGCTAACGAATTTTTGTAGCAATATTATTTAAACATATTTTTAAGCATACACATTTTCGCATACTATCAGAATGTGACAGTGTTTTTTTGTACAACGTACCTTTGAATATACATGAACAAAGATGGACCCCAAAAGTCTTTGTACATTTTGTACACACAAATTTTTGGTTACTATAATATGATACAGTGTCGATTTTAGTGTGGTAAAACAGGGTATTTTGACTTTTGATTGTATATTTTTGCTAATTTCTGGGTTTCTAACGCCAAAAATTACTAAAATTGTCTCAAAACGGCGCGAAGCGCCTAAAAATTTGACATTTTTCCATTCTCAATACAAATTTTGCTATTTTAAAGATATATAGGACGGACAATTTTTCATATCGGAGTGAAGCTCCGAAAATTTTTTGGAATTTTACACCTTTTTACAGTTTTTATCTTCCCAAAAATCTTTGTACATGTACAAAGATAGTCCTGAAAAAGTCTTTGTGCATCGGGTGAAATCTTTGGCGAATTAAAAAAAACACTGTTTTGTACATGAAAATTTTTGTATTTTTTAATATGGTACAGTAACGATTTCAGTGTGGTAGAACATAGTTTTTCGACCTTTAGTAGTGTATTTGGCTAGTTGTTGGGTTTCTGAATATTTGACATTTTTCCATTTTTCCATTCTAAGCGCAGTGTTGTTTATTACAAGATTTAATTCGCATATTACAATTTTTGTAATATTTCTGATTTTGTAGTACAACTTGTTTTAGCTTTCTCAGTCGAGTTTTTTGTGTGAATTCCATCAGAAGCTCATACAAATTTCGGCACTTCGCGCCGAACTAATATTATCAACTAAATTCAGGCCGAATTATCACATTTAGAAGCACGGTCTTTTTGTATTCGGCGAAGATTTTTGCTGATGTACAAAGACGTTTCAGGACCGTACTTGTACATGTACAAAGATTTTTGAAGAACAAAAACTGTAAAAAGGTGTAGAATTCCTTATTGCGAATTCTACCATTTCAAAGATTTTCAGGGGGTAAGCGGCTGCAAAAATGGAGCCGCTTACTCCCTTCCCTTGAAAATGGCCGAGAAATATACATGTGACAGGGGATTTGGGCCATCCCCCACTCACGCTTTGAAGCCCCGAACCTCCTTAAAAGTCAGAAAATATTTGACCAACCTCCCACATTTTTTGGCGAAAACCTGCTTTTTTTGGCTATTTTTATGTGTTTTTACCATTTTTGATCTAGTCGCTAACCCCTTCCTTCTAGAAATGGCGAGGGACCCCTACCCTAGATTTCTAGCCGTTATATGTATACTGAGGGACCCTCATAAAATTTTAAGCGATTACATGCATGTTTTATAGTGATAGTTTATCTATTTACTCTAGCTCACATTCTAAAATAATGTATCACTTCGTATAATTCTAACAGTTAGGTACACTTTTGCCCTACTAAAAAATTAAGTTCAAAAAATTCAAAAGGTTTTCACCAAAAATCGTCTGACAGTGACTTGTGTCTTGGACCCTGAGGGGGGTAATACCCCTCCCCTCTCATGGGAATATGTGATGTCTCATTTATTACATCCAATACCTATTGCATCCAATCGCTACAGCAGCAGTAGCAGTAGCGAAGATTCAAATGATATAGAGTGTGCTAATAGCAGCGACATAGACTTTTATTGATGATTCAGACAATGAAACACTGGACTAAATCTGTTTCTTGTGACATAAATAGTAATAAAACTTGATATGAAAAGGCGCACCTAACTTTGCGCTTGCCATTTACTACTGAATGGAGCAGTCGCTCATTATTTTTTTCTATGCCCACCCCAAGTATGTTATGCAATAATATTTTCCTTGTCTCACCCCGGCCAGCCCCGGCCCCGGCCAAAAAAGTCGCCCCGGTCGATCACTAATACATATAACGATAAAACTTCCAACCTATGTATTTAAACTATTCAAGTACTAACAAAAAGAGATAATTTTTAGAATTCAAGCGCTCTGAATTGGCTGACGAGATCCAGAAAACTAGAAACCACCTCGAAACCAACAGTTTAGCTTGGGCTGACTGCGTTTATGTAATTTAGTTGCTCAAAATTTTTCGAGTCCATTTCCGACAGATTTTCGAATCAGAGAATCTTCAAAACGAAAATAAAATTTCAAGAAAACGGGCTTTATGAGACCTAAACATACTCATTTATGTACTAATGAAATCAGTCTTATCCAACTTTTTTGTAATTTTCAAGCAAGCAGCAAAGCTAAATAGCTTAAATACCGCTTGGTCTTCTGCCAAAAGTTCGTCATTCAATTTCTGCGAATTTTTAAAACGCTTCACATCACTCTGCTTTCAGCTAGCGTATACCTACGTATGTAATCTTTGTAGTTTACATGATGCATTGCTCAAGTAAAATACGTAAAGCAGGTAACTTCGTAAGTAAGCCTGGTCGAAATGCAAATTCAAGACTGCGAATTTTTAAATTTAAAAATCAGAATTTTCAGCTTATCTCATTTACAGATTTTGTAACAATGTATGAAAAACAAAGGTATTCCAGGTCAATGTTGCTATAAGTGCCATATGGATCATTACCATATATGCACAGCGTGGGAATTCTGGGGGCGGGGTGAAATTTAAAAAGTTGGGCCTATAAATTGCGCTTCAAAACATCGTTTTTCGGCGTTTCTGACGATTCTCTATCTTTCTAGAGCATAAAAACACAAAAACATTTCGAAAAAAATCATAAAAGTCGAATAAAGTGAACAAAATCACTGTTTTCTCTCTTGTACAATCGAAAATCGGCCGAAACCTGCCTATACATTACGTACAAATATGCACAAAGATCGCTCCAAAAATCTTATGAGCTTCAAAATCTTTGTCCCGTACAAAGATAAAAAACAGTGAACAAAATATAATTAAAACATGAGTATATGTATGGCGCGAAACGCCGAAAATTTGACACTTTTGAGCTTGTAATACCAGCTAAAAACGCTTAAAAAAGCACCTTTTCTGCGAATTTTCAGAAAATTTTCAAAAAACCTTTGAAAATTCACGAATTATAGGGAGGAGGGGTTAAAAAATTTCTGGGGGGAAGAAAACTTTTCTGGGGGAGGGGTCGAAAACTCCCACCCCCAAAATCATGTATCATCATTACTGCATATTTCTAAAGCATTTGAATAGAAATAGCAGTAATTCTATTTAAGAGCATTTGTATATAATTTCAATATATGAACAAATGAAGCAACATTTTAGGGCATACATTTACCTATCTAGACCGTTGCTTAGCTTCGTTTCAAGGCCAGCTAAAGCGCTACATTTCTTGTTAAGGCAAGAATCCTGTTGCTGCGTGTTCCTGGAAAAAAAGCTACGGATAGAAAATAAAAAGAGCCGAAAGTCTACATATTTAGGATTTTCCTTAATCAATGCGTTTCGGGAAAATGTTTTTAGACACTTGCAGAAAACGGTGCTATATCTCCTATTTTTTGATCAGAAATCGTGCTGATTTTAGTCAGCTGCTTGTAACTTCGCCTTCTCTAATGTTTTCAATTCTCAACAAAGATTAGAAAATCTATTGCACGCTTCAGCCAAAAGCATCGAACAAAGAAACATAACAGGCTACATTGACACAAGCAATAAGATTTTGTGCATTTAAAGAAGCATTACACATAAGAAACAAGATCCTAGTTTTCCGCAGGCAAAAGTGTACCATACTTTATAAGCGGGAAAATGGAATCTTCGAACTGTTTTTCGAGCAAATGACTTATTGCCGCTGTTTGTCGTACCACATTGAAGAAATGCGATTCTGGTTCAGATTTGGGCTCTCCCAGCGGTATGCCTATAAACACATAATCCAGGTACTCTTAAGAACAAGCAATATAAAATCATTTGATATAATTGATCAAATTTATAAGATTAAGAACGAAGCATGACTATTCCAAGACCACGCGTATTTTTCCTTGATTTGCTCATTTCCTCCACCCGCGATCAACCGAGGCTAAGAAATCGCACGTGTATGAATCTATATAACTACCATCAAGAACGTAAGCAGAATTTTATTTCGATGAAGGTCGAAATTTTTGAAATTTTATACTAATTTCTCAATATCAAGATCAAGCTTGACTCCGAAACATTTCGAAATTCTTGTCTTTGCACTTAATTTTGCAGATTTTCAAAGAAAACTAATGCAGATAATAATAAATCGGCGTGAAGTGCTGAAAAATTTTGACATATTCTATTCACTATTTCTAAGTCAAGTTTGAGCTTTTAAGATAAGAAATATAATAGAGAGAAGCGTCGGAAAATTTTGAGTTAAGTAGCTCAAAATTGTGTTCGAGAATTTGTAATTTTTTCGTTTGGGGACCCTTGTGAAAAATATAAATATTTTTTAATTTCGAAGGAGGGCGCCCCCCGCCCCCGGCTGGTTACGCCCCTACCGTTTTTGCTCACTTTTCGCTAACTTTCTTTCACACAAAATGAAAATGACAAGTGACATTTTTTCACATTAACAATGTATACATAGCTTAAACTGCATAAGTAAGAGTAACAACACCAAAAGCGTTGCGCATTAAGCACAATACGATATAAGGGGAGGTGAAATAATAGAACTGTAGTAACAGTATAAGCATATAAGTAATAATAGCGCATTATTTTAGACATGTAAAATAGCCTAGTATATTCCTTGCGTCTTTTAGGATTTCATTCCTCATTCTAAAAACGACAATTGACTCATAGTCCGAATGGATTTTAGGAAATGAAATGTCCGTTTTTGTAATCAATCTATCAAAGATTGTACTAGCGGAATTTTTTCTCATTCTTTTAAAACTTTTAAAACTGTCTTTTTAAAAAAATTTAATTCTTTTCAACTCAACTTTCATACAGTTTTGTAATCTTAACTTTTTAATTGTTTTTCCCGCTGTAACTGAAGCATAACTTAAAGAAAGTTTTTACTACAAGCTCAAAATTCCATGAAAAATCTAGCCTTACTCTAATAGCTCAAAATTGAATGAAAAATCTAGCCTTGCTCTGAAATACCCAAGATTATTCGTATTTTAAAAATCTAAGGGAAAGACAAATTTTCTATTCGCCCTCCGTGTCTTCAATGGTATTCAGCGACAAACCTAGAAGCTTTTGAACAAACTGTCGCTCAACTTCGTGAATTTTCTTTAAACACTCTTTCTATAAATTTATCAGTGCGCCAGAGGAAATAAGAATCTATGTACATATATGTACCTGCACAAGTCATAGGACTGGTGTAAGATGATCTAATTTCCTCATTTGTCAATACATTTATAATGCACCTATGTAAATGGCTTTAACAATCTAATTTAACAAAACTATCTTCAATTACATAACGCTTTCAATATATGCTGGCCCTTCATTTTAAAAAATTCATTTTATTTGTCATATTATAAGAAAAGAGTAGAAAACAGAACAACGCATTATCATACAATATAGGCTTAATTCCAACGCATAGTCCATATGCTCCTGACATAGGAAATGGAGCAATATGTCGAGGATCTCTTCAACATTTGAAGGCATCTGAGATGCAGCGGACTGCTAAAATAATCGATTCAATTATTGACGGAACGAAGCTGCAGAAAATTTCCATCCCGCCTTACCGACTGACATCTTTGTATAGCCTGTTTGGTCTCTTGCAGAATATTTATAGCTAATTCTTCTGACAGAAACGTCTCTCCGCCGAAGGATTCTGGCATCAATCGAGCCTGAATATCTCGCTTAAAATCTTGATAGCTGAAAATCATCACTTAACACGCTAGCAAAAGCATGATTAGCATATAAGTGCATTCGAAGGATGCGCTAATATAGCAAACACGAGATGTATTTTTATCTCAATAGGTGTATATATATGCTTTGACACAGAAATATTTTAACACGTTTTATCAAATTAAACAAAAAATTCGAAATACGTCAAATCCAAAACATTCATTGGATTAATCACGTTGCAATTGCAGACCATTAAAATATTCACTTTCATTTATCAAGACTAAATGAACAATATGACTGATCTGTCGTTTGAAAAGATCCGAGTCTGGCAAAATTAAAAATTATATCTAATCCAATTATTATGTTATATAATACATAATTATCAATTGATCGTTATCACTCTTTTAAATCATTATTAGGATTATTATTCTAAACAAGTCAGTCATCAGCTTCCTTCAGTTGGAAATATTTTTTCAATTTTCATAATGACATTTTATTTCCCTTCCGTTTTCACAGCGTACATAAACAGAAAAACGGTAAATATAATGTGATTAAATTGGACGTTTACCTATATTGAAGATAGATACATATGTACCTGCTTGACTGTATAACTTTCTTCTGATGACCCTTTGATTCGTAATATTTTTGCAAGATCTGGTAACACTGTGCTCGCAGAAATGCCTTTTCCACTCTGAAAAACGAATCTTGACGAAGAAATTAAGCCTAAAAACCGACCTGAATCACTGTTTTTTTGTACGAGCCTCTTTATACACGTACAAAAGATCTCAGGAAAAGTCTTTGTACGAGTGAAATTTTTTGTACATATACTGTATAGATATGCTATTGAATGTACACATTTTAACATACTACTACATTGTTATCCGTGACCCGCACGCTTCGCAAAAGGTGTAACTTTGTCCTGAATTCAGCTGGTTATATTAGTTCGGCCCGAAACGCCAAAATTTTCATGAGTCTCAGGTTGTTATTACAAATAAAATTCGACTCAGTATGTTAAAATAACTTGTGTTATAGAATTATAAATAATAAAGCGATTGCAATGTGCTGCGTGAATCTCATAATAGACTTCAATTTGCTTATGAATTTAATGCAACGCAAAGATAAAAGAGTCACTTTTATCTTCAAACGGCGAGAAAACAGTGCAAAGTTGTTTAATAGTTCTTTTATCTGCATAAAATCTTTATAAAAAATAGAAATAGATGTAAAAGATGCTTAAATCTGTACGAAGATGCTTAAAGATAGATTTTGGAGTGTTTAATGCAAGCGCTTGGAGCTAAATACAATGTAATTATGATATTTGGCGCGAAGTGCCTAAAATTTTTGAAATTTTGCTAAAAATACTCAAAAAAGTAGTAAAATTACTATTAGTTTGCGCCAAAAAGTCTTTGTACATTGTACAAAGATGGCTTCGAAAATCTTTGTACGAGCCCCAAAATCGTTGTCTTGTACAAAAAAAACAGTGACCTGAATATTTAAAATTAAGCCTACGAATATAAAGGTGTTAAATTTATGATGTGATAAGAAGCCATTGAACGGTTTAGAATTAAAATACCTTATTTATAATTAAATGGTTAAAGTCCTAAATAAAACGGTTGAAAACGATAACCGCCTCAAAACCTGGCAAGGTAGCATTGTTTTAACTTTCGAATAATCTTAATGAAAAAGTTGTTATATTATTAATGTATTATTATTCGTCCGATTCAGACAAGACCATAAAAACTGGGAACTGTCAGGCGATTTTGATGAAACATAAGTTGCTGCCGGAAAAATTTGGATTTTATCATGAAAAAATACAGCTCAATCAAAAAAAGTTAATTTAAACTGGGTAGCTAACTGCAAAGGTGTTAATTTTTCCGTTGTCTTACACTTTTGTCAATTGTTTGTCACATACGAGTACTTGATACATTACCTATTTAAAATATGCCTTTTGAGAAAGTATATTTTACAACTGAATTCATCTGCCATCTAACATTAGGAATGTCAATTTAATATGCTTAAGTAGATGACAATATTAATATATTACCTAATGAAAACTCACTCTATCACCTATGTTTACTATGCGAATATTTTTAAATTTACCCCCTCTGGCTACCCTGTCTTGCCCACCTATGATCCGATTGTTATATGTGTATATAATGTACCACAGCGTTTATTAACGCACAAAAACGTTATTTCTTGAAACTTAAACCGAATTAAATTCATATATATAACTACTCAACAAAGTTAATATGTATGACAACAAATAACTGATGATAAGCACAGTGTAGTGAAAAAAGTATTACAGCTCCAATAAAAACGAGCGAAATCTATTGCTACGTAAATAACAATAATAGAAATTTTTTTACCAAATTTTATGTTACTACCTGACCTCTACAAATCTGAAAAGCGGTTAATGTACCGCTCTCCTGCTATTTAGAAATTATGCAGATTATCCTTTAATTGAATGATTTATTTTTATAATTATAAAAGTAAATTATCCTTACGCCATGTAATTTTCCAGATATTTCCCGAACAATGATCTACTCAACGCAGGTAGGTAATCTTTGTCATTTGAAATATTCAATGGAGCCAAATCGCTGATAAGTCGCTGCGTCCTAATCAAGTAAACACATTAATTGAAGGTGTGAAAATGAAATACATCAGGAAAAACAATTTATCAGTTTTTTCTTCATCAATATACATTTGCTAGTAGTGCGCGAAAAATCTGAGCCAAAATGCCAGGCTAATTCACTCATACATATTAGGCCCAAAAATCCTTTATTAATCGAAATTAATTAGTCTATATTGCACGATGAACACAAAGCTAAATAAAGCAGACCAATATTTGAAAGCTTTACTGCTAAGCACACATGTAACAGCTCAAATTTTTTGTGGGGGTGACAGGTTATTTCTGGGCGGAGGGGATGATCTCTGATTTTTGGTTAAAAACGGCCAAAAACACCTAGAAAGGGCCAAAAATCCATTTTACCTTAATCGGGAGGGGGTCAAAAATTTTCTGACTTTGGAAGATGAGGGACGGCCAACTTTGGGTGGAGGATCCCCCATCCTTCTGTTACATATATGCTACTAGGGATGGACAAGTCCAAGTATCCGGACCCGGATCCGGCACTATCCGACAATTTTTCTGGATCCTAACCCGGATCCGGACCCGAAATTTTCGAAAGTAAAGATCCGGACCCGGACCCGAAATTTTCAAAAGTAAAGATCCGGACCCAGATCCGAAAATTATGAATTTTAGGAACCGAGTCAAACTGTTTTCTGAGTAAAATGAGAAATAAGTATTTAATCCCAAAAATTGCTGGTTGGAAAAATTGAAATATGCTTGCGCGAGGGTTTATACAGCAGTGAGTGAATGAGTGAGGTTTAACAAATCGGACCGATGAAAATTTTTTCCTGAATTTTATCCAACTTAGACGTAGCGATATGGTTTATGGCATACAACTGTAGTGCTTAAACATTATAACATTACGTGGATGGCGTTGAGCCGGCGGACCCAGGCTGTCGCAATTACCATTTAAATTTAATATCTTTTTGTATTTTCTTTTATTCATGCAGTATTATGCGTCACATATTTTCTATTTCGAGAATCAACATAGAAGCGCGGATTTTGGAGCGAAAATATTTTGTATATTTTTGTTTGCATATATTCAAATAGAGTATTAATCATGATAGCAGAGTGACGCTCGAAGGCTGAGTTTTGACATGATGAGATTCGAAATAGCTTATACTAGAAGTATTGAAAAATTGGAAGAAACTTCCATGATAAGAATTGATTTAGTAGAGCAGCATTAAATTAGGGACAATATGCAGATGTAGCCTTTAATTTATTTCATTGTCTGGAAAAAACAAAGTTAAGTCATCGCAGTTTCACTTCATGAACATTCAAAAAAAAAAGTTTCAATGAGCTATGTACATCATGCAAATCCATTTATCACGAGCCCATAGGATCAAAGCTAGCAGCTTAGCCTTATTTTTAACGGTCTTATTCATTATTTATTTATGATTTCTGATAATGTTACCCAGTGTTGTTGTTTTTTAGTCGACAAAGATTTTTACCGATGTACAAAGACTTTTCGAGACCGTCTTTGTACATGTACAAAGATTTTTGGGAAGACAAAAATTGCAAAAAAGGTCTGAAATTCGCAAAAATTGAGTAATTGTGTGTTCTGTATATCTAAATTATTCTAGAAATAGCATTTCAAAAGGAAAAATGTCAAATTTTTCGGCGCTCCGCGCCGTTTCAAGACAATTCTCAGTGATTTCTGCCCTTAGAGACATACCTGGGCAATGAATTTTGGTTCTGAAGGTACCGGTCTCCCTTTTGTTGAGGTTGGTTGGTTGGTTGGCTAGTTGGCTAATTGAGCGGTTGGCTAGTTTATTGGTTGGTTGGCTAGTTGGTTGTCTAGTTGGCTGGTTAGTTGGCCGGTTAGTTGGTTGGTTGGTTGGCTAGTTGGTTGGTTGTTTGGCCGGTTGGTTGGTTGTTTGGTTGGCTAGTTGGTTGTATCATTTTCTCACTTTTTTATTTTTGGGTCAAAAAATTCTACCCCCCTAATCAAAAACTGTTTTTCTGGCGCCACCCAGCTGGGGTTCTGAAGGTACCAAAGTGCCTTCTGGCGCCACCCGGTGGCGCGGCATTGCCAACCTGTGCTTAGGGACCCAGAAATTAGCTAAAATACATTATTAAAAGTCGAACAACTCTGTTTTTACCACACTAAAATCGCTACTGTACCATATTATAGTGCCCAAAAATTTGTGTGTACAAAATGTACAAAGATTTTTGGCAAGACAAAAACTGTAAAAAGGTGTAAAATCCCTAAAAACTTTCGGCGCTTTGCGTCGAAATGAGTAATCGTTTGTCCTATATATCTTTAAAATGGAAGAATTTGCATTTAGAATAAAAACTATCAAATTTTTCGGCGCTTCGGCGCCGTTTTGAGACAATTTTAAGTAATATCTGGCGTCAGAAATCCAGAAATTAGCTAAAATACACTACCAAAAATCGAAAACCCTATTTTACCACACTAAAATAGCTACTGTACTATATTATAGTACATAAAAATTTGCATGTACAGAATGTACAAAGACTTTTGGAGATCATCTTTGTACATGTACAAATGGACCTTGTACAAAAAAAACACTAATGTTACCAGCCTCATCCTATCTGAAAACAATGAATATAATAATGTAATAAAACAGCAGATATAAATAATTATTGCACAGTTTAGGGTACCTTTGGACCCGGATATCCGAACCCGGTCGGGCCTGAGATCAAAGATCCGGATCCGGACCCGAAATTTTAATTTGTTGAGATCCGGATCCGGACCCAAAATTTTGAAAGACTAAGATCCGGACCCGGACCCGAAATTTTCAAAATTTTGGATCCGGTCCATCCCTATACGCTACTGTGTGTTTATCAGAAACAGAGGATCAAATCAAAATGCTGTCGAATGAAACGCGCAATCTTTCTCGATTATAAGATGGGATAACATCTGAGCAAGGACTCGGAAAAGAAATAAAGCATAAATTAAAAGCCCGAATGCGTATAAAACGTGATAAAATCAACCGCTTTATGCTAATGAATGTCATTCTGCAAACATATGCATGGATCTTATTTTTCATGTTACGTAAGCAAATGATTTACCTATTTAAGCAAATTTTACTTTGTTACTGAATCAATCTAAAAATAGATAAATCACTATTAATGGAACAAAATTTTGCGTTTATATTGCGCATACTTCGAGTATAAATCGTACAGATCCACTAGATATGCCTCAGAATCATTTTCGTGCATTGCAAGTCGCGTTTGTACACATTCCTAGAATAAAAGAGCCTACAAATTGCTAAGGTGCAAAAAAATTGGCTTGAGTAGTGAGAATGAATAAAAATTCATAATGAAGACTTTCATTTAACAACAAAAATTGCGATAAAGGCAAGAAATTAAGAAAATGTATCTTTGAGTTTGAACTAACTATATTTGAAGCCTTTTAATTATATAACAGCTTGCGTTTATAGAGGCGACAATGAATGAGACAATGTGGATAAACGCCTATTTTAATATAGCATTTAAAAGGTAATTAATTAAAACATAAACAATAAAAATCTCACACGGACAAATCCTAGATTCATAGTAGAAAACAGAATAAATAATTGTTTCTCAAACCCACAACCGGTAATTAGCGGTGTCCCTCAAGGCAGTGTGTTAGGGCCTACATTGTTTTTAGTGTTTATAAATGATTTAGTCGATTGTATTAAACATAGTGATATTATGTTGTTTGCTGATATGCAAAAATTTTTAATATTTCATGTAATGCTGATCTCTTACAATCGGATCTGAATTCATTACACGCATGGACCAAAAAATGGCAGTTGCAAATCAGTTATGGTAAATGTGCAACGTTGTATTTGGGGTATGGGAATCCTAGAAACAACTACAAACTGGGTTTTCAAGATTTAATTGTTTCTGAAGGATCTATTAAGGATTTGGGAGTGTATATTAGTGATGACCTATCTTCTAGCATTCATTGTGTAAACACTGCGTCTAAAGCTTCTCGAGTTGCATCACTGATCCAGCAAAGCTTTGTCTCAAAAAATATTGAATTAATGGTAAAAGCTTTTAAAGTCTATGTAAGACCCATTTTGGAGTATAATTCGGTGGTTTGGAACCCTTATTTGATTAAAGATATTAACTGTATTGAAAAAGTTCAGCGTAAATTTACAAAAAGAATACTATGGCGACAAGGTGACTTGTCTTACAATGAGCGGTTGGGTTTGTTAAATCTTGAAAGACTCGAAACTCGGCGTATTCATTTTGATCTCACTTTTGCTTTCAGAATAATCAACAGACAGTTACTTTCCTTTGAAGACTTTTTCGAACTCGCACCCGAAAAGGGTACCAGATCGGTAAGTGATATAAAGCTTTATATCCACAAATTTCATTTGGACTCTAGGAAAAACGACTTTGCAAACAGGACGGCTAGAATTTGGAATACTCTGCCCCAAAGTATTATTGATTGTAAATCTTTTAAACGGTTTAAGGGTTAGATTTCTAAACTTTGTTTAGATGAGTTTCTAAAGGGGCGTACGTGAGCGCGATCCGCCTGTACGTCTCAGCCATTACTATGCTATGCTGATAAACGTTCTTTCGTTCCTTCGACATCTTTTATTATATATATCCTTTTTCATGTAATTTCTATTGCATTTTCTACGGCAGTAATTGCTAATAAAATATTATTAAAAAATATTATTAATATGTATTCACCTTACGCTTTCGATCGTTAAAAAAATAAAATAATGCGCGTTTCATAGTCGAACCAACTAAACCACCTTTCGACTTAAATAATTCACTCTTACGCTCTGAAGATAACGAGCATTCAAAGCACAAGCTGAGTTTAAATCACCTAAATTAGTCTTACGGTCCTTAAAGATGTTTTGCGCTAAAAAAGATTTCTTTCAAACTAAATAATTCATTTTTTCCCTAAGTTGTTATGCTAGTTATGTATATAATTGATGTGAGTGAGCATTCACGTAAGAGAGGGGATGAGATATCTCCCCAACTAAAGTCGTTCGTCCCCCCATCCCCCAAAGCCAGAAATTTTTTTACCCCCCCCCCCCTATTTTCGGAAAAAATCGACGTTTTTAGGCGCTTTTTGGCCAAAAATTGGAGCTCTTCACCCCTCCTCAAAAAATGACCGGGACCCCCCAAAATTTGGAACCGCTACATGTACGTGTGTGGGCAAAATAATAACAATCACCTGTATTTTCCCGTGAAATATACTATATGTTAATTTCGATAATACTTGCTGCGGATTGCGAAAAATTTCAACGATTAACGGCGAAACTTTAGCGCACAATTTTAGAATGTCGCCGAATAAATCAGACGTTCTAAAAGCCTGCTGAAATGAAATGCAGAGTAGAATGACGTAACATGTTGCACAAATTGTTAAGCTGATTCAGCCGTGCATAGTCAATGCAAACAATTTAAAGATACTGCTGATCGAATAGGGTGTTTATCATACATGATCTTGGGGGAGGGAATTTGCGGAGCGTTGCACCCCCCCCTCCAAAAAATCTTCACCCCCTCGCGAAAATTCCCCCAGAATTGGCGATTTTTTAAAGGTTTCCAAAAAATTTTTCTAAAAATTTGTAGAAAAGATGCTTTTTTATGCGTTTTTGGCTATTTATTTGCTCAAATTAAACTCATGTTTTGTCCCGACTTTTTAATTTTTTTCGAAAAAGATAGAGCATCGTCAGACACGCTGAAAAACGATGTTTTTGACGCGTACCTACCATTCTGGACCCAAAAAGGCACTTTACAATTTCACCCCCCTCCCCAGAATTCCCATGCTGTGCATATATGGTGCTTACTAGTCGACAATGTTTCATGTCATTAAATATTGATACGGTAATACTTTTATAAATACTTTTATAAGAAATTGGTGAAACTTAGACAACTGATATAAACCTTGGCGAGCAGCTCGCAAATTTTGATGTTTCACCTAGTTTTTTCATAAAAACCACCAGAAAATACGCATCTTAGGAAATTTGGGAGAGTTTAATGTCCTCTTTCACACTCTCATTATGCGGTGAGGACCGTTCAATTCAGTATCCGCGCTTGCAGAAACGTGTACCTATGCGTGCTTAGGCAAGAATTGAAGGAATCGGCCAGGATTTCTCCGAGCAATTATTTTGATTTACAAGCTTGTATGATTTCTTTACCTCTTGCTGGATGCAGAAACAATTAGTTAAAAACTCAAATACATTGCGTGAGTATTGAAGTCTGGTTGACACAAAGAGCCGAAGATTTTGAACCAAAAAACAGCTTTCACTTAGATTTGATTGCACTTTTTACCTTATTGTATGCTTTTTTATTAGCCAAAAATTTTATGTTGCCAGGACTATGGAAACTTTGTTTCTTGTCAAATTATCTCAATTGACAACAATTTAGGCATACAGACGAATATCGAAGGAAGCACATATATGTAAATGAACATATGTTCATTTATGTACATATATCAACAACACCTGAAAAATTAACTCATTGCTCAAAAAACCTACAACGAGAAAATTATGTACACCCATATTCAACAAACATTACTGAAAACTACAGATGTACATACATAAGCCCCCATTTGACGCATAACACAACAATCACTTACGTATTGGCAATGTTCTATGAAAGCGTCGATACAAGTTGAATAATTCTTAAAAAACACCTATCTAATTTCACTCCTAAATTTAATAAGCATTAAAAGTTAAGTAACTAAGGCATATAATCGACAATAAATCAAAAACTGCCTTGTCACTTGCCGAAATTAATTTTAATATCCCATATTAAAAGAGAGCTATTTAAATTTAATAATAAAATAAAATTGAGAAGATTAAATTAAAATTAGTGTACTTTCCGCATAGCGCGCCTTTATCTTACCTCAACTTAGATATTAATAGAGCAGGTTTTCTTGCTCATCTATGCAGCAGAAGGAACAGAAACAAATTTTGATCGAAAACACCATGAGATTTGTGACGGTAGACAAGAAATGCGTGCGTTTATTTAATTATTTTGTATTTACAATTTATTTTTTTCTTCATTTTATTTATTTATTTTATCTAATTTATTTATTCAGTATATAAGTAAAAGTACGTTTTAAATTTTACTCGTAATTAGAAGCCCGTTTCCAAGATGACATTAAGTAAGACCGCACAGAATCAAATTTAATCTAGGTGAGCAAGGCCGTTAACGCACCTTAAAGTGTCCGTGCCTCAAAGTGTCCGGCCGGACACTTTAAGGTACATACCTTAAAGTGTCCGGCCGGACATTTTAAGGCACCTTAAAGTGTGCGGCTCTGCCTTAAAGTGTCCGGGTTACACTGAGTATACATACGTACGGATATACGCTCACGCATATCACTCGCTGTACAATTAGGTAAGTAGGGATGTACATACATCTATGCGTACCTTATACAATGTATTGAGGTACATAAATACAAGCAAGCCGATGCATTACGAAAAATTCGTTGCATCGTCAGTGGCGTCGTTTAGTGAACTTGGAGATAAAATCGATTTTAAAAATAACTTTCGTGAGGAACAATCGACGATATTTACGAATTTCAGTCATAAATGTTGTGAATTTAAACTGCACACGGTTCCATTCACTCATGATTCTAAAAAAACATGCTACGACTTCATTTTATATATTGCCTACCATGCTATCATTCATACATGTAACAAGGGGTGAAGGTTCCCATAACCGAAGTCGTAATTGTAAAAATATAAATTTAAAAAACATAAATTGTTTATTCCCTCTCCCCGATTTTGTGCAAAAACTTGCGATTTCTAGCCACTTTAGGTGCATTCTTTCAATTTTTGAATAAAAACTGAAGTTCGCGCACTCCCCCTTATGGTCGGCGAACTCCCACCCAACACTTTGGGCTGTTGAATGCCTGCTACTTTACATGGGCATGGGGCCAAATTCTGGCAGTCAGATGGAGCATAACCAGTGATCGGACCGAGGGTACTTTTGGACCCTCGGCCTCGGCCGAGGCCGAGGCGACTTAAAATCCTTGCCTCGGCCGAGGCCGAGGGTAATGCCGAGGGTCAAGCTTGTATACCTATACCCATAAATAGTTCTCTTAGAATATTTTGTATGCACATGAGCTAGAGAATAATCGTTATATTAAGCACTTTATCGAATGTCAAACAATTCATTCTTATTTTCAATAATGGTAAATTAAATGTGTGAAGGATTTATTGAATAAAGTCAGCAGCATGAAAGCATACTTAATTTAACAAGTTGCCGTTGAAGACTTGGAAAAGTTATTAAAAAATATGGCTGAACAAGCATTTAAAAACTTTTGTTATTATAAATAAGAAAACAGTGTCGAAGAAATGAACGAACAAACGAAATAAGCTAAGTAAAGACAGAACTGTAGCCATTGTTGTGCTCGCTTTTGCAGTAATGCATGTTTAAACACGCTTTTTCAGTCATCCAATTCTGGTGTGGTAGGTAATATGACGGAAACTGTACTGTACTTTCCGATCATAGTTTCCCAAGGTCCAGAGTTGAGGGAAGGGTGAAATCCCAAAATGGGGGACCAGTAAATTAAGTAATGTTTTTGTATGAGCGAACAAATTTTTGTAGATATTTTATATTAATATATTTTTAAAGATACACATTTTCACATACTGCCAGTGTGTGACCTGCAACCGGCATGCAGTCCTAAACAGTGTTTTTTGTGCAAGATACCTTTTTACATATACAAAGATGGTATCCAAAAGTCTTTGAACATTTTGTACATGCAAATTTTTGTGTACTATTATAGTATGGTAAAGTAGCGATTTAGTGTGGTAAAACAGGGTTTTTTCCGACCTTTGGTAGTGCATCTTAGCCATACATGCACAGTATGGGAATTCTGGGGGGTGAAAACCTAAAGTGCCTTTTTTGGGCCCAAAAATGGCCGGTTCGCGTTAAAAAACATCGTTTTTTGGCGTTTCTGACGATACTCTATCCTTCTAGAGCATGAAATCATGAAAAAAATTTCGAAAAAAGTCGAATAAATTGACCAATATATCGCTTAAAACATGAATATATGGCGCGAAGCGCCGAAAATTTGGCGATTTTGAGCAAACAGATAGCCAAAAACCCTTAAAAAGACACTTTTTCTACCAATTTTCAGGTAAGTTTAGGAAACTTTTGAAAAATCGCCACTTCTGGAGAAGTGAAAAATTTTTTGCGGGGGTGAAAAATGATTCTGCGGGGTGGAAACCCCCCAAACCCCCAAGATCATGTATGATCTTAGCTAATTCCCGGGTTTCTGAATATTTGACATTTTTCCATTCTAAATGCAAATTCTACTATTTTAAAGATATGTATATAGGACAGACAATTACTGATGCGCCGAAAATTTTCGGGAATTTTACACCTTTTTACGGTTTTTGTCTCTCCAAAAATCTTTGTGCATGTACAAAGACGGTCCTGAAAAGAATTTGTACATTATGAAAAATCTTTGCCGAATACAAAAATCGTGGCCCTAAATGTGATAATTCGGCCTGAATTTAGTTGATAATATTAGTCCATGAGCTTTTGATGAAATTTACACATAAAACTCGACTGAGAAAGCTAAAACAACTTGTACTGCAAAATCAGAAATATTACATATATTGTCATATGTCAATTAGATCTTGTAATAAGCACTACTGTAATTAGAAATTCAATGCAACATCAGGATAAATTAGTCAATTTTATCTTTGAACGGCAAAAAAGTGCAAAGTTATTAAATAGTACTTATTTTGCATAAAATTTTCAAAAACAGTATGAATAGATACAAAAGATATTTAAATCTGCATAAAGATGCCTACATTATACTAAAATTGATTTTTGAGTGTTGAATGCCCCTGCTTCAATCTAAATACATTATATTAGCGATATTTTGCGCGAAGCGCCGAAAATTTTTTGAAATTTCCTAAAATATACTCAATAGCGATATAATTAATATCACTTCAAGAAAGTATTTTAACATTGTATAAAAATGACTCCGAAAAATGCACGAGCCGAAATTGATTTTTGGCAAAACCTGCATTTATTGGCCATTTTTAGGTGCGTTTTTGCGATTTTCGGCCGAAAATTCGTGATCATTCACCCCTCTCCCATAAAAATGGCCGAAAACCCTACGTGTAACACAGGGGCTTTGGGGAATTCCCCACCCACCCAGGGTTGGACGTCCTCCCAAACACCCTTCCCTTCAAGATCAGAAAATTTTGACCCATCCTCCCCATTTTTGGCAAAAATTTGCGCTTTGTTGGCTATTTTTAGGTGCTTTTGCCATTTTTGACATAGAATTAGAGTAGCTAATCCCCCTCGTTCTAAAAATGGCCCTACCCGAAATTTCTAGCCGTTGCATGTATGCCGAGGAGCTCCTCCCAAAAATTTTGAGCTGTTGCATGCATGTTTCATAGTGATAGTTTGTCAATTTACTCTTGCTTACATTCAAAAATACTGTATCACTTCGTGAAATTCTAATAGTTAGCTGCACTTTTGCCATTGTAAAAATTAAGTTCAAAAAATATTCAAAAGGTTTTCACCAAAAATCGTCTGACAGTGACATGAGTCTTGTACCCTGAGAGGGGGTAATAACCCTCCCTCACCCCCTCCCCCTATGGAAATGTGTGTTTCCGATCCATGTAGCGAGCATGAGAATTAAAACTTAGTCATCACAGTGTAATAGTGTAACTGGGTACGCGACTAAAACCATAAGAAAAGTCTATAGGTAAAAAATAGCCTGTGTACTGCAGATGCATTCTAAATAGTTAATATTCAGCGGATATATTAAACTTATTCAAATTTGATTTTAACCCTCGGCGCCTCGGCACTTTTCAGCTTCGCCCTCGGCGCCGAGGCCGAGGCTCAAAAAAACGCCGAGGCTTGCCGAGGCCGAGGCCTCGGCCTCGGTCCGATCACTGAGCATAACTGCAAAAAAACGCTAAATTATTCAATTCTATGGATCTACCAATTTAGAGACTTAGGATTTTGGGGGTTCAAACCCTATCCTTTTACGTCTACGTATGATGCCCACTCTATCCCAATGTTTAAATACATTTTTTCTCGCTTTTAAGAACGTTATTGTGACCCGGACACTTTAAGGTACCTTAAAGTGTCCGGCCGGACACTAAGGTGTGACACCGGCCACTCCGATGGTCAGCTAAAGCCTTAGAATTTAACTGAGCTAATGTGACCTTAGAAACCGGTGCACTTGTTATTTGTCAAGGCATAAATGTAACAGAAAAGATGCCTAAATTCACAGACCGTAAACGGCTTAATACAATTTTGTAAACAAATTTCTTGTCCGCTAACTTTCAGTATTATCTCCAGAAAATTATCACTTTTATCCTTCTGAGTCTATTACACCACAATCACACGAGCATGTCCATTTAATATAGTATGTTTCGATATAAATCACTTTATGCACCTTAAACTGGCTGAGAATAGATGCAAGCAATTTCATATTTTCTTTATTATTCAATTGCTGCATCCTAACAAATTCTTCAATCAACAACCGCTCGATTTCGTCGTATTTGAAATTGATTCTCGATTGAACTTGTGAAAACCTACAGTCAAATACGAGAATAAAATCTCTTGGGAAACACTGGTTTTTGTAGGACCACTTTTATACATTTACTACATAATGTAAATATGCATTTCCGGAAGTTTTTACCTAAAAAACCGTTCTCCAACATCATCTGAGTTTCAATTTCGGCAAAAATCAGCCTTTTTTAATGCTTTTGGGACTTTTATAAGTATATTTTTTCGTTTTCATTTGATTATTCCATCTTCGAGTTATTCAAGACGTTAGGAAAATTTAAACAAACAAACAAACAAACAAATGCAAGGTATATAATGCCATAATTTTGAGTGAATTATTCGCGATTCGTTCTTTACATTGAATATCAAAATAACAATGAATGCAATTTTACAGAAAGCGTTAAGATGACTTTTTAAATCCAAATCTGTTTATGAGAGCCATAAAATCTCGCAAGATTTTTTTGAATAACTTAAATGTTAGAGGGAATTGAGATCAACACCCAACCAAAGTCAGCCGTGCCACCGATTTTTGGACAGAAACTTGAAGTTTTAAGCTAAGTTAGGTACTTTTTGTCATTTTGGACCGTAAATAGAGGGTCTATTTACCCTACCAGCCACCCCTTCCCCAAATAGCCTAACAGTTGCACTAAAATTTTGAGTCGTTACCATACATAATCTTGGTGGAGGGGTTTCACCACTCCCCAGAAATATTTTCACCCTCCGTAGATATTTTTTTCGTCCCCCCCAGAATTCGCTATTTCTCGAAAGTTCCAAAAAGTTCCTAAAAATTCATAAGAAATGTCCTTTTTTTGATCGTTTTTAGCTATGTATCTATTTGCTCAAAAGTGTCAAATTTTCGGAGCTTCGCGCCATATACTCATGTTTGGACTATCTTTTGTTCAATTTATTTGAATTTTTCTTCTTTTTTTTAAATGAAATTTTTCAGGTTTTTATGCACTAGAAAGATGGAGTATTGTCATAAACGCCAAAAAATGATGTTTTTGACGCGGCCTAGCATTTTCGGGCCCGAAAAAGGCACTCCAGAATTCCCCCTCGCCAGAATTCCTATGCTGTGCATGTATGGTCGTTACATGAATGATCTTCTGCATGGACTTGCATCACAAACGCGTTAGTAGTATAGAGGGGGTCGCAAGCGCATTTCGGGGGTCCGCCACACACAAAACATAGGCAAAGCCTGTTCAAGCCAAGTCAGCTCGGGGGTCCGCGGGGGTCCGCCCGGGGCTACCCCCGCTAGAAGGGAATTTCAAATATGATTAGTCTTTGTGGGGATAAATGACTGAATTAGGCGAGAAAAAAAGTTGCTCTTTTGAGGGATCGAACCGCCGTTCCCTCGCACCTCAGCTAAGGAGCGGTACCACTGCCATGAGCGTAGCTACGTGGAGGCACTTGAGGCATGTGCCTACCCTAGAAAAATTTCGAATTACGTTTGACCACAACTTTACTGACTATGAACTATTACAACTTTGTGTTTTGTTACTGTAAGTGTTAGCATCGTCTTAGAATTGTTGCCTCGCCTGTCTTGCTTGGCGGCGTCGATGGTTTCTTGTAGTGCTGTATCACCATGAAACACCAGGCGACTTTATTTGATTTTTTAATCAGCCTATTAGAGCCAGGCATGCCACCTCAGAGTCTAGCGCAGTAATCCACCATATTCGATAAATGGCGATGAGAATGAAACAATTGCTAGTAGCGGTGGTGTTCATGCCTCAGATCATGGGCGTAGCCAGGATTTTTGCAAAGGGGCAATCCAAAAAATGAATTTTCCGTCTGAAAACTCATAAAAACGGATGGGGCCTCTAAATAACGTGTTTTCAGGGCTTTTCGCATCCTCCTGCACTATTTATGCGATCGAAAAATTTAATTTTTTATTCAAATTTTTTACGCTTTTGACGGAAAAAATGATTATTATGCGCTGGAAGCAGTGTTTTTTTGTACAAGGTTCGTTTGTACATGTATGTACAAAGATGGTCCCCAAAAGCAGGAGCGTAGCCAGGGGGGGATGAAGGGGAATTCCCCCTGGGGAAAATTTCGAATTTTTAGAAATATAGCTAGGCGGTTGCGTAACGCTGTCCTGCAACGATTTTGTTCTGAATAAACCAAAAAATTCGGCGCTTCGCGCCGATTTATTCTAGTTTTCGCCATTATTTTAACTTAATGGCAACATACAAGAGAGAGACAAAACAAGAAAATATCTATTGTTCAGAAAATACAGTACATTTGGTAAAACATGAATACATGATAAAAGAGTGACAGAACAAAAGGACATACAGATCACGGAGTGTGATACAAGTAGGTATGCTTCAGCAATAAAATTGTAAAATCAATATTTAGCAGCTCTTTTTTGAACGAACTAACATTAGGAGAAGCGACGACATGATCAGGTAACTTGTTCCAAATTTTCGAATATCTTTAGGAAAAGTTTTTGAGGTGAGCATATTTGCAACGGACAACTGCTAAAGTAAGTTGATAAGGAAAACCGTTGATAATTTGATTCAAAAGACATAGACAGACAAAGAAAATAAAATATAAAAAATATAATAACAAAGAATAAAGCGTTTGTCGCCATGAGAAGATTAAGTACCTTTTTTGCAAACATTTCTAGTCAAGAGAAATTCAAAAGTATGGAGAAGATTCGTTCGCTTTGTGCAGATTGCGTTTTTAAAAGCTGTCTTAGCACATGGGAATATGACAAGTCTACACAATATTCGCACCTCATGCGTGTTAAGAACAGTCATTCTGGCATGAAAATATCAGAAAATTTCCGCACTGCGTGCCAGTCTATTTTATCTATTCATCAATTGAATTAAGGACCTTGATTTGGACGATTTTATGAAAATTTCAAAATTGAAATTCAATATTTCAGTGCTAAATTTGGCGAAATTTTCCATGGCTCTGCCCCGGACCCCGCTGGGGGCGCTTGAGCGCGCCATCCCAGACCCCCCAGCCCGAGAAGATTTTTGGGACAAAAACTGTAAAAAGAAGTAAAATTTCCAGAAATTTTAGGCGCTTCGCGCCGAAATGAGTAATTGTTTGTCCTACATATCTTTAAAATGGCAGAATTTGCATTTGGAATGGAAGAATGTCAAATTTTTCAGCGCTTCGCGCCGTTTTAAAGCAATTCTCAGTGATTTTTTCCTTTTAGAGACCCATAAATTAGCTGAAATATACTACCAAAAGTCAAACAACTCTTTTTACCACACTAAAATCGCTACTGTACCATATTATAGTACCTAAAAATTTGTGTGTACAAAATGTACAAAGATTTTTGGGAAGACAAAAACTGTAAAAAGGTGTAAAATTCCCAAACATTTTAGGCGCTCCGCGCCGAAAATGAGTAATTGTTTGTCATACATATCTTTAAAATGGCAGAATTTGCATTTAGAATGAAAAAATGTCAAATTTTTCGAAGCTTCGCGCCGTTTTAAAACAATTCTTATTGATTTTTGCCCTTAGAGACCCAGAAATTAGGTAAAATACACTACCAAAAGTCGGACAACTCGGTTTCTACCACAATAATATCGCTACTGTACCATAATGGGAAAATGTCAAATTTTTCGGCGCTTCGCGCCATTTGAGACAATTTTTAGTAATTTTTGACGTCAAAAGCCCAGAAATATGCAAAAATACACTATCGAAGATCGAAAACCGTGTTTTACCACACTAAAATCGCTACTGCACTACATCATAGTACACAAAAATTTGGACTTGCGATGATCAACATTCACAGAGATAAAGATTGATATCAATGCTGTTCTTAATGATTTAATGATTTGAAAGCCAATAACGAGGCGTCTTAAATAAATTTGCATTTTTTAAAGTTACTTGGCAAAAATGATGGTGTTATTTAGCTTGTCACAGTGAGATCTACTCACTCAGAAAATTTAAAGTTTAAATTTTTTTGAATTATAATAAAAAATATGCTGTATGTATATGAATAGGCGCAAAGCGCCCAAAAATTTTAGGCTTATTCAATAATGTGCTAGAATCTATTCAGGCGGTGATTCAGATGAGCTTTAAGTATTTTCTATTTTTTTTGTTTGAAGGATCCCTGTAAAAAATTCTGGTACTTCCAGAATTTTAGGGGCCAATCCCCAGGCACGTAGCTGGCCGTCCTATTTTGGGAGGACTAACACCAATTTTGGGGGGACCAAGCCCATAAAGGCCAAAAATAGCACAAAAAATGTTTAAAGGTCCTATTTTTCCGATTCTTCTGAATTTTGGGGGTCCGGACCGGACTCCCCCATTCCCCCCAGAGCTACGTGCCTGCTAATCCCCCAATCCCCATAGCTGTTCTAGTAGCAACCTGATGGTTCCCCTAATTGGTTAGGCGGTCATGTGATTTGTGATCCATATGGTACTTAATGCAACAGCCAGTACATTTGTTCGATTTCTAAGGTAGGTAGCTAATGATAGTGTCTGAAAATTGACTATTCATTTTTTGGGCGGTTGGACTGAGCATCATATGCGATTAGTAGGAGTAAAATACTGTATGGACTAAACAATTCAAGATTTATAGCTTTTTTGTTTTCTATCAAATTTTTATTGCTAATTGCCATGAATTTGTTACATTCACACTTACACATATGTAGTCCTTTAGTATGTGCAGACTTTTTGTATGTTAACTGGATGTGCCTACCCTAGGAAAAAATCCTGGCTACGCCTATGACTGCGCTTCGCGAGGGTACATCCAGATTTTTCTCGAACAAGAGTCGATCCTGTCTGGGCATTGCGGTTAAACCCGTAAAGTTATGTTTCGAGTAGAGCATATATTAAGGTAACAACAAGTTTTTTTTAATATTCAACTAAAGTTAAACATAATCTACGGCAGCTTTTTAAATATTTAAATTTTATTATACATATCAAAAGCGGTATAAAGTCTATAAATATCAACGAACTTTAGCGATTAGTTAGCACGAAGTCTATAAATATCAGTGACGTTTTAATCAAGCTTTCTCGGTCTTTGTGACTAGTGAGATAAAGTCTATAAATATCAGTGACGTTTCATCAGGCTTACTTTGGTCTTTGTGACTAGCGAGATAAAGTCAATAAATATCAGTGACGTTTCATCAAGCTTACTCGGTCTTTGTGACTAGTGAGATAAAGTCTATAAATATCAATGACATTTATAAAAATCATCGAGCTTTTCATGGTCTATATGACTATTACAAAGCACAAAATGGAGAAGCAATACGTCTGTAACGTATGTAATAAAGCGTTCTCAAGGCCGAACAGGCTCAAAGAACATAATAATTCTGTTCATTTAGGCTCACGTTTCAAATGTCCCCAGTGTAATGTATTGTTTAAACTTCCAAGAAAACTGGTAAATCATTTTGAATTGGTTCATCAAACTTCAATCGAATGTATTTATTGTAATACGACTTTCGATTCCAAAAAAGATTTATTTTCGAAAGAACATCTTAAAAATTGTCTTTCTACAAAGCCTTCATCTGGTCCAACTATAGAACCGAGAGAAGAACCCAGGAATGAAGACGTTATACCTGAAGATGGACTCCTACCTAATTTGGACGACTATCCCGATCAAATGACTGATACACTAAAAACATATCGGCCGCTGATTTGTACTCACAAAAACATAAAAGACCTTTTAGATCACGCGTATAATTACAGGTGGGGCGTTGGCGATTACATGGCAATGTTAAGCGATATTTTTAATAATGAGCAAGAAGCATTTAGAATAAATGGCGCCTTTGGCTTCACATTGAAAAATCGAGAAACGGGAGCAAGCAAATACTGGTACCCATCGCAGAACAATTTTAATCTTTTAGATAAACCCGTACTTATTAAAGATGGTGAGGATATAAAACAATTAGCTGAGCAATTAAATGAAATTGATATTGAGAATAAAATAAGCCGGCCAGATACTAAATGGGCAATAGAAGCTATAACAAATATTGAATTCTACGTAGCACCACAAAAGAATTTTATAGCCGGTTGTACTGACGTCAATCTTCCACCATCAATTTCATATCAAAGACACACATTACACATGACCCAAGATAGACAGCATCATAAATATAAGGACAATCTATGTTTCTTTAGATGTTTAGCCCAATGTTTAGTTAATGATTTCGAAAACAAGGATTTTGTGTACAAAGCCTTTCTTAAATATTGTAATTTAAAGAACACTCAGCCTAATGTAAATACGTTTCAGGGTATAGCATATACGGATTTAGAAGCTTTAGAGGATTTATTCAAGGTAGATATTCAATGTTTTCATATTGATGAAGAAAATCAAACGGCCGTTTGTTGGAAAAAGACAGTTAGGCGATATACAAAAATTTTAAACGTTGACATTTCAATCACTGAATCTGGAAAGGCGCATTTTAGTTATATTTTAAACCTAGATCAGTACGCAAAACGTTACAGTTGTTTAATGTGTGGCAGACTTTTCAAAGATGCGGAAAAATTAAGCAAGCATATATCAAAGCATTGTAATCATGGGGAGACTCGGCACAAATTTCCAGGTGGCGTCTTCCAGTTAAAGAAGACAGTGTTCGAAGAGCTTAGTGAATTATGACATAGAAATTCCACATGATGATAAATTTTGTCCTTATTTCACTGTGTTCGATTTTGAAGCACTTTTAATTAAGAAACCCATTGAAAATTCTGGAAAAATTGAGTTCATAGCACAGCACCAACCCGTTTCATGTGCAGTTCACACAAATGTCCCCGGATTTGAGCCCACATGTTTTGTGAACAATGACCCAGATCAGCTAGTCATTCAGCTATTGCAGCATCTAGAAAAAATCCAGCGGGCGCAAAGCGCTCTTCTTCTCAGAACTTTTGGTTCAGTTTTTGTAGAACTCGATAAAAAAATTTGGGCTAGTGAGCTATATTTAGCTGAAACAACAAACAAAGATACAACACGCGAAAATGGAAGATTGAATAAACTTAATCGCACAAAGGCAAAATTACAAAAATATTGTAATCAATTGATTTGTCTAGGATTTAATTCTGGTAAATACGATATCAATCTGATAAAACGAAATTTGTTTCCGGCTCTTATTCAACAAATTAGGAAGTACCCAAACAGCAGTAAGTGGCCTACGGCTATTCTTAGGAATGACACTACCCTTTGTATGACAACCAGCCTTTTCAAATTCTTAGACATTAGCACATATATAGCTCCGGGGTTTAGTTTAGACGCATTCACAAAAGCATACAAGGCAAGTTTAACAAAAGCTAAATTTCCTTACGAATATTTAGACTCATTTGATAAATTGTATGAAACTCAGTTACCGCCAGCCGAAGCATTTTACAGTAAGTTAAGAGAAGAGTGCATAAGTTCACAGGATTATGAGCAATGTCAAAAATATTGGGCGGATAACAAAATGGAGACACTTATGGACTATCTCGTATTTTATAACATCAGAGATGTTGTCCCATTCTTAGAGGCATGTATGACTATGGCTCAACTGTACTGGTCCCAATTTGATATTGATATTTTCAGAGAAGCTATGTCATTACCCGGGGTTACAGAACGTTATCTCTTCAAAAATGTCCCAGACACAAGATTTGCTCTCTTTAGTGAGCAAACAAAAAATCTTTATTATTCTCTTAAATCAAGCATGAGAGGTGGACTTTCTATGGTGATGACACGACTAGCGATTAAGGACCAGACTTTTATCAGAAATAATCCATCTAAGCCAGTAAAGTCTATAATTGGACTAGACTTCAACGCACTCTATTTGTGGGCACAATCTATGGACACTCCAACTGGATATTTTGATCACTGGGTATTGGAAAATGGAAAATTTCACAAAATTAGCGCATCTAAACCCATTTCAATAGAATGGCTCGAATACGAAAGCAAGAAAATCGGTCATTTTATTCAACATTCAGGAAATGGGAAGGAAAAAGTGGTGGGACCCAAGGCTCTTCCAGTCGACGGATTCTGTAGTGACACAAATACAGTTTATGAATTCTATGGCTGCTTCTGGCATTGTCACGAATGTCTGGCAGGCAGCCGTAATAAGAACTGTGATCCAGATGAGGAGTTCGAGCGTATTAAAGAGAAAGAAGCCTATATAAAATCACTAGGCTTCAATCTCATTACGATTTGGGAATGTAAGTGGCACACTGAGAGAATCGACTACCTCAAAACTCAAGACACACGAAAATTTTATATGAAAAGATGGGTAGGTCAACAAGAAATGATAAAATCTGTTTTAGATGGCTCAGTTTTTGGTTTCGCAAAAGTAGATATTTCAACGCCGGACCATTTGAAAGAACAATATTCTGATTTTCCACCCATAATTAAGCACGCAGAAATAACTCGGAATGATATTGGAGACCTAATGAAACAGTATGCCGAGAAGACTGGTCAGTTAAAAAGGCCTCGTATAAACCTAATAAACAGTTTTTTTGGAAAAGAAATTATGTTATCAACTGAAATGATTCGATTTTTAGTCTCTCACGGTCTCATTTTAGAAAACGTTCATGAAATCGTTCAATATGACAGAACTAGACCATTTGAAAATTTCAGGGATATTGTCACAAAACATAGGCAAGAAGGGGACATTGACCCAAATCTAGCTATGATTGCTGACACGTTTAAACTTCTTGGCAACACAGGATATGGCAAAACACTAACAAATAAAGAACAACATATTGACATTTCTTACGTAGACTATAAGAAAGCGGCAGAATGTAGCCTAAGTCCTTACATTAAGAAAATCAAATGCATAACCAATAATTGTTATGAAGTACATATGAGAAAGAAGGAAATTTCACTAGATCTACCTATTGTTGTAGGATTGTCAGTGTATAATTGGGCCAAAATCCGAATGTTGGAATTCTTCTATGATGTTTTATTAAAATATTTCGATATTTCTGATTATCAATGTATGCAAACAGACACAGACAGCATTTACCTAGCGTTATCGGCAGAAAATTTACAAGATATTGTACGACCAGAGCTGAAAGCTGAGTTTGAGCATATATACCCAAGCTGGTTTGTCACTTCACAAGCTAGCAAACGGACACCAGGTCTTCTGAAGGAAGAATTTCGAGGAACAGCTATGTGTTGTTTGGCCGCCAAAACTTATATAGCTGTAGATGAAGTTACGAATAAAACTAAATCGAGCAGTAAAGGCTTAATGAAAAATGTAAATAAGTTAAATTTCCAGCAATATAGCAGCGTATTAAAGCAGCAAGAAGCCAAAGGCGGCAAAAATATAGGCTTCCGGATGCAACCAGATAATCATATGTGGACATATATTCAAGAGAAGCAGGGATTACCTTATTTATATGTGAAACGGAAAGTTTTACCAGATGGAATTTCGACTGTCCCATTAGACATTTAAACAAAGTTCAACTACAAAAGGATTCCTATCTAAGAAATGCATATTTTTTCGGTATCATTTAAGTCAAAATCACCTTAAAATTCAAAAACAATAAAATTCCTGCTATAAGACCTGGCGCTTGAGTGGTGTGATAGCTACATCTAGGGATGGGGAGGGGCCCCTAGAATCTAGTGCTATTTCGCCCTATTAGAGCCCTCGTTGTAAAGATTTATTGTAGATGGCCACAATTTTTTGAAAAATCTTGTGAATGCCATAAAATTTCTGTAAAATCTTATGAAAAGTTTGTAAAGTTTCAGGAAAGTCTTGTAAAGTTTCAAAATTTTTTGTAGAGTTTCGAAATAATTTTGTAAAATTCTGAGCGACTTTCACATGCTTTAGGATAGAAGTTTCAAAAACATAAGCTTCTTGATGCAATCATGCGTGGGGAGCACCAAAATTCTGGGGGTCAAAGTGGTGTAAATGGACAAAAATAGCTCTAAAAATGGCTAAAAATAGCATTCTGGAGGGGTCTGTGGGGAGTATTTCAAATTCCTGGAGGGGTCAGGACCAGACATGCACGTGGGCGGGTTTCAGGGGTCCTGACCGACCGCCCAGGATAGGAAAATGGAAAATTTTGCTGGGAAAATAAGGCAAAATGAAGGCCAAAATGGGTGAAAATTGAAAATTTTCTTCAAAAGTGCTCCAAATTGACTAGAAACTGTGTAATAACGTATTTTTAGCGATATTTTAGCGTTTATGCCAATTTTTCAGGTCATTTTAGCCAAAAAAAAGCTTAGTTTTTGACCCCCGCTCCCCAGACCGGCTGATCCCCCCAGATCGGCCATGCTGTGCATCTATGGTCAGGACCCCCAAAGCCCCCCCACGCCCATGTGTTGCAGCAACTAGATAATCATATGTGGACGTATATACAAAAGAAGCAGGGATTACCATATTTATATGTGAAGCGGAAAGTTTTACCAGATGGGATTTCGACAGTTCCATAAGACATTTAGACAAATTTCAACTAAAATCGGATTCTCCAGCTAAGAAAAGCATCATTTTTGATACATTTCAGTCAAAAATCACCTTAAAATTCAAAAACAATGAAAATTCCTGCTATATCTGTAAGACCCTGGGCATTTGAATGGTGTAACAGCTACACATAGGGGTGGGGAGGGGGGCCCCTAGAATCTAGCGAACCTGCACTATATTTTGGCTATTCTGCCTCATTGAAGCCCCCCCCCTCGCTGCCTATATGTTATCACCGCCTAATTGTAGAAATTTGTCGTGAAGTTCCGAAATTTTGCTGTATTGCCGCGAAATTTTTTTGTAAAATCTTATGAAAAGTTTGTAAAGTTTCAGGGAAATCTTGTAAAGTTTCAAAATTTTTTGTAAAGTTTCGAAATAATTTTGTAAAATTTCGAGCAACTTTGACATGCTGTAGGATAGAAGTTTTGTAAAGTTTCAAAATTTGGTTGTTAGGCTTCAAAATTTTTTTGTAATATCTTGTGAAAAGCTTGTAAAGTTTCAGAAAAGTCTTGTAAAGTTTTGAAGTAGGCTTGTAAAGTTTCGACTTTATTTTGTAAAGTTTGGAAATTATTTTGTAAAATTTGAAAATGTCTGCAGAGTTTCGAAATTATTTTGTAAAGTTTCGGAATTATTTTGTAAAGTTTGGAAATTATTTTGTAAAGTTTGGAATCTTTTTTACGTGCTTAAGCATAGGAATCTTGTAAAGTTTGGAAATTATTTTGTAAAATTTGAAAATTATTCTGTAAAGTTTGGAAATTATTTTGTAAAATCTTGTGAAAAGTCTTGTAAGCTTCACAGTTTTCTTGCACTTTAGGTTATGAATATTAATAATTATTTGACTTTATAAAGCATGGAGATCATAAAGCAGTATTGGACGGAGGCAGACAGGCCAGCCTCTTTTTCAGGTATCAACAAATTGCAGAAGGTTCTTAAAAATAGGGAAGAAATATCGGCTGATACGGTGAGAAAATTCTTGAAAAATCAGTTTACTTATCAGCTACATAAACCAGTTTTGAAACGTTTTTCAAGACGCTCTATAATTGTTTCTGGGCCAAATATCATGTGGGATGTTGACCTTTTAGATTTAAAGGAATTTAAAGGTAAAAACTATAGAAATCGTTACATCTTAATGGCGGTTGATGTCTTTTCACGAAAGGCATATGGTGAGGCAATAACTAATAAGAGTGCTGATGCAACTGCTAGAGTGTTTGAAAAGATATTAAATGAGGCAAAACCACAATCCATCAGGACCGATAATGGCATTCAATAAATTATTAAAAGCTCATTCTGTCACGCATATATTGACAAGCAACCCAGAAATTAAAGCTAATTTTGTTGAACGGTTTCATAGGACATTTCGTGAAAAGCTTATGCGGTATATGACTTATTATTCTGACGAAAACTGGACTAGAGTATATAAAAGTATTCTCGATAGTTATAATAATACTCCTCATTTAAGTTTAAACAACCTGGCCCCTAATGATGTAGATTCAGAGAACACTGGTAAATTATTAGAATTTATGTTGAAAAGACAGAAAAAATATAAAAATGAACGAATATTTAATGTTGGAGAAATTGTTAGAATAACTTCTTTGAAAGGAAATTTCGCAAAAGCTAGTAAGCATACATTCACAGATGAATTGTTCAAAATCAATGGCATATCTCAATGTACACCAAAAACATATAAGCTGGAAGATATGTTAGGCGAACCTATAACTGGTGCTTTTTATGCAAAAGAACTACAATTGGCCGAGCCAGAAGCTGAAAAGCACAAGAGAGTCAAAAAAGCTATAAATATCAATAAATCACAGTATAAAGTAAGATTCAAAAATTGGCCAGCAAAATTTGATAGGATTTTATCAAGAAAAGAATTGAGATTTTACGAACAGCCTAAATAAAAATGGCTCCAATAAGGCTGAAACGAAATTTGGTTTTTCTTCATTTATTAAGCACCGCGAGACAGCCACAAAGAGATGCACTGATAAATACGGCAACTAAGGACCAAATATTATGCATATGCGATTGCGCAAACAATTTTTTTAATGGCAATTTTCCACTCTCTGACAAAGAGGTAGACAAACTTAGGCGATATCAGAATCAAATAAGATGCTTAGCTAACAAGAAAAAGGCAGCAACTAAAGAAAAGAAAGATGTTATCATACAGAATGGTGGATTCTTACCTATTTTACTGGCTCCGATTCTTTCTATAGCCGGCAATTTACTAGCAGATGCAATCATGGGTAAAAAGGATGCAGAGAATGTTTAAATTTAATAAGTAAGACAAAAAAATCAGGGTTGGGTACCAGTTCACAAAAAAATTTTTTTTGCCCAAGTTCGGGCCTACACACGAACCCCAAATTTAGTGATCGAAATTTGCCCAAAAAATCTGCCCATACTCGCTGAACAACCTGGCGCAAAGCGCCAGTAACATTTTTGTCTATCCAATATTTTTGACCATAGGGTAGGGCCTTGGCCCCTTTTTTGGGGCTTCTCCCTTCCTTTGACTGCGTATCCCTTCTAGCGGGGGTAGCCCCGGGCGGACCCCCGCGGACCCCCGAGCTGACTTGGCTTGAACAGGCTTTGCCTATGTTTTGTGTGTGGCGGACCCCCGAAATGCGCTTGCGACCCCCCTCTGTACTACTGCGTTTCATATTAGGTACACAATAAAGAGAGTAAAATGGTAAATATACGACGCCTTACTTGTCAGATGGAAGTTCTTGAGCAACTAAACTTAGCTTGTGAATTATTTCAGCAGATTCTAATAGCTGAAGAAGTAAAGGTAAGGCAGAGTAAAATTAACCATCGATGAATTTTAATATTAGCGCATACATGCACATAGGGAAGGGGGTATTACCCCCATCCCATGAAGAGTCAGCCGGACAGGAACTGTCCGACGATTTTGAGCTGATGAACGTTGTTGCATAATTTTTGAGATCAAGAGCAGTAAAACCATCAAAATGTTCCAGGCGCTTCGCGCCAGATTAGTACTTTTAAGTACTTTTCATTCAAAAAGCGCCCAAAATTGATTAATTTTTGCATTTTTAGTGTTAAAAGTGATATAATGCAGTCAAAATGGACTAAAAATGCTTTTAAAATGCGAAATTACCACAAAAAACGTTAAATAGGCTCTTTTGACCATTTTGATCGTTAAAACAGCAAAAAATCGTGAACGTTAAATTAACTGTTTTGGATTTTCGGGATTCCCCTCTGCCGACCCTGACCTTGTGCACCTATATACCAGCGGAATAACTGAACTGAGCTGCATATGACGCGAATGGACTTAATGCGTAAATCGTCCGATTCTCAAATAAATGTCATCCTTCCTATTTTGGAACCACTCCGTATGAAAATGACCGCTAATAAAAAAATATGTAAGTAAAAAGCTATGAAGTATTTTGGAATGATCATTGTCAAAGCTATTCAAAAGTAAACGATGTAGAACAGATTAAATAGGAAAGAGAAGTTTTGTTAAATCGAAAATTATGACGGATAAATCAATAATTTTTACTAGACTCTAGCACTTTTGGCAATAACGAGTCTACAAAATAGATTTTAATGCCACGCACGAATCAGGCTTTTACCTAAGACATCAAAATGACAACACAAGAAAGAAGACTGATAAGCAAGTAGTCTAAAATGTACTAACTTATTCGTTTCAAATGTTTTCACCTTTCTCGCTACTTTTCAAATGCAGTAATTACGAAGGTAAAATAGAAAGCGGCGACATTCATTTACTGGTACATGAAGAAAACATGCGAAATGTTATAACACCGGGAATACTTTAACAGCTTATGCAACCATCCTAGTTTACGCAAAAATTATTAAAAACAGGGTTAAGTGTGGAAAATACATATCTGTTGCTGTCAACATTTAAACGTAAATTTAAACCAAATTAATGCTAAACCAAATTTTTGCCTGATGAATTTCAGATCAAACTGACAACGGCCAAATAAATAGAAGAATAAATCGAGGAATTAGGTGCCTGCGTAACCATGCATTCGCATAGGAAGGGGTGTGAGCGGAAGGGGGTATTCACCCCCTCCCGTTAAAGGGTCCGAAATTTTGGTACTGTCGAGCGATTTGAGTAAAATACAGTGTATTTTCAAATAATTTTGACGTAAAAATTGCCAAAAACTCAAGTTGCTATGGTAAAAATCCTGTATTTTACCCCTCCTAGCCAACCTGACGTTGTGCATCTATGCTACGTATTATACTGAATCATACGGCATCTTTCATCCTGACTTGACATACGATATATGCTTGTATATATCTGCAGAGTAAGAAATATTTCAGAAGACACGAAAAGATTTTCGGTGTAAAATGATTTTTCTCGATATTGCAGAAACAAGGCTGTACACTGTGCTCGAGACTGAGTTTTCTCCTAATTCCACTCAACCGTTATAACCGGAAAATTTTCAGCGGAAACTTTCTAGAACGATGGGAGGCGTACACATGTCCCCAATAGAAAGAGAGCAATACTAGAAGAGGACCCTTCAATCCGCTTCTTCCTTTTAGCGAAATTTCTAGGCATTTGGATGGAAGGCATGTGTACTTAGATGAAATAAGTGGAATAATATTCCTTATAAATGATTGTATGCAGGCCCGTATCCAGGATTTTATTTTGAGCAGGGGATTCCGAGGTCAAAAACCTGAAGAACCATTACGAGATAGGCAAGAATAAAGGCATTTTTGAGCACATCCGGTGAGATTTATACCATGGCGAAGAAAAATTTCAAAAATTTTTCACTTTGTCTCATTTTGAATCTAGAATAAAACAAATCTTACCTTTGAACCAGCTATATATGTATGTATGCAACCGATTCTGCATTATTCGATCAATAAACGATTTCTGAACTTTTGTCCTTGTATTTGATTTTTGTGTTTTACAGAGCACCATACAAAAATAATTTGGCGCCAAGCGCCAAAAAAATTAATATTCTACGTAACTAGCTCAAATTTGAGCGATTTTGAGCGGGATAGAAGGCTGGAATTATAGATAAACAATGAAAAATTTTGCGTTTCCTAAATGAAAAGTACCATAAAAACCTCTTTCAATGGCATTTTAGACCTACTTCGAGAATTTTTATTTTTCCCTTTGGGAGACCCTTGTGTAATTCAAAAATTATGTTTCATTTTCGGGGGAGGATGTGGGCCGCCCCCTGGATACTGGCCAGGTTGTATGTATAATAATGCATTTAAGAAAAAAGATTACTCTATCAGGATCGGTGAAGACTTCCGATTCCAGAGGATGATCGGATAAAAATTCGTTGAAATGTTTCATTAGCTGTAAGGCGTCATACGCTCTTGACCTGGGTTCATTAACGTTTTGCAGCTGGTCTCCTAAATGCACGACTCTGGCCGCAACTGCGTTGATCATTTCATTAAGATTTTTTAGCTTTTCGAAGCCAGACTACGGATACATAAATGAATAACATTATGATAAGAAACTACAGACAATAAAAATGAAACTGCTTCAAGTGCATGACAGGAAACCCGAGATCAATTAAACTATTTACTGAATTGATTAACAAATTTATGCATCAGACATGACCATGAGAGCGAGCGAGAAGGAGAAGGTATTACTCCCCCTCAGCTTTGAAAAACCGAGGGCTATGTACACAGCGATTTTGTCCGAAAAACCATTGCTATATAGCCTTTTTTGGGCTCAGAAAATTAGCTGTATAGCCTTTTGGGCTCAGAAAACTAGCTATATAGTCTTTTTTTTGAGCCCAGAAATGCTATACACTTGTCTTGTCTGAGCTTTAAAAGGATATGTAGCTCTGTGAGTAGGGATCGGACGAGGATTTTTTTCCCTCGGCCGAGGGACTTTGAAATCCTTGCCTCGGCCGAGGCCGAGGGACCGAGGATTTATTATAGATTTGAGTATATGAGTATAAACAATATAAGACATATATGCTCCGTGTGATGTGGGTACAGTAGCAATAGGATTAGTGTAATATAGTTCAAAGCTAATAAGCTATTATTCAAATTTTATTCAAAGGTAGGTATGCAAATGACAGGCACAGTAGTGACTAATTGCTAATCGTCTTGATCATTCAGCTCGTTTTCGCTATCACTATTGTGTGTTCTACATATCTTTATAATGGTAGAAATTGCATTTCAAAAGAAAAACGTCAAATTTTTCGGCGCTTTGCGCCGTTTAAAGACGATTCTTAGTGCTTTTTGCCCTTATAGACCCATAAATTAGCTAAAATACACTACCAAAAGTCAAACAACTCTGCTTTTACCACTCTAAATCCTGTTTTAAAACACTAAAATCGCCACTGTACTATATTATAGTACACAAAAATTTGCATGTACAAAATGTACAAAGACTTTTGGGGACCATCTTTGTACATGTACAAACAGACCTTAAACAAGAAAACACTGCTTTGTATTGAATTTACTTTTGCGATCATGTCAATAAAGACACGTTGGCTTTTTAAACTATTTGTTACGATCAGGTGGAGGGCATGCAAGAAGCAGCCGACATTTTTGAATTTGCCGGTTTCCATCGGTTTAACAACATTAGCCCCGTTATCAGGAATGACGAGGTGCACTTTGCTAAGTAAATTGAAATCTAACAACACCCTTTTTAAGGCAGAAGCGAAATTTTCGCCTCTATGATTCTCTGAGAACGGTAAGCATTTAACAACAGCCGCCTTACGTTCCCACGTTTCTTTATCAATAAAATTAACCGTAACCGCCGTATAAGCATCCGTGGCTGCAGAGCTTCACAAATCCGTTGTTATCGAACAAAACTCTGAACGCTCGGTGCCGTATTTGTGCTATTTTGGTATCACTCAAAAATGCAAAATTAGAAAAACCCTCGGTCCCTCGGCCATTTTTCACCTTACCCTCGGCCGAGGCCGCGGGATCTCAAAAATGACCGAGGATTACCGAGGCCGAGGCCTCGTCCGATCCCTATCTGTGAGCTCAAAAGGCTGTTTATTTGCTGAAAATACTCAAAAACGATTATTTTAAAGGGATGCCATCGTTTTTTCGCTATAGAACCGTTTTTCACGAAGCACAGAGCTATCTACCAATTTTCGTTTTCACCCCCTCCCCGTCTGAATTAACCAATTGACCATGGGCACCTACATATGTTGTGAATCATAGATAAAGGATTTGATTAATCGTTGCGATATTTTAGAATTATTCACCTCCATTTCATAGGTTATTCGTTCGTGCTTTAGAGTCTCTCATTTCAGCTATAAAATTGCATAGTCTGCTTGAATTGAATTATTGTTAAAATGCACATGTCGCTTATAACGCTATTTTTTACTATTTTCAACAAAAAAATATATGAAAAATAGCAAAGATTGCCGAATTTTTGTTCTAGCGATTTTCGCTGAAGTATGCTCTATATGATAAGGTATCATACATGATTTAGGGGAGCGGATTGGGAAGGTTTTCAGCCCCCACCCTCCTCTCAGTAAATTTTTCACCCCTCCCAAGAACTCGCATTTTCCGAAAAATTTATAGAAAAGGTGCTGTTTTAAGCGTTTTTATGTAGCAATCTTTTGAATCAAAGTGTCAAATTCTCGACGCTTCGCGCCACATGCGTATTTCTTCGAATTTTTCGTTATTTGTTTTTACGCTCTAAAAATATAGAGCATCATCAAAAACGCCAAAAATTATGTTTTTGACGCGCACCCATCGTTTTTAGCCTAAAAAGGCCCCCCTCTAATTCCCATGCTGTGCACGTTTGGATGGTATGCTTTTCAAAAGTCCTGATCAAATGATGTGTCGCATTTCCCAATCTTCGTTGTGCTGCTCACCATCATTATTGAATACAGATTAAAATCAAGGGGACGATAGATCCCTTATGCCGATCGTCGTGATTTTGTCCCCAAATTAAGGATCTAATCACTTCAATCTGCAAAATTACGATCAGCCATCTTTTCAATAATCGCTTGAATTTTCTACCGAAAATCAACTTTTCCAGCCCTTTCCACGTGTATTTAGAAAACTATATTCAAAATTCAATAATAACTTAATTTCATTACAAATAAACTTTCAGCTCACCAGAAACCAGGAATCTGAATGGATACCCACGAAAATATCTCTAAAATATATGAGGTATCAGATATGTATCAGTTAGAGTCTTGTATATACGGTGCATGTACATGCAAGATTCTTGCACATATTTCAGATCATTATTAAAAGTACCGAATTTTCGATTTGAAGACGCTCGAGAGATACGTAATATTCTTCCTCTTCCTCGCGACACTGATTTTGAAGTCTAGTTATCTTCATTTGACACTGGTCAGACAAAATTTGCAAGTTCGAAATTTCCTCTTCAAAAGCCGCATGCAATTTCATTGCCTCTAATGGATTTTTGTCGGCGCCAGTCAAACGCCACGCTAATCGTTCAACGTACTCCTCCGGGTCAAAGGCATCCTTCAAGAAAATATACCCAGAGAACGAAGATGAGGGATCTGATAATTTTCAGTCAAAAAACTGCAAAAAAAGGTCTAAAATTCGCGAACATTTTCGGCGCTTCGCGCCGAAATGTGTAATTGTGTGTCCTATATATATATATATCTTTATAATAGCAGAAATTGCATTTTGAAAGGAAAAATGTCGAATTTTTCGGCGCTTTGCGCTGTTTCAGGACGATTCTTAATGATTTTTGCCCTCAGAGACCCAGAAATTAGCTAAAATACACTACCAAAGGTCGAACAACTCTGTTTTTACCACACTAAAATCGCTACTGTATTATATTATAATATCCAAAAATTTGTGTGTACAAAATGTACAAAGATTTTTAGCGACCATCTTCGTACAAGTACAAACGGACCTCGTACAAAAAACACTGAGTCATAAGCATACGTGTCCTTGGGGGATTTATGGGGCTCTTAACCCATCCTCTTACAAGCACGCTCGGAGGGATCTTTTTTTGTGTTCTGGGAGGCCCAGACGCCCTCCAGATCCCCGCAGCCATATAGACAGAAAATGACAAAAAAGTGCAATTTTGTAACAAAAGAATTTCACAAAAAATATGTTTAACGCGTATGAAATGATGTTGAAAATATATAAATTTCCAGTGCTTTGTATCAGACCGTCAGTGTTCGATTACGCCAAATTTTTTCCTTCACAAAAAAACGGGAAACGGGGCATTGTAAAACGTAGAAAAATGGTATGTCTGATGAGAACCTTCATCTTGAGAGAATTTTCAGCACATTTGTTTTTTAACCAAATATTTCTGGTTAAAAGGCTAAGGAACCCCCAGAATGGCAACTGAACCCCCCACGCAAAATGGCTGCGACCCCCAACCCGGAATTGTCGATTTTTCGTAAAAGTTGGTAAAAGTTGCAGAAAGTGTGCCCTTTTAAGCGTTTTTAGCTCATTATTCGCTCGAAAATCTCAAATTTTAGGCATTTCTTTCCATTTACACATTTTTTGGCTATATTTTGTTTAATTTACTCATTTTTTACGTTTTTATCTCTTGAAAGAACGAGCATTATTTGAAACGTCAAAAAACTGTGTTTTTGGTGTGTACCTTTCGTTTTTTAGAACAAAAAAGGCACATTTGAAAATTTTTCGGGCCTGACCCCCCTGAATTCCCATGCTGTACATTAGTGATGCACCGGTACCTCATTTCCAGCCGGTACCGGTACCAATACCCTGGTGCCGGCGCCAATACCGGTACCGGTATGTATGTTATGTAATATTATTGTGTACTTATATACTAGTGTTTCATCTGATGTATTTGGTCCGGATATTGTTCCTAGAAATGGCTTAAATACTTTTTACTACTATGTTACTTAAAATCGGTTTTTTACAGCACCTTATTATCATATTAATTCGAAGGGATTTATGAGTGTTCACTGTTTATTATGTCAGTAAATTGAAAAAGTCGTCACAGCTCTAGGAATTCTATAAGATAGATGATAAGGATGAATCAAAGGTATTATGCAATTGTTGTGGAAAGTCAATAAGCAGAGGAGGCAAGGATTTGGCTTGAATGGAATGAGAAAGCATTTGTCTACCCATCCAACCAAATTCTGCCGGAAAATTTGGAAATGCTCGTGTTTTTGTCCAAAAATTTACGTACTGTTAATCAGGGCTTGTTGAAATAAGTGAAATAAATGATCGAATAAAATTTACAAAGAAATGCTTCTTTATTATTGTATTATTATTCGCTACAGAGTGGGCTTTATTCTGAAACAGTTCCTCCTTCACTTCAAGTTCAAAAAATTAAATTATAAAAGTAGTATATACCGGCCGGTAGCAGAGTGGTGCCCAGTGCATCACTACTGTACATGTATGGTCATAAATCAAAAATTATTTGGCGCGAAGGGCCAAAAAATAACATTTTTAGCCAAAATGTCGCTAAAAACGCTTTGAACACCGCATTTCTTGAAAAATTTTTAGAAAATCGCAAAATCTGACGGGATTGAAAAATTTTCTTACGAGGGTAAATAATCGAAACGAATTTCGCAGAAGTCATAATATTATACTTTAACACCAGATAGAACAGGCTTCAAATATTGATCGAAAAGCCTGCTGCTTCATTAGAGCACATTGGTAATTTATAAGCAACAAACGTATCCAAGACTAAAACAAAGCTAGCGTTCAGGAGTGGAAGATTAATGACGTCACAGCCTCAACAATAAGTCACTTTAACTCATTTTACCGTTGTTGGAAATGAAATAAGTAAGAGGTGTAATACGTACCGACTCCAAATCTTCAGCGTATGTTTTCAGAGCTGACATTTTAATTCAACCCGTTGATTTTCGTTTTCATTCGAATAGCAGTGATATTAAGACGTCGACGTGAAAAATCTGCGGACAAAGATTCATTCCAATAAGAAATAATGCACAGAATATGTAATTTGACAGACTGGCAAGAAGTTTTGTTCAATAAGTAAAATAAAAATCAATAATTTCTGAAGTATAAATATGCACAGAGCACGCTAAATCTAACATCAGATATGCACAACCAGAAAATTCTGGGAGGGGTAAAATTTCAAAGTGCCATTTTTAGGCTCAAAAATGGTGGATACTAGTGATCGACCGGGGCGACTTTTTTGGCCAGGGCCGGGGCTGGGCTGGGGGCCGGAGTCAGACAAGGAAAATATTATTACATAAAACATAATTGAGATGGGCATAGGAAGAGAAATAATGAGCGACTGCTCCATTCAGTAGTAAATGACAAGCGCAAAGTCAGGTGCGCCTTTTCAAATAATGTTTTAATACTATTTATATCACAAGAAACATTTATTCCAGTGTTTCATTTTCTGAATCATCAATAAATTCTTTGTCGCTGCTATTATCACACTCAATATTATTTGAATCTTCACTACTTCTACTACTGCTGCTTGCGCCGCATTCTACATGTTCATCAGCCTAAGTGCTTGGGAGCTTCCACGTATTAAATCCAATTGCTCGCAAATTATGCTTTAGAAATAAGAACTTCTGACGATTTTCTGGCTTTAAATCACTAGCTGGCTTGAATTCGCGTTCGCTGCACACAGATTTAATAGGCAGGCTAAGGTATTTTTTTGAGAGCTAACTTATAATAGTGAGCATACATGATCATGGGGTTTGGGAGGTTGTCACACCCCCCCCCCCCCATTTTTACCTTCCGCAAAAAATTTTTCAACCCTCCCCAGAATTCACACTTTTTAGAAAAATCATAGGAAGTGTCTGGATTTAAGCGTTTTTAGCGTTCAAATGGCTCAAAATTGTCAAATTTTTGGCGCTTGGCACCAAATTGGCATTAAATAGTCACTTTTTGACTATATTTTAGTCAATTTAATGCAATTTTCGAAATTTTTCGTGTTTTTATGTTCTAGAAAGATAGAGCAGCATCAGAAATGCTTAAAAATCGTGTTCTCATCGCATATCAAGCGTTTTAACGGTAAAAAAGAGCATTTTATGAATTTTTTTAATTTCACCGCCCCCGCTCCCCTGGAAGCGAATAGAAATGATGGCACACAGTCAATGCCCTGACGGAGCATAAATTTTCCAAGCAAGTTAAAATAAGAAACAAGGACTTTGAATGTAAATGAGATAGCTCCGATGAAAAACAGAAGTAATAATCGTTATCAACAAAACCAGAAACAGAAGTAATGGAATCATAGAGATGTAGCGATTGCGCGGAATAGGTATTGGACGTAATAAAACATATATAGTTTATCGGATCGAACGCAATTCTGCAGCGCAGTTTACATTCGCCTATAATTGACTTCCGTCCTAGTAACTATAACACAAGAAACACGTTTTAAAGCAGGCGGTTCCCATTCAATTAAATGTAAAAGTGTTGTTTGTAAAAATAGTTTTTTGAAAAGGTAAAATTTCCAACTAGAAATAGAACGTATTTGTCAACTCTAAATCTTTTAGCCACTAGCTACGAATAAATGAGATAAAAATAGCATTTGGTTTGATTAGTTAAATGAAGGAATCGAAAACATGCGGATTGTCCTGAACGTTTATTCAGTAAAAGCTCATTTATACTCAGTAGCAAAGATATAACAAGGACTAAGTATACGTATGGTCGAATCAGTACAGTTCTCAAAATTAACACTTGCCCATTGATAAATAACTGGCAGTATCACATCCTGTACAAAATACGAATTACACTTAATTTTTCCCCGGCCTCGGCCATTTTTTGACCTTGTCCCGGCCGGGGCCGGGGATGCTGAAAAATGCCGGGGAGAGCCGGGCCGGGGTCCCCGTCGATCACTAGTGGATACGCGTCAAAAACATCCTTTTTCTGCCTTTCTAACAAACACTATCTTTCGAAAGCATAGAAAAAAAATTCAGAAAAAAACATGAGGTATTATTCGACAGGACTGGGTTTCGGAACCAGCGAACCGCGATAGGAGAAGCATAGAAGTGTTAGAACAAACGAGGACCAGCAAAGTCGCAGCCGCGGAAAGAAAACCGGAACACTCAAGCTGCAAAGCTGATGGAAATATGACAGAGCAAAGGGGAAGCAGAACTAGTGAAAGAGTGAAGCGATCCTCAACCGACAAACAGATGTCGAAGCATCAGTTAGTCATTTGATAAGTTTATTTGGAATAATAAAGAGACATGCGGATGTGTGTGACTCCTTGTAACTCATTATACTGTATAATATTACGTTTACCGCATTAGTGTAAAGACATCATATGGTAGGTACATGAACATTAATGTGGGACGTTCAAAGTTCAATGAAACAGACTATTTGTAAGTCATTATACTGTAGAATATCACGTAACAGCTGCAAGACACGAAACAAACAAAATAAGATAGTTTTTCATTCATTCTATGTGGGGGTTAAATTAACCCCACTAATAATTTTTTAGCATATTCATGATATTTTGCCAAATTTCCATGTTTGTAGGCTCTATATCAGATTGTTACCTACTGTTTCGATATAAAAACATTGTTTGCTCTTGTACGTACTATATTCATTCAAAGCTAACACTATGAAGAACATCAATTACATAGACTCATAATGGGGATAATTTTTAACCCCAATAGGTTTGCCTGTATAAATGTGAAAATATGTGAACCAGCTACACAAATGCCAAATGAAGAGAATGGCTAATGCATGCCAAATGAGTATTACCTAAACTCGCTTTTATCACATTTAAGGAATTTCACTCACTTGTGTTGAAGATGTCATAAATGGAACCAGCGCATGCAAGAACCTATAAAATCTGCGAACATGCGCTACTATTCGAGTTTGCTGCAAGCAAAGTAACAGCACACATAAAAGGTATGTAGGAGTGCACAAGGCACAATGATACCAATTATGCAAAAATGTGCATGCCTGATTTCAGTTAGCCCACTGGACTATTAAAGTAAAATTTGATAAGAATGAGGGCAAAAAACGGAAGCACATCTATTGAAATGAAGTATTTTACCCGCCAATCTCACTTAAAAATTCTATTAATTACCAAAATTTTCAGATTCTACTAAATTCTGCTGAAAATATTAGAATTCCACTGCATTCCTCTATCCAGGCTTAAATTCTACAAAAAATTCCACTGGAAGCATCATTCTACTGCTAATGCTTCCAAAAATTCTGAATCCTGCTAAATCTAGTAAATTCTACTTCACCTGGCAAACCTGCTGTTCTTCATTCTTTTCTGACTTAATTACAGTAACCGCTTACTTCTGCTTATTACGACATACAGCATAACATTTTCGGAATTTTTTACGCATTGCTTGATTTGACGATTATTGTGCAGTATCTTCTTTCTCATTTACTCATTTTCCTTCTTTTTCTCCTTATAACTGTGTTCTTAGAGTTTTCGGATGCTGTAGGACTAAATAGCCACTATCCTTCACTCATAGTCCTTTACACGAAAACTTGTGCACAAAAGTCAATTTTTAGCCCGCAATCCATTAGCTACAAAAGCGATTTCTGGGCAAGATACAGTACTACAATTCGCATAGTAGAGCCTCATATGATTGTCAATTGCTTTGCACGGTGTCGTGATTATTACAACACTTTAAACCGCTTTTGTGACCATTCACGTGTAGAATAGACTAGAGATATGCCCTCTATTAAGAACAGTGAAATTGGAGAATACTAAAAACAGTTTGAAATAGACACGTTCCCGGTCACGTAACAGCTTAGAATTTTAGGAGGGAGTATTTGTCCACTTTCATGATAGGTGGGGTGAATGACCTTTAATTTCTGGCCAAAAAATGGCAAAAATCATCAAATAACGAAAGTTTTTGTCAAAATGGGGTCATACAGGACCATACGTGTTCTTGCGAGGTTTGACCATTAGAATGGAAACTGACCCCCACCCACACAAAATGGCGGCGAACCCTCAGAATTGTCGATTTTTCGTATAAGTAGGTAAGAGCTGTGCGTTTTTAGCTCTAAAGTCGCAAATTTTGTGCGCTTTGCGCCATAAACACATTTTTGACTATATTTTATTCAATTTACTCGATATTTTCCAATTTTTCCCAAATTTGTTTAACGTTTTTATGTTCGAGAAAGAACGAGCATTGTCTAAAACGCCGAAAACGGTGTTTTTGACGTGTACCCATCGTTCTTTGGCCCGAAAAGGCACTTTTTTAAAAATTTTTGGGCCTGACCCCCACGCCGCCCCCCCAGAATTTTCATGGTGTACATAGTATGGATAGAACGAATGTCTTTGGGTGAAGGAATCCCACATCCCTCCTGTTACATCTAAGGACATGTCTGGCATAACTTATTTCCGCTAAACTGAGCAGATGTAAGGCGAAATAAATGATTAGATTGGAAACTTATGTGAAATAAAATGTAAAACGTGCGATTCTAAACAGCATAGATCTTGATTATTAACGTTTTGCTTTCTATTAATTCCGATACAAAAGTATAAATTTTGAAAAATTCATATAATTAGTCCTACGTAAAAGTAGCAATACATGTTTATTCAAGGGTCTTTCTGCATCAGAAGCTGAGCAAACGGGGACCGGAAGCGCCCCGTTATGTGGTTTACTTCTTCTAATAGCTGTTAATCCTATGAATCAAGAAATGTTTATCGTTCGTTATAAATAATAGTATCATTAGCCAACACAAGAAGCGTTTTAATGTGAACGAGTTATCACGAAAAGCGGACCCATAACCATAGAACAAGTCGCGCTTTCAGAATAAATAACAACAAACAAGGCGGATTCAAGACGTGACTCAGTGTTGGCATATGTTTAGAAAAAAGGCTAGAAAATATCGTTGCTTAGCGTTGAATCCTCCAAACATATTCTGCTCCAAACGCATGAATATAAAAAATTAATGTAACTTTTCGAAAGCTATCTCAGTCTGAATATTCCAGATTCCCTGACGCAAAAACTATGAGATTTTGAAAGCATAAGCAGTTTTCCAGGCAAATTTTTCGAAATTTTGAAATTTCAAGGGTAGTATCCATACGTGGGCAGCAAGAAAATTCTGGAGGGGGAGTGCAAGATTTTTTGAAGGTCAAAAAATGGCCTTAAAAATGGTGGTATGGCGATAAAAACACCATTTTTCGACGTTTCTCATCAAGCACTATCCATTGACATCAATAAATTGCGAAAAAACGAAAAAATTTCAAAAATTGAATTCTGTGGGGGTATTTTGATTTCTAGGGTGGGTGTATTTTGGTTTCTGGGGGTGCTAACCACCACGCCCAGGTGTGGTAGTGTCCTATTAACCTTCCGTTTACCGTGTCCTATGCCAGAGGCATAATGAATCACTTACATGGCATTTTTTCTGTTTTTACCTTATCCATGTGTCCAAAACTTTGTCCAGCCTCGTTTTGGCTTCAGTTACATCGTTTTTAATGGTTGAGCTCGAAGAGGAGTCATAGAGTAGTAAGAAATAGGCATTTTTTGGCCTATTTACAGTGATATCACAAAAACTCATGATCGGAAAATAAGCTTCTAATGAGAAAATTTAGTGGTTTATTCCTTTCAAGCTCTTTGAATGAATCTACGAATCTACTTTTTCTTGTTTTTGCAATATGTCCAACAGGTGCCTATTCTTATGCATTGTGATAGTTTTTCGATTACATCTCTTTCAAAAATAATTTTCACAGAAAATAACATACATATTCAGAAGGAGCATAAAAAATTGCACTAAATGAAAGCAATAGCTGTCAGAGAATGTTAAGAAGGCATAGCTTAATATGCACTAGGAGTTTATGCCATGATGGTTCACTTCGACTGCAAAAACATGATGGTAAACGGAGGTTTTAAACGTACGAGATACTAAAATTCATAATTTCCGTAAACGGAGAAAAAACTATTGTGCGCATGAACAACGGAATTTTGGGGCTTTTTTGACTGATGGAAGAAGTGGGGTAACTTTACACTGTTTTTAAATGTCTCGAAGGTCATCCATAGTGCAACTACGAATTCCAGAACATTATTGATTGAATATGCAGAATCGCCTTGCGTGTAACTTCCTAAACCCCGTCTTACTAAAAAATTGAAATAATTTTGCAATGATGGATCAGATATGCGCACTTGAATACTCGAAATTTTGTCCCTAATTTTACAAGCCTTTTGTTCATCTCATCCCATGAACGAAAACAAAAACAAAATTGCGAAACTTATAACTTTTCCGCGTAACGAAAACTTAGGATTAGCTCCGCTAGATATAAAGAGATCCGTTAGCAGAATATCAACGGTTTCGTCACCCATTTTCTGCAGGATAAATCCTGGTCTCGGACTTTCTGTTAAAAATCTTCGTCCGATCGGTAAACTGATAGTCCTCTCATAAAATGTCTGATCAGCCTCATTGTAGTCGTCGTAGAATGCTTCATGGTCATCTCCTGGACAATCTGACGGTCTAACGTTCAAACGGATTAATTCCGATGAAGTAAATAATCTAAAATCGTAGCAGGAACTTTCGATCAGTTGACCAGACGATAAGCGTGGTTCTTTGAGGTCGGTGGTTTCTTTCTCTTTCCTTTCATTCAAATTTGTTGAAGCATTCCATCGCCAATGGTTTCTATAACTTAATTCCACACGTACTTTCATCGACGATAACACGCATGAGAATAAACGTACCTAACACGTAAAGGGGGTAGCTGGGAGGATACCACACATGGGCGTGGGGGGTTTGGGGGGTATGCACCCCCAGAAGTTGAAATACCCCCCCCCGAAATCTGAAATGGAAGGTGGTTCGTTGTACAGGCAGTTGCATGTATTAATAGGTAAATAAAATACGCAGAGCATAAAGATGAAACAGGACGATTACACGCAAGGCGATACAACGACCGAATAACGAATATTCAGAAAAACGTCACAGTTTAAGTTAGATTTAAGAATTCTAAACGTTACGTGGGAGAAAGGTCATGTGCTAATTGACGTCAAAGAAAACTGAGAAATCGGCGATTTCGGGTCTTCGAACAGATTGGAGAGATAGATTAAACGACTACGCAGGGAAACTTGGGTGGTCACGAACTTTAAAAAAAGCTAATAGTTAATATTCAACGGATATATTAAACTTATTCAAATTTGATTTTAAGCCTCGGCGTCTCGGCACTTTTCAGCTTCGCCCTCGGCGATGAGGCCGAGGCTCCAAAAAACGCCGAGCCTTGCCGAGGCCTCGGCCTCGGTCTGATTTCTGGAGGATACCCCACTTAAAGTTGGTCATCCTTCACCCACCCAAAGCCAGAAAATTTTTGACCTTCTACCCCTCCGATTTTTTGAAAAAATTTGCGTTTTTTGGTCGTTTTTAGGTGTTCTTGATCGTTTTTGGCCAGTCATTCACCCCCCCCAACGGCCGGGAACCCCTATCCAAAAATTCAAGCCGTTACACGTAGATATGGTACAAACGCTCTCAATACATTTTTAACCGTGATACTGCTGTAAATAACATTTGAGTGTTTTTGCTGGTCAGCTAAAATTCCTGATTTGTATCGCATTCGAATAAAATTTAGCAAGAAATATTAATTGTAATTTTTTTATCTCTTATTACTGATCCCGGAAATGCTAGAGATGGACACTATAGGAATTAGAGTGCTCAAAGTTTTTAAACTGATTAGAATAAAAGGTAAGCTCTCTTGCTTTATAAATGTAGGTATATTTTATCATCATTGATTAATTTCACTTTTAAGAAACCCAGCTATTTAGAGGATTAGAGCCAACACAGTCAGTCTGCTGTTTTGGACATTTTTGATCAAAAACCATGAATCGTCGGATAAAGCCACTTTCGGACTAAACCTCCAAAATCGATCTTGATCAGAAAGTAGAAAAACAACGAATCGCTGACGCTAAGCCTTTTTCCTACTGATTCTACTAAAAAATCACAAAAGCGATCAGACAACTACTAGTCAGAAAGTGCTGATGTAAGTACCAATATACTCAAGATGAGCAGCGGCCAAATTATGAGGATCCGATGGGGCGAAATCGCCAAAAATAGCACCGAAAATTCAATTCTGGGGGTCTACCGATTTAGTGAGGTCGGCCCCTCTCCCAAGCCTATGTGTGGGTACCACCATAGATGCACAGCATGCCCAGTGGAATAGCCGGTGTGAGGGGTGTGGCTTTTCTAAGCCAAGATGACCTCAGGAGCTGGTGAAGAACTATACTCCGCCCGCACCCGAATATGTTTTCACGCTTATCATCGAACAGCTGACATATCTAATTTTGTAAATTTTCCAGGCCAAATGTTGTACAGCCTTGAGAAGAAGGGTGAAAATATGTACCTATGTTTTCCATCTTCATGTTCGAGAAACAGATTTTCTATAATGATTTGTCCATCTGACGCTATGGCTACCCTTACGCCTCCGTGGTGTTCTAATGGATCTGCAGGCTGATCTTCAAAACGTTGCGTGTATATCCAAAGGGTGCTTCGACGATCGGCTCCTTTCGACCAATAGTCGTACGTTCTCGGAACGAACAAAATCTTCCCATTTAAGGATAGATCAGGATTGAATGGCAGTTGCGAAGAATTAAATTTGTCAACCAAAAGGGTAGCGGAATGACCCAAAAAGGCTGCGCCATCGGACGTAATCAAAGCTTTTGAAGGGTAATCGCTAGCAAAGTGAACAAGCTGCCATTGAGATGGCACGAAAAGTCGTTGTTTTAATATAACCTGAAAGCTAATCGAGATGGTGTTGGGACAATACTACGATGAAAAGAATCGGGACTTCTACTTCAGGAAATAAAATGTCTTTGTTCATGATAACATTCGAATTAAGTAAGCCCTGAGGAGTTGCTCCCCTGTCGTCAAAGAATATTTGGGTGCAATAGAGAATGAATTGTATTTTTTATGATTTCAGCCACTTTTCTATCACGATTTCTCAAATTTTTTCGGCGCGCGGGTAGTATTCACTAATGACATTTTCTGACTTTCTTGGCGCTTTAAAAAATTTATTTTACGTCAGAAGAGTTGTTTATGTACATAACATGGATTGTTTAGTTCCAAAAATGATTTCACGAGTATTTTTTCGATGCTTTGCGCCAATTTTTGTACTAATTTTGTACGTTTTTTGTGAAAAATTCCAAAAACTTTTTACTTTTTTCATGTCAAAAATGATTCTGTCTATCAAAATATGGCAAAAAATCGATACCTTAAGGATAATGGACGAATTTTTTGAACAGTTTTCGACACTATCAGCAAAATTTGGAGTTCCGGACCCACCCCTGTCAGAAAATCCTGAATCCGCCACTGCCGAGCAAGTCCTAATGCAAATACATAACTAAACCTTTCCGTAAGTTAGGATAAATTTTTAGAAACAACAATTTTATCCATTAGTTGGACGGAACAGACTCCGAAATGTGTAAACCATTTAAGCAAGCGTTTTCTACCATTCCGAAATACTTAGCTTAATTATTTAAGCAAAGTTTCAATCTCGTTGTACGAAAATTATGAATGACTGAATTTTTCCAGACTAAATGCGGGAAAATTTCAAACGCTATCCCATATTCACCAAGCGTAACGTTCACTAGTGTCATACGGCGGGAAGCACACAAAAATCGCTTATATTTTTGCGATAAACGCTTTAAAAATTAGCAAATGCGAGTAAGTCAGAAAACTAGTCGACTGTGCTACTTTTGATAATGTTACACTGTATGATTTATCATGCGCATGCAGAATTATATACGGAACGTCATGGGGAAAATTCTGCTCAAATGCTTGTATTTTGATTGTTTTCTTGACTCGCACATTAAGTTATGTACTTGTCATAGATAAACAAAGGCTGGTCTTCCCATTGATACTGGCCGCCCAATTTTTTAGTTGGTTGTCCTTTTACAAAGTGGTTGTTTGGTTGGTTGGTTGATTGGTTGCTAAGTGTTTGATTGGCTAATTATTGGATGTTTGAATGATTATTGATTTTTCTTCGTTTAGTCATCGGTTGACTATTTAATTGATTAGTTGACTTTCACATGATTTTCACGTGTTTTCCCAGATTCATGTTCCTTTTTCTAGTTGATTGACTAATTTCATGGTCAATTTTGTATATTTTCATCATTTTTATTCGATTTGTTTAGCATTTCAAAATTTTCCATTCAGACTGGCAGGTCTTGCCACTGATATCGACCCGGCTCCTATTGATACCGGGTTGAATGAAGTTGTATGGTTTGAGCATGTATAGTACTTGTTTTATTTTATAGCTATATTTAACTAGCTTAAAAAGCAGAATTTTCGGACGTCAGAGCAGAGTATGCGCAGAACCCATGCAAGATTCATAATATTCTTCTAAACGTATAGAAGTAGAATTTTTGCTTCAGAAAGATAGAGCAAGCTCTCACTTCATCTGCCATCTTCCTCAACGTGCTAAAAATATGGTGCCTATGCTGTTCGGGTAGATCATAGAAAATGTGGCCATTTGTTGTCATCGATTTTGCTAGAGCCGTTGAGGCGAATAAATCGCTTTGATCGTTCCCAACGGACCAACGTAATAGAAGACGATAATTCGGTTTGGAATTGAGCAGCCACGACAATTGATAGATCGATAATTGAACCTTTTTAATTATACAAAAAACGAAGACAGATAGAATGAATTATGATGCTCGGTGAAAAGAGACTCGTTTCACTCACGTTTTCAATATCTAGGTCGAAAAATACAGTACGATCGCCCGCTGAATTCGCTAGGTCGAACAAGTCGAGTGTATTTCTCCAGCTAAATCTAAAAAGAGGGCAGCTTATATTTAGTTCTCACCGTTTTTGGAGGGAGGGGTTTGATTCCCCTTTAGAATGGCAACTGACCCTCGATTTTTGGTAAAAACTGTAAAAGCATGCCTTTTTTAGGCGTTTCTAGCTCATTTTTGGCTCAAAAGTCTGAAATTTTTGGCGCTTCGCGCCATGTACACATTTTTTGACTTAATTTTGTTCAATTTACTCGATTTTTCCGAACTTTTTCAGGATGCTTTTATGTTTTTATGTTCTGGTAAGAACAAGTATTGTCCGAAACGTAAAAAATCGTGTTTTTGACGTGAACCCATTGTTTTTTAATCAAAAGGAAATTTTTTGAGTCTTATGGACCTGCACCTCCCGAAATTACCATGCTGTACATGTAGGATTCTCACATGCTATTGATTTTCATTGGATGAAATTCTTAGTTTGCTTACATATGCATTAGTTGCACACTTGCACCTAATGTCTTGGCTGACAATTTTAAATTTTTGGAAGAATTTCAGCATCCATACCTGGGCAATGACCGGTCTTCCCGGTGATACCAGGATCGAAAAATTTTGGTTGGTTGCCAGCTGAAAAGAGGGTTGTTTTATTATATGATCATTTACCTCGCGAATTTTAAATAAATAATGCGTTCCTCTGTGCATCGTATGAATATCCTTGTTTTATCAGTCGAAGTAAAGGGAGTTTATTCGTTTTTATTATCAGCGCAACTAAGTGCTTACAACTATAGGTCTTTGGAGTGCGCTAAATTTTGCAAAGTTTCCTGGTAAGTTTTGATTTTTAAAGAAAAATTCTTGTTGATACTCGTAGCCTTGATTGTTGATACCGAACGGCCTAATGGTGATACCGGGTTGAACTGATTTGAAACCATTACCCAAGTTTGAGCATAACCCCAAGTTTTCTGAATGACAAAATAGCATAAATTTAAAAAAGGTAAATCAAATATTCGAATACCAACGCAAATTCCAAGTTGAAAATGAGGGCATTACGAATTAAAAAACTTCTAGGTCAAATAATCACAATAAAGATGTCGAAGGATGTGTTCTCTTGAATTTCAGGCTTAGAACAGAAACAATTTTGAGCGAAATGTACAAGAAAGACAGAAATTATAGTGGACTAAGCCCTGAGGACATGTACTCCGCAAAAATATTTTCTCCTGCAACCTGCACATGTAGAAAAAAACAAGTTGTCCGCTAAATTTTCGGCAGGAAAATTTAGACTACAAAAAAGTCAAATCTACAGCGGATATACTTCAAAGATTTGAAAAATGAGCTTGCTAAGCGAGAGTTGTAACTCTCGCTTAGCAAGTCATTTTCAAAACTATTCCTTCATGATCAGTCGGTTCTACTTAAAAGATTATTTGCCTATAAAATTAAATGTACTTTGTTTAGCATAAGTTCGAGCATGGCTTTTAGGCATTTCTACCAACTATTAACCGATAAGTTCACGGTCTTTGTGAATCAACTTAATACAATTACCACAATCCGCCAGCTAATTAATAATAAATTCTCGAAGAATTCATATCAATACTTCAATAAATTGGTTTTGTAAGATCATGCGATATACATACGTGTTATTCGCTTATTTCTTGTCTTTCATGCGCTGAAAAATGCTCTGTTGAATGACTAGTGGTACATTTTGCACGCTTCATTACAGTCTTCTGCGTGCATGTGTTCTCAACTCAATAAATATCCTATAATTAGATAAACCTGCAAATTACAACCGAACTAATCAATATATTTTTAGCGGAGTGAAATAACAAGTAAGCTGAATTAGGAGCAAGAAATGCTACAAAGTCATTATTTCCGAGTATATTGATAAAATTGATTGGTCGATTGCCGACAACATAATTATTCCACGAATCATTAAAGCGAAGAGAGAAACTTGTGATCTAATTGTACCTGATAAGGAGAAGTGTTGAACATAGTGAATTCGAAAAATTTATCAATATGTGCCGGGATAGTGTATACATATTGAAAAAAGCGAGCTAATCTACATACTATAGAATAGGAATCTCGACGCTTTTTTGAATACATTTTCAAAGATAGTATCAAGTAGTTTCTGTTTCATCATTTTCATAAAAACTTAATAGCTAGCAATCATTTAGTTGCCTTTGACATAAATTTCATTTTTTCTAAATATTCAATTTTAATTGCTGCTCCGCAGAAAGTGTGAGGCCATTTTTATCTAAGAAAAAATAGAACGACATATTATTAATTTGAATAAATACAAATAAATCCATAAAAATAATTCAGATTTATAATGAATGCATAATGTGTACATAGTTTGGGGCCCAACGAGGCATAAAAGACTAAATACTATAAGTTTTTTCTCGATGGACAATCACCACAGCTGTAAACTCCGAAACAACAATTTTTATCAATTCGGGAGCCGATATCAAGCATTTTCATTAAAAATTTCATTAGGATAAAGCCCTTTCTGATTCTGACGTGTCCTCTTTCGTTCCTAATATGATGATAGACCTTATCTCTCCAACCTATTACCCAGACATAATTTTACAGATTTATAACAAGTCATACGAAAATAGCATGTTTGCATGCCAAAACTAGTATAAACTGCTCATACTTCCTCCATAGACCTGTCTTTGAATCTTTACCGGTTCTTCTAACTTGTAGTCGAAATGAGAGTATTAGGTTAGGAAGGGCATGATCATTCAATTGGTCGATCAGCTGCGCAGCGTCTATGTTATCGTTGTCCTTAAACTTTGTAAATAATAACTCGCGAGTTGAGAGCACACATGGGCGTGGGGGTCTGGATTCCCTCCCCCCGAGAATCCAGCGGACCCTCAAATCAGTAGACCCTTAGAATTGAATTCTTAGTGATATTTTTGGCTTTTTTGTCCAATCGGACCCCCCCCAGAATTTAGTTGCTGCCCAACTATGGTTGAGACTGAAAGTGAACGCATACGTATTGTAATTTTTTGACTTGCTTATTTTTCCGGTAGATTATTTTCCATAACCTTAGACAAATCTACTTTCGACCGCATGTTACACAAGTTTTTCCAGCAGGCTTTCTCTCTTATGGTTAAAAAATTAAGTAAAGCACTTACATACTTATTTTGTACATAAAAAATGCTTGGACATGCAACAGCTATGCAGAAAATCATTTTGAAAAAGCTACAGGCTAGGGAATGCAAAGTGTAATAAAGTGCGACGCTTACTTTAATAATCGAACTCCTATTTTATGTATACAAATGGATATCCGCTCATTCAATTTAGAAAGCGAAACAGGAAAAAACTATTTTTGGAAAATCTTTGCAATTATATAAAAAAATTTTGTTTATTCGACACAGGTAGGTATATCAAAAGTTAATTTAGTCACTTATCGTAAAGTGATGTATTAACTTTCATCAGGCCTGTATCCAGGATTCGGCCAAGAGGGGGGCGGACCCAACATAAAGTGGTATTTATCTTGGAAAATTTGCCGGTATAACTAAGAAAAACCGCATTTTTCGACGTTTTTCGACATGTTCTATCCATTAAGTTCATTAATTTCTTTGACAAAAAATTTTTTCAATTAAAAAACCTATATAAAAAGTGTCAACTTTTGGTCGCGCTTGAGCCAAAATGATGAGAAATACTTCACATGCGGCGCAAAATTTGAAGTTATTATGACAAAGACATTCGATTTTTCTCTTTTTTCCGTGCATTATCTTACCTTTCAAAATTTTTTTCCGGCCGAGGGGGCGGCCGCCCCCGCCCTTTAAATACGGCCCTGTCATAATTTTGTTCTTTTCATGCAGAAAGGGGAATTCTTGTAACGTGTGGATCATATTTTTTCAGGAAATTTAAAAAACTGTCATTTCTTGATATAAAATTATATAAGTCGGCTATTGCAACTGACGTCTGACTTACAAGGTTGATATGTGAAAATGGGTCGATGTTCAATACAATTTGCATTACTACGGGAAAGTCAAGGTCGTACTTCAGCGCTTGAAGATAACGCAAAACTGGCTGAACTACCTCGTTTGACGAGAGAAGTATCTGCATAACGCCTTAAAATAACAAAATTCCTTTATTCCTCCTATTGTTTCAGCTTATTTTGTAATAAATAGCATAAGAAAGTAAAAGTGCAAAAAAGATGCAAATCACATTAAAATTCCATCCTGAAAGTAAATGTGTTTTAGAAGAATAATACACTAAAGATTCTGGTGTTAAGAATTTGAAATTTTTGGCTCCAGAATGATAGCTGACCCCGCAGGATTCTCTATTGCGATAAAAAAGTTGAGAGTATTTTCCGTGTATTTTTTGCTTAAAAGTGATAATTGTTCGGCGGTTGCACCACTCACCTTTTTTTACACTTATTGTCCTATTTTAGCAGATTTTTCAGATTTTGTTTCACTACAGTATGTTTCTCACAAGTTTGGGCATAACATTTGAGAGCTGACACCGACAGTAAGATGCATTACGATAATGACATCGGTAATCTGCCAGCTTAATGTCAATAAAATTTCTTAAAATTTATGCCCAAACTTATGTGAAACCGACTGTAATTTATAAAGAAAAATCATTGCCCATAAAAGTCTAAGGAATTAAATTTTCGACGTGCACACACTTTAAGACATAAAGAATTACTAATGGGAGTGCAGAAGGGATGGAAGATGAAAGGAGTTGACAATGCATAGTGCAGTAATCGTATGGAATGCATACAAGCGATCACATATAAAATTTTAGGCGACAGTTAAAGTGCTCGACTTTACATGAAGCTTGAAATTTGCGGCGTAATAAGCTGAATTCCTTGACCCATTCTTTGAATGCTGGCGGGTCAGACGAATTTAATGTAGCTAGCATGGCTGGTATGCGAGACGATTTTGTTCTTAGGATCACTTCACCCGAAATGAACCCAACGTCATCATAATAATCTGAATTTAATAGAAAAAATTTTGCATTTGCAACTTTGCCATTCTACACTTCTATACCTCTATTACCTGTTATCATTTTTAGAAGGATTCCTTCTAATAAAGCTAGTGAATTAATTTGTCGCACAAATCGAACGTTTACTTTGTCGTAGATATACAGACTACTTTTGTCATTCAAATTTCGCAATTCTGTGAATGTCGCTACGTTGCAGTCAGCTATAAGATAATTAAAATTATCCATCAAGCGCATCATTCGTTTGATCGCAGGATAATTATTCTGAGAACATACTAAAATTAAGACGGAGATTTACTCAGGAAGATCAGTTTTGCTTCTAAAAAATGCTCTTGATTCTGAGGGATACAGTAGAATTAGTGACAAGTTGTATCTTCTTTTTATTCAAATGTTATCTTTAGCTATTCAATTTTAAACGATTAAATCATTCTTGCATGTGTAAGGTACTACAAACAAAATTGACAACTAATGCATCATGCGAGGACATACATGGGCGTAGGGGATCTGGACAGTCTGGATGAACCTCCCTTCAGAATCTGAAAGACCCCCCAAATCGATAGACCCCAACAGAATTGAATTTTTGGTGCTATTTTTGATCGTATCTCAACATTTCCACCGTCCTAACACTCCAACCGTCCCAACACTACCAGCGTCCCAACATTCCCACCGCAAAGTCCCAACATTCCCACCGCGAGTCCCAACATTCCCACCATCCCAACATTTCCATTATACCAACATTCCCACCGCGGGTCCCAACATTCCACGGCGAGTCCCAACAATTCCATTGTCCCAACATTCCCACCATCCCAACATTCCCACCGCGGATCTCCACATTCCCACCGCGAGTCCGAATTTCCCCACCGTCCCAACATGTTCCACCTCCCAATTCCAAATCTCATTAGATTAGAAATACTACCCCAGAACGAAGTGCCGGAAAAATTTAGCGAATAATAATAAAATTGGCTGAAAATAATTGAAAATACGCGAGTTTTCCTTACTGCGCCCAAATTTTGACGACCGAGAAGAGCCATCCCCCTGCCCTCTAAATACCCTAACTTATAATACTTCAATATAAATTCGAAATGATTAAGTTGTAATAAAGCACTCAAATTACTTGAATTTCTTAATTTTGTCATGATTATTATTATTATTATTATTATTATTATTATTATTATTATTATTATTATTATTATTATTATTATTATTATTATTATTATTATCATTATTATTATTATTATTATTATTATTATTATTATTATTATTATTATTATTATTATTATTATTATTATTATTATTATTATTATTATTATTATTATTATTATTATTATTATTACTATTATTATCTTTACTATTTTTTTATAATCATTATCTTTACTATTTTTTATTATCATCTAACGACTAATCTTTCATCTAGATTCCAAAAAGCTTGGTATGAATATGACGTCAGACATTGGAAAAAGCTAATGAGATTTGTAATTGGGACGGTGGGAATGTTGGGACGGTGGGAATGTTGGGACTCGCGGTAGGAACGTTGGGACTTCGCGGTGGGAATGTTGGGACGGTGAGAATTTAGAGACTTCACCTAGTTTTGGCAATTTGGCCCAATCGGACCCCTACCCCAGAATTATGTCGCTGCCAACGTTTTATCTACACCTTAGTTTCCCGCTAACATGTATGATGATGACCAAATGCAGTTATAAAAAGCCTTCTTTATAATTTTATACATACATGCATTGTATTATAACGTTTTTTATTTTTTATTTTATTTTCTGTAATTTTCGCACATAGCAGAGAACGCTACAGGAAAAAGTGTATAGCCTGTCTCAGTACTAAATTAAAGAAGGAAAAACGAAAGTAGCAGGCGAACCAATACTCCCTAGTCCATAGGTACCTGTTTTCAGCAATAAAACTAGGCAGTAAAATGAACGAATCGCCTTCATTTTCAATTTCGTGTTAATAATGTGTGGGTCAAGGCAACAAACCGATTGTAAAAGATTCAGCTCCTCGTTTAATATTACCAATTAGACAGTGAGAACATTGACAGCAAACGACAGTTCGATAATGAAATCATACAAAGTGGCCGTTCGACCCTAACAAGATTCTTCGTCAGTTTTAAGTACAATGCTTCACTGTTGGTAAGGCAATTTATAGGAAAATTCGGCAGCCAAGGTACAAACTGAGCAGACAGGCAGCTAAATCTACACACACGCGTCCCAATGATATAGCCATCATTACTATGATTATGACCGGAATACTGTAATACAGTGTTTTTGCGTGTTGTACGTGTGTACTAAAGCGGCTGGAAAATCAGTGTATACATTACAAGCTGACCATATAAAGCTTTTGGCGGCAGGTGGCCTTACAAGCTTATCCGACCAATTGAATAAGCAGTAACGCAGGTCGCCAATAAAAGTACAGTATGAGCAGCAAACCTGATAAAAAAAGCCGAAAAAGACCACATAATCGCACTTGGAGGAAAGAAAGGTGCCTACACGATGAAGCAAATAAGAAACAACGTTACGCAATCGGATCACAAATGACCGCATTTACACACTGACGATCATTGCACATAAGGGCTGCACCTCATCTGTGGTTTTTGTGGAGAAATAAAATCCGAAAATGCCCCAATAATTATATGAAATAGCCAAAAATACATTTCATGTACGAAGACTACGCATAGCCAACGCCGCGATGTCCAGCTGCGCGACCAAAACATTTTTTCTATACGTAATGCTAATGTCCGGTGAGCTATTTCCTCTTCGGTTCTCTAGTTTATCGTTTACCGCAAAAAAGTATTCTAAAAATAAGAATCGTCCGGGGTAAAGGAAAACGAAGCCGTTTTATGGCATTTATTTCATTTTACGCGTCTATTGTGACAAGCTAAATTGATTGAACGAGATTGACGTTTAATTCCAGAAATCTGCAGTATCTACATTATATAATAAGCGCAAGAGGACTATTGAAAAACAGCTCTAATAGATTTACTAAAAGCGCAAAACTAAGTTACCGTATGGATTAAGTAGCAAAGCACGATAAGCAAACGCTGAAATGCCACTGAAGCGCTTGGGCAGCTGCTTTGACGCGATTGTGTGGACGAAAACTGAATGATTCAACCCCAACATTGTCTTATTGCCCGTCATTGGTGATCAAAAAATATTGTTTTCAGTTTTTATTTTATAGATGCTCATATAAAATCGCTGCAATGCTGTTTTCATAAGACAAACAAAGTACAATTTTCAGTGCATTTGTGTGCAATTAAACAAGTAGTATCTAAGGATAGAAATCTGAGTCTCCGAAAGTTAACAAATATGAAGTAAATCTAAAAACCTAAAGCAATGAACAACCGTTGCTCTAGGTTAGGTAGATAATTACTTTGCGGACTCGTCTCCCCAACCGGCGGTACCATTTTTAACGTGTCTTTGTATTGTTCTGATCAGGCCCGTATCCAGGGAGGGGGCGGGGGCCTGCCCTCCCCCCCGAAATAGGAAAAATTTTTGTTTTTCCCAAGGGTACCCCAAAGGGAAAAATGAAAAATTGGCGAAGTTGAGTCTGAAACACCGCCAAAACAGGTTTTTAGCGATACTTTTGAGCTAGTAAACTCCAAATTTTCCGGCAGCTTCGCGCCGGATTTATTGTTTATGTAAGGTTTTGTCTTCTAAACCGGCTGAAAATCGCTCAAATTTGAGTCAGACATAGAGAATATGTCAATTTTTTCTAACGCTTTGCGCCGGATTCATTGTTAAGCTATAGTTTTGCCTTCTGCTCACTCAAAACAGCTCAAATTTGACTTATGACGTGGAAAACATGAAATTTTTCCGGCGCTTCGCGCCGTATCTATTGTTTATATATCTAGGTTTTTTGTCATCTGACCCGCTCAAAACCGCTCAAATTTGAACTTGACATGCAGAATATGTAAATTTTTTCGGCGCTTGGCGCGAATCATTCTGTTATCTGCATTGTTTTTCTCTGTAAAGCACAATGATTAAGTATAAAGGCAAGAGATACGAAATAATTCGTCGATTAAGTGATGAGAAATCAGCTTAAATGATAAATTTGCTGTATATCAATATGAAATAAAGTACATATTTTTTTAATTTTTTCGTTGAAATTTTTCTTCACTATCGTATAGAGCTCGCCGAGATACGTTCAAAACTGTCTTTATTTTCGCCTATCTCCTAATGGTTCTCGAGATATCTGGCCTCAAAAATTTTCGGCCCCCCCGAAATAAAATCCTGGATACGGGCCTGGTTCTGATCCAATCCATTTTAACTGCTTTTTGATTTTATCTACTTGATGTGAAGCTGAGCGAATTTGAAAAAATCGGTAGGACGTGATCGGATAAGATGAAGAAACGAGAAACCATTTAATTGAAATGCTGTGATGGCGAATGACTCGGATATGACTGATTAAGACCAATTTAAGTTAAAAGTAATTATCATCCAACACGTAACATACCAAACAATAAAAATCATAGCATGCCACAAAGTTTTGTGCTATTGTGAACAAATGCCTAAAGTAATGATTTTAACGTAAAAAATCGTTGCTTAATGCAAGCAGTAAGATTAGGCGATAGATTAACGCATGTGCATAAATAGCCGCTAATTTTGCGTCACGGTTAATCAGCTTTAGAACGTTGGATCTGTACACATCAAATAATTATCAACGAACCGTGCCTTGATCATTACTGCAACAATTACAATTACTCAATTAGGTAGCCAGCTTTAGAGCTGATTTCGGCTTTAGAGTTGATTGAATCTTTCCAGGCGTGGGTCATACTCTTTAACTTCCGGTTGTTAGAAGTGGCATGCACTGAGAATATTCTATTTTCGTGTCAATATTCTTTATAAAACATATAGGTACAACATACATAGAACTTACGTGGACTGACATATTTGACCCGCGTACCAGTCTAGGTGGCATCCTCACCACTCGTCCGCATCGAATGTATAATCAACCGCAATAAATAATTGATCTAATAAAGATTCATCCTTGTAAAGGCCTGAAAATTCACGGCTATCAAGAGCATAACTCATTCAAATCCGCATGCAATAGTGCGTCCATTTATAACTTGCATTATTGCGCCTTAAAAGAGCCCTCAAACGAGGAGACCAGTTACACATTCGATATTTGCATAATTTGCGTAATTCTTTGGAAAATGTCAATTTTGGTTACTAGCGAGCGCAACACTGAAACCCTTTGAATAAATGAAATTAAAGAACTGTTCGTGCGACATAGATTGGTCAGCTAAGCTTGAAGGATTCGAAAAAGTGAATTCAATGGTGATTTCTGCGTTACGTATTATACATTCGCATAGAGGCAGGGGAGGATTTAAGGGGGGCGGGGGCCGCCCCACCAGTGGCTAAAAATATTTGGCGAGATAAAGAATGGATATGCAATTTGCAATGATTTTTGGCCGTCAGTGACCACAATTTCTCAAATTTTATTGGCGCTACGCGCCGGATGATACCTATTAATGACATTTATTTACTTTCTTGGCGACCTGGAAGCCATTTTCTGTTCATGTAGGTTTCAAAACAATTTTAACAGCAGAAACAGCTATTTTGCATAGTTTTCTCTATTTTCAATTAAAAATTTCGACGTTTCGCATCAAATGCTATGAATACAGGAAATCAAGCAGTAAATCATGCTTCTAGACGTCTATCCGCCTTAATTTCACAAATTTTCCAGCGTTTGGCGCCAGATTTTTGTTAAAGTCAAAGAAATTTAATGATTTTTTCGCACAAAATTGTCGAAAGTTTTAAAATTTTAAGAAAAATATTGTGTCAAAAGTGATTTTATGTAAAAGTATACAATGTAAAACACCGAAAAAACGCTATTACGCGCGTTAAGGCCAAATTTTTGGACCTATTTTTGACTGTTTTTGGAAAAGTTGGGATATGCCCCCTTAGGAAAATCCTAGATCCGCCACTGCATAGAGGTGAGGGGTATAACCTCCTCAGAGTCAGGTGAATTAAAGCTATTGAACATTTTCTGCGTAATTTTTGGGGGCGAACATAGTGAACGTTTCAAAATTTTCTCGGCGCTTCGGACTATTAGGCTGTTAAACTGTTTACCCGTCTGTTTTGCACAAGTTTGGGAAGTTTTCAAGAATTTCAATCGTCAATGAGCCGACAAATTACGATAATTATATGTACGTACGTACGTACATACATTTATCAGATCAATGCAATAATCGCTATCTGCCAGCTTCATTGTCAGAATAGTTTTAAAAAGTTATACCCTAACTCGTGTGAAAGAGCCTATAGAATGAACTGATTCAAAACGTCAAAATTTTCAATGAATTGTTGCTTTTATCGATAAAAGTGACGAAGCGAGTACCCGACCCGACTTTGGGATTTTAACTCTCCCTTCACTCTGACCTTGAGAAACTATGATATACATACGTGTGTGCATCACGTGTGAAATGCACATCATATATCATGCTATGCTAGTACTGCTTTGACGAATTTATTCATCTGAAACAAAGTGGCTGTATTGTAAATATATCATCCAGATTTCGAAATTTAGTTTCTAAAATAGAAAAGCTTTGTTACGCTAAACAGAAGGATTTTTATTGCTATTTTTGTACTTTTGAAAAAAGTTCGAATACGTTTTTCTTTGTCCTGAAATCATAGGTCCGCCAACACACATGAGTAGGCCGTGAGGTGCGAGTTTCGGACCCCAGAATTCAAAACACCTCAAACAGCCCCTGAGATGACATTTTTGAGCTTTTCGCGATTTCTGACTACCACGCCCAGAATTCGGTTGCTGCTTCACCATCTTACACAGGTTTCAACGCAGTTTGATCATTTGATCTCTCATTTTATTTCATTCTTTCCGTGGATTTTTGATAATTTTTCGATGTCAGTTTGGATCATGAAAATTCAACTCATGGCTGATGTGAATTTTACATTTTTTGATCGATAAATTCCTATTAACAATAAATAATTCTGACAATACTATTATTGTGATCAGGCCCGCGTCAAGCCAATAGATGCATAGAATGGCCGACCTGGGTGGGGGGTCAGTCGGTCTAGGGCCAATTTTGAGCACTTTTGGGGAAAAAATTTTTCAATTTTCATTCGTTTTTGGCCTTCCTTTTGCCTCATTTTTCCCATAAAATTTTCCAATTTTTCATTCTGGGGGTCTAGAGACTCTCCAAAAAGCCCCGTGCATGCCTGGTCAAGACCATAGATGCACAACATAGCCGATCTGGGGAGTCAGTCGGTCCTAGGGAGGGTAAAAAATTGAGCTTTTTTTGGGCCAAAATGACCTGAAAAACTGGTATAAGCGCTAAAATAGAGTTAAAACTACAATATTAGACAGCTTCTGATCAATTTGAAGCACTTTTGAAGAAACTTTCCTATTTTTATCCAATTTGGGTCTCCATTTTCACCACAAAATTTTCCATTTTTCCACTCTGGGGTAAGGTAGGACCACGGTTTTTTTTGTATTCGGCAAAGATTTTCCCCGATGTACAAAGACTTTTCGGGACCGTCTTCGTACATGTGCAAAGATTTTTGGAAAGACAAAAATTGCAAAAGAAGGTCTAAAATGCGCAAAAATTTTCAGCGCTTCACGCCGGAAGGAGTAATTGTGTGTTCTATATATCTTTATAATGGCAGAAATTGAATTTTCAAAAGGAAAAATGTCAAATTCTTCGGCGCTTCGCGCCGTTTTAAGACGATTCTTAATGATTTTTGCCCTTAGAGACCAATAAATTAGCTAAAATACACTACCAAAAGTCGAACAACTCTGTTTTTACCACACTAAAATCGCTAATGTACCATATTATAGTACCCAAAAATTTGTGTGTACAAAATGTACAAAGATTCTTGGGGACCATCTTTGTACACGTACAAACGGGCCTTGTACAAAAAAACAACCAACCCCCCCACGTGCATATCTGATCAAGACATAAGATGAATTGGTAAATTGGTTTATCTTGGAACTACGTTATGAGCATAGGCGACACTAAAATTCTGGGGGTAAAATATTTTTCAAAGGTCAAAAAATAGCCTTAAAAATAATAGGTATGGCGAAAAACACCTTTTTTCAACGTTTCTCATCGAGCACTAACCAGTGGCATCAAAAAATTGTGAAAAAACACACAAAATTTCAAAAGTTGTTAGGTTTCTCGGGGGGCACATACCCTCCGAAACCCCCCACCCTCACGCCCAGGTGTGGTTATGAGTGAGATGCATAGCTATACAGTAAAAACCGCACTTTTTAACGTTTTTCAACATGATCTAAGATCATAAAATTCAAACTTCCCGAAAAATTTTTGTCAGTTTCCTAAGGCTGTGAAATGTATCGTTTTTGGTCGCACCGAGGCAAAATTTGGAAAAAAACGTTACATATAGCGCGAAGTGTCTAAAGTTTAAAGATTTTCTAACAAATAGATGCGATTTCTCCATCTTCCGGTGCATTATCTTACCTTTCAAAAATTTTTTGGCAGCTAAGGGGACAGCCGTCCCGCCATCTGCCTTCCGTTTTCCAGATCAGATCGAACAAAATATCTTGCCAGGCGTTATTTCAAAAAAGTCAGCTATGTGTACAACATAAATATTTCCAAGCACGAGCGAAATGAATATATGTATGCATGAATATACATAGAGTATGTACGTTCAAGTATGTATTTTCAAGTCCTGAGCAAGAATTTGAAACCATGGTCACTCTGCAGCATAAAAAAGAAACAAATCGTGACCTAAAAACTTTTTTACTTACTAGCTGATAATAAAATACTAATAAATCAAGATCGTGCGTTCATTTCTTAGATCATCAAACTAAGGATGCAAAACTTAAGTGGTTTGCTATTCATAAAAACTGCTTCTGTATGCATATTGTGCCGATAAAAAACGGTGTTCGGGTATATAGCATACGGCCGGTTTTGTTTTTCAAAAACCTTACTATACCGGATTTATTATTGACATAACCGAAGGAAAACAAAAATTCAAAATGTAGGTTACCTTGCTTGTACGTAAATTCTCAAAACACCTTCAAACCTGTTTACATATGCGGAATTTAAAGGTTCATAAACGCTAACCTCTTTCACAATTGGATTCTTTGTGGCTTGTGATTTGATAAGGCAATGGTCCATACATTATATCCAAATCTATTTTTTTTTCTACGAACTTCCATGAATGTTTTCTTTATCACTCAAATTCATTTGTGTTTTCCCGCGATGGTTATTTGAACGTCGATGACTGAAGTATGTTCGTTGACTTGACCTTTTGTATTGTGATAATCTTAACTATTTGGCAACAATACAAATTAGTCGCAACGGATGCGGTCGATCCCGACATAGAAGCTTTGATATTGAAAATGACCAAGATGCACGAAGAACGTAGAAGGCCGAGAATTATTCAAATTCGTCGCTCTTTTCAAGATAATGTTTATGCCATAGTCGATGATAAGTGAAGTTTCTCGTGCTGCTCAACCGTGGTCTAGTCTCACTATTGTCCAATAAGGCTAAAAATTTATTTGATCATGATAAATGAATTGTAAAATCGTTGGACATTCAGTCGTATTTAGGGGGGCCGCCCCCTTGACTAAAAATTTTTTTGACAGGCAAGATAATGCACGGAAAGATTTAAGAATCGCATCTTTTCATTAGAAAACCTCTAAATTTTCGGTACTTCGCGCCATAGAAGTATTTTTCATAATTTTGCCTTGCGCGATCAAAAAACGTCCTTTTCCATAGCTTAAAAAAGGAAAATTTTTAACAGAAAACTCGAATTTTTGATCGCAATTAGCAAGTTGAAAAAATGCGATTTTTACTAGCTATTCCATGCTTCTGACATAAACTAATTCATCTTGGGTCTGTCCAACCCGGTGTGAATCCTTGATACGGAAGTGGGGACATCACATTGTATACCTACCTACATACATTTCCGAGATTTTTCAACACATACATATGAAACAAACGTTTTTCATTTTTTAGTAACAGGTATAGTGAGCGCATTTATTTGTGACAGGCACGCAGCTCTGGGGGATGGGGGGTCCGGACCCCCCAGAATTCAGAAAGATCGGAAACAGGACTTTTTAAACGTTATTTTGTGCTATTTTTGGGCTTAGTCCCCCCAAAATAGGACGGCCAGCTACGTGCCTAATTTTTGAATGTGCATATTGCCAACTGCCTCGACATTGACAACCTTTTCCCTTCCAGCGATGCACACCAAGCACATGGGCGAAAACGTTCTAGACCCCTTGAGAATCCAACAGACCCTCCGCCCAAAAAGCGATAGATCTCCAGAATTGAAGTTTTTGTGCTATTTTTTGGCAATTTAGCTCCGTCGGACTTCCCGGATTTGGCTGCTGCCCAAGATTTTCTAACTTTTACTAGTAGTCGCAAGTTAATCCGGCTATAAAACGTGATTCACCCTTGCTTTACATTATATTGTTCATGCAGACATCCTACATGAAGCGAGTGTGAGGGACTCGACGGGCTATTAATTTTGATTTTGTTTTTGATTAGTCTTTGGTTTTCTGCATAACGTCGTAAATAAAGGGATAATTTATATGAAGTCGCTTAGCTATAATGCGATCAAAGCTCCTTAAAGTCATCATGTGGTAAAATACTTTGCTTGAGACTGCGAGCAAGAGCAAGCACTTCACCTCACATTTTGCGTAATGTTAAATACTCGTAAATTAAATATTTTAGGGGGGCCGAGGATAGATCCGCCACTGGCCTCGATGGAGGAATACCTCGATCCCTCAAAATATATAAAAATGTGTTCAGGAGCACAACGCTAATCGCTGCTTTGCATTTATCACAAGTGTTTCAATTTTTTATTAAAATGCTAGCCAAAACGAGAAAACAAAGACAACGCGAAAATTCAAAAACCTATGTTCAACGCAAATCCAAGTAATAAGATACAAAAACACGGAAAATCGTTGATAAGTCCTTTATAGTTGCATCGTGCAAATTAGCCCTGTTATCGGATGCTCGGTGCCAAACCCGAGGAAATGGATGCGGTATGACGTGGACAACTTTGACGTCTGAATTCAAATAATATTACGATAGTAGAAAAAAAGGATTAAAATATTGGAATATAAAATGGGTGTTTAGTTAAGTACCTAATTCTGAATTACAAATGCTACAGGGTTATGTATCATAAACCGTAAAAAAACCGAATTAACATTCAAATTCAATTCATATTGTAAATACAGAGCCGGTCCAAGTTTACCAAAGCAACAAGGACACGGATGTATTTGCCTTCGGGACTTACTTAGGTACTTAAGTACTTAAATCTGCTCTCAGCGCTGGCCCCGATCGCATAGTCAAATAACAACTTCGATCTTCTGGACCCTTGTAGACCTACGGCGTCGACTCCCTCAGCCCTAATATTGCTGGCTGCGCTTTCGTCGGGAGTCTTCGCAGCTACGCCCTAGATCCTAGAGTACCTACCTAAATCCCGGAATTGCCGCGAGGTCAGTTGACCTATCTCAACCCAGCTCAAGTTGATAAATTAACTTGTTTTCAAGGTTTACACTTGTTCCGAAATGTTTTGGTTCCTAATGTACGTAGCACAATGAAATTTGAAAACAACACCAACGAGCTCTAAGCTGATCAGTCATCATAAATAATTCAATAATATTTTTGACCAATTTTAATTTTGAGAAAAGAATATTGAATTTTTGAACGAAATAAATAATCACACGGAATTTACCTATCCTTTCCACCAAAAACTCAGAAATCCTCGACGCTCGTAGCTAACCGACCTCACCCTCGATATATGACACCCCTGGGTGGGTTTTCTATTTTATTTCGGCTATATACACACGGCCTTGTGCCGGGAAAGAAAAACAAAATTCACTAACGAATAAAACGAGCTAAACGATAAGATCGTCAAAAACGCCAACTAGACTAACATCCCATCACGGGAGCAATACAGTAAAACTGAAGTTAAAGTCAAACTAACGTTAACCAAGAATACTCTCAAATCTACTCGTACGATAATACGATAAGCGGTGACGAGTAAAACAATTACTATTAGCATATACTTAATTCTATTTTACCGGACAAGTATCTTATTGATTTTTATAATGAAAATTAGGGAATAGATGAGAAACTGAAGGCATAGCCACGAGTACACACATCGCAACAATGGCTACTCGCGTTTGGCTATGTTAACCGATACAGTATCACGCTGTTTTCGGCATGGCCTATGCGAACTGCTAACACCAGTTCGCCACGTGTAACTCTCGCAGTTACAATATAAATATTAGATGTACATGCATGAATATTTAAGCTAATTGGAAAAAACGAAGAAAAGATCAGCCTTTCTTAAAAACGCTTTGCAATACGTTCAATGATTCAAAGACTTCGCGATGAATCATGCAAAATGCCTTAGGTGGCGAATCTTAATCACCAATTAATTTTCGACCAGTGGAAATGCAATATATTGGAGACTTGATCATACATTTGTTACTTCCAGACTGACAGGAGCACACATGCACTCGGGTTTCGGGGTCTAGAGTCTAGAATATAAAAGGGCAGCAACGAAAAGGAGCAGCTGGTATCACACCTGGGCGTGGGGAGGGGTTTGAAGGGGATGCACCCCCTCAAGCAACCAAAATACTCCCCAGGAACCAAAATACCAATTACCCCCCAGAATTCAATTTTTGAAAATTTTTTGTTCGCAATTTTTTGATGCCATTGGGTAGTGCTCGATGAGAAACGTTGAAAAATTGTTTTTTTCGCCATACCACCATTGTTAAGGCTATTTTTTGACCTTTGAAAAATATTGCACCCCCCAGAATTTTGGTGCCTCCACCTATGCCTGGTATCGATGGGAAAACCGACCTTTATCCATGCATGCTCGCGATCATACACTTAACAAGGGGATTCGGAAATCCCCCACCCAAAGTCGATAGTCCCTCATCCCCCAATCCAAAAGCTGAGATTTCCTCCCCCAATTTTCGGCGAAAAATAGCGAGGTACTTTACCCCCCTCTAAATATGGCCGGATACCCTTCCCAAAATTTCGAACCGTTACATGTACAGCTCACGTTTATCTCTAAACGGCCTGTGATCGTCGTCCACATCAATCCACGATCTTTCGCCGGTGAAGATTCGTTTTTTAGTGTTTAACAATGACGCTGAATGTAACCATTGTTCTAAGGACGCCAATAATTCGTACGTAGGTGAGAAGTTGTAAAAATAATTTGGAATTTTGGCATTCTGGGCGCCCAACAAATCAAGCAAAACAAGAACGTCCTAAATAGGTTCAAACAAAAGTAATTCAGAAACGCAAAAAATCGCTGCACCTTTTCATATGCGATTTAGTGAATCTTCTGTAGTCTGTTTCATTTAACTTTGCGGTTTTCTTTTGAATTTCTCAGCAAGAATTAGGCTACAAAAGTGCTTTGAAATTTTCATGCAGCAATGCGGCTTTATAATAGCATATGAATCTACGTGACTCAATATAGTGTAGAATATCATAATTACCGTATTAGTTTAAAGCACTTTTGTAGTCACTCTAAACCTTTTCAAAAACCTCAAAGCTAAATGAAACGGACTACAGTATTATCTCATGAATCATGTTTGGGGTGAGAAAAATAAATCAACAAATTTTCAACATTGTTCAGAATCATCTACTGCTGAATTGTAATTTTATGTGGTAGTCGATGAAGATGCATCGTATGATGACTTATGTGTGCAATAAATGATTGGCCGTTGAGAGCTTTACTTTGCTGATACAGTACCTATAAAATATAATATAAATAGTATCAAAATAACGCAGAAAACAACCTTATTCACATTCCTAATTATTTTGAGCCCTAGCGGGAAAGATCATTTTCATAAATCTTGCTTTATTTTATCAGGAAAATTTAACTTTTCCCTTTCTGAGGTTCTGGACTCCTAAATATCAACGAGCACGTCTGATCCCAGCATGTTTGCTACGCAGGACGGTTGATTGTCAATAACTTCAAAGACTTTCGAAAAAAGCTTCAGTATCAGTCAAAATCCTGCAAAAATGATTAAAAAAAGGGTAATTTTCGAAAAAACAGCACCTGATTTCGCCCATGCAAAACATTTTTTAGCACAAAAACAGCATGTTATATATCATACATACACACGGTCCAAAGCTCTGGGAGGGGATGAACCGAGTTTCCTGGGAGGGCAGGTAAATGAATACCTATTTTTTGTTATTTTGATGTCCAACTTTGATATTAAATTTGCTGTATTATATTCTTAATGAATAATCCTGGTTAAATTTGAATGGAAGCGAGTACGTTTGACATCATTTGATGCTTTTTCATAGTCAAAGCAATCGGTTTTGGTCCAAAATGGCCCGAGAGGCAGATATGTAACAGATGGATGGGGGATCCTCCCACCCAGAGTAGGTCGTCCTCCCATCCCCAAAGTCGGAAAATATTGAACCCCTCCCCCGATTTTTGAAAAAACTTGCAATTTTTTGCGTTTTGATGTGTTTTTGGCCAAAAATCGGAAGTCATTAACGCCCCACCTGAAAATGACCGGGACCCTCCTCCCAAAATTTTGAGCCGTTGTATGTATGTTGATGGGAGTATGCTTTTCAAAAGTCCGAATAAGGGAATACCCCTCTACACCCCTCCCAATATGCAAGTAAGTTGTAGACACATTTAATAAAAATAAGGCAACTTTCTTTGTGGAAATCGACCAACCAACCTAAAAATTGGATTCCGCCACGGGGAAAATGACAAGTCTGAGAGAGGTAAGTTGCTGATTGTTTGGGCCAAAACCTCATAAACAGCTATAAATGCTAAATAACCTTGAAACTTTAATATTGAAATATTTCAAGCACTTTTGAAGAAAAATATGTTCCATTTTTATCCATTTTTGGACTTATTTTGCCTCATTTCCTTTAGAAAATTTCCAATTTTTCGATTCTAAGTCTGGATCCTCAAACCTTATTTGCATGTCTGCTTGCGAATGAATGAGCATCTTACACGTTCAATAATTTATTATTATTGATTTTATTACCAGTCTGTCCAACTCCGAAGTTCCGTATCTATTGAACGGGGCTGGGTAAGCCCTTTCATGCCATTTTTTAGCCAAATACTTAGAACCGTATAACGAATCGTAATCAGTCCATTCGTAAAATGCCTCTTCGCCATCGAAAAAGATCATTTGTAAGGCGATATCATAAAAAGCACAAAATCGCAAAATTAACACACGCCGCCAATTTCATCTAAGCAAGAAGTACCTTGCATGCATATTGTAATCCCTTAACTTTTACACTCCTTCCCTCCCTTTACCACTTATAAGAAGCTATCAATTCTTTAATCTCCTATGTTAAGTCCGAAAAAGACTAGAAAAACAGTGATTAACAAATTACTTAAACTCAGAAATGATTCATAGTATTACAAAAATTATTTATTTAAAAGAATTAATTAGAAATTTTTATTTATTTAAAAAACTAGCAAGATATTTAATCGGAAACACGGGTTAAGCCCTCCCTCCGAGAATCCGGCGGAAGATCCGAAATTGATAGACCGGTCGAATTGAATTTTTGGCACGCCTTTCGAGATTTTTGTCAGTTTTAATCAAGACCCCTGGAATTCAGCTGCTCATTTATGGCTGAGATTGAGAACCTGAGTTTATGTAAAGGGGTGAGAAATCCCTAATAAAGTAGGACATACTCGACCCTAAAAGTTCAGATTGTTGCCCCTTCCCCATTTTCGGACAAAAATTTTCCTATCTATATACAAGGTGGGCCGAAAGAATGCTACACCCGATAAATGTAGTAAAAAGTCATCAATATGAGAAAGAAACGAGAAAGCAGGAAGAAAATAAAGAGAAAAAATAAATAAATAAATAAATAGATAAATCAAAAAGAAAATACTGAATAAAAACAGAAAAAATAAATGTTTACACACTACTTTGATATGCATGTTTAAACCCGGAGTTTCTGCATTGTCTCGCATTACTGAGCATGTAGGTAACCTTCTTTTAACACACATTGTATAAACCCCTACAGTAAATACGCGTCCTACTAAGAGTAAAAAGTTCATGATATCGTCATAAGAGGGAGTATCTTGATGACAGAACCAGTGACACCTTCGGCCTTTAAACAGTATTAAAGTATGGTGTAAACAAAGCATTAAACCACCTGAACCGTTCGCAACTACTGGCCAAAATGTTTTACGTAGTTCAAAAGAAGAGATTTTTATCCATTAAATCCATTAAATGCAGCTGGTCATAAAGCTTTATGCTCACATCAGCCGATGTTATGACCTATAACATCGGGGTGTAGACTTGGATAAGGAATCCCCCCATCCAAAATTGGTCGTCCCCTATACGCCCAAAGTCAGAAAATCTTTGATTCCCCCTCGATTTTCTGAAAAAAATATGAATTTTTGGCCGTTTTTATGTGTTTTTGGCCGTTTTTAGCCAAAAATTAGAGGTCATTCAAGCCCCTCTTCTAAAAATGACCGGGGCGAGGACCCCCGCCCAAAACTTCGAGCCGTTACATGTTCTATGATGAATGATACTTACCGAGTCAGCAATACTGAGGATATAAGGCGCTAGCGTTTCGGCAATGTCCAACAATAAAGCGCAAGGTACAGCGGAATCAGTAGCTCCAACGAATTCAAAATTGAATATTTACCAAGACATCATTAATGAGCATTCAAAATAATTGCGCATGTTTGTAACGTACTTGAATAGTTTTGAGTCATAATGGCAGGCCAGAGTTAAACTCCTATTCGCATAGGGATTTGATGTTGCAATGACGTTCCTAAACTGAACATGTCCCAACACGGTAGGCGTTGCAAATTCTTGAAATTCTACCGCATAATTCGACCGGGTCAACACGTGTCTAATATACTGAATTAAAAGTTTAACAAATATTTAAAAATTAAACGCATAAACGACAATGTTAAGTAACTAACGGACAACTTATTTCGAAAAGTTTTAATATCTTTCTACATGTAAAGAGCGTCTTTTTGTGGAAAAACGGTAAAAATGACTAAAATCTTGAAAATTTTAAAGAGCTCCACGCCGGAAGTAATTAAGTGTTCTGTGTGTGTTTGTTATGCCATAGATTGAGTTTAAGAAGACGGAAACGTTAAACTTTTCCGGCCCTTCTATCTTATTTATGTTTATAAAACTCCAATTTAAGTTAAATTCAAAAGCTGAAATCACCCAAAGTATTTTAGTTCCTTATTAGCTTGAGATTAGTAAATCAAAGTGTCTTCTAAAAGTCTTAACTTGACACAATCATAAAATGGTAATGATGTGAAAATCCTTTTTACCAGATCAGCAATTTGCTGTTTAGTTTCTAAACAAAGCTCGAATATTATGTTTAGAATATTTGTTCAGAAAATTTCTTTAAGTCAGTACAAAGGGACTGAACAAAAAACAGTGAACATTGCATTATTATATAGAGAGAAAAATAGCATTGTACATAAATAATATAAATGTTTGTGCATGACAGTGATTTCAAGTGTTCAGAAAATCGATAATAAAATTGTTTCAAATAATAAACTCTCAAAGCAACATCGACCTTCAATAGATCGATTTAAGACCATACATGCACAGCATTGGAATTCTGGGGGGCTGAAAACCTAAAGTGTTTTTAGGGCCCAAAAATGGCCGGTACGCTTTAAAAAACGTCGTTTGTTGGCGTTTCTGACGATACTCTATCCTTCTAGAGCATAAAATCATGAAAAATTTCGAAAAAAGTCGAATAAATTGACCAATATATCGCTTAAAACATGAATATATGGCGCGAAGCGCCGAAAATTTGGCGATTTTGAGCAAATAGATAGCCATAAACCCTTAAAAAGACACTTTTTCTACCAATTTTCAGGTAAGTTTAGGAAACTTTTGAAAAATCGCCAATTCTGGGGGGGGTGAAAAATTATTTGCGGGGGTGAAAAATGAATCTGCGGGGGTGAAAAACCCCTCCCAAACCCCCCAAGATCATATATGTTTAAGACTTGTCGTACATACAAGCATACATATGTGCAACAAGGGGGTTTAGGGAATCATCCACCCAAAGCCAGTCGTACCCTTATCCCCCCAAAGTCAGAAAACTTTTGACCTCGCCCCTATTTTTTGCAAAACTTACGTTTTTCGGCCATTTTTAAGTGCTTTTTTGCCATTTGTGACCAAAAATCGGAGATCATTCACCCCTCGTCCTAAAAATGGTCGGGGATCCCCAACCAAGATTTCTAGCCGTTGCATGTCTGCTTACAAACACATATGTACTTAACTCAGTTCCGTAACGTAGACTAAGATTGTAGTGCATAACATAAAAAAGAAGCATGACGTTTGCATACGTTTGCTACATGGCGATGATTTTCGGACTGAACAGGGCGCGATATACAAATGTTATCTAAGTACGTATTGAAACGGGCTTCATTCGTCAAATTGGCAATTTCGCGATAAAATGCCATGTTTAAAGCATTGGCAGCGCGCTTGCCATATACCTAAAATACATAGTCAGATTAAACACAGTGGGATCAAAACAGTTCATGTCACGAAAACTTCCTTACAGTTACGCACAAGAGTGATGGTAATGTGAGTTGAAAAAATAATTAAACTCTGTTCTGTATCGACATTATCTGTATGCGTTCAAAAGTTCTGGGGTGCTTAACCGAGTTTCCTGAGGAAACTGAATGAATAACTTTGCTATTTAATGTCAATTTTTGGTTCTAGCAATTTTATTGCACGTTATGTCGATTCAGGACGAGGTCTGAAATAGTTAACGACGACTGTTTCGAATCTTTGCAAGTAATGCGTCTTAAAAATTTGGAGGAAATTAGCATTTCAACAGCTACTTGAATGGAAATGGCGTTGAAGCAACGAGATTGTTCTAATACTCTTTAGATATTTGTATCATTTCTTACCCCCCTCACCTCAGAGCTATGAATAACCGGTAAAACCAATTCGAAATAATCTTAAATCGATACATAATTAATTCACTGTATTTCGCTCCTCGTGAATATCCGTAGTTAAGTCTGCAAGAAACAAATAACAATCAGGGTGAAGAAACGCCTCGCACCATCGAACATGTACGATATAATGGAAGAAAAGTGGCTGGATGAATAAATAAACATCTGCTACTTTGAAAATCAGTAGCAGGGGCATATGCAGGATTTTTAAAGGGAAAGCGGTCCGAAAAGTGATGAGCCTTATATTTTGTGAGATACTCGCCGGTATATAAGATACAGTGCGCTTTTTGACGTTTCCGAACATGCTCTATCCATTAAGCTTATAAAATTATAACTTTTCGAAAATCAAGTTTGTTTTCTTTCAATAAGCTGTGAAAAGTAAAGTTTTTTGGTCGCCAGACGTATGGAAAATATCAACAATTTTACAGCACTGAAAATTTTGAGATTTCCCGATAAAAATGCAAATTTTCATTATCTTTCATCTACGTGCATAATCTTACCTTTTAAAAATTTTTTGGGTCACTGGGGCTGCCGTCCCCGCCCCCCCTACCTGCGTGAGCCCAGAGCGCTTAAAATCGCACTCCTAGACATCGTTTCGCGCTTTTTTATGGTTCAATTCGAGCAATAGGTTTGGTCCCAAAATGGTCGGATGCATACCTGGGCATTGCGGCATCAAACTTTTAGGTTGATCGGTTGGTCAGCTTCCACAAAAAGGTTGCCGTATTTTTATTAAATGCATATATAACTTGATGTTTTTGAGCTAGAAAATGTTCTGCATGGGAGAATCCAGGTGTTGTTTTCAAAAATTCTCTTTATTTGCCCTAATTTCATCATCTTTACAGTAGGGATGCAACGGATCCGGGTTTTCCAATAATATCGGATCCGGATCCGGATCCGTACAATTCAAAATAACGGATCCGGATCCATACAATTTAAAATAACGGATCCGGATCCGGATTTTTTATTATCAAAATAACGGATAATAACGGATCCGGATCCGGATCCATGAATTTACATTATGAACGCTTATTTTTTTAATGCTTAAATTTTTGTTCGCAAGTACGATTTTTAGGCTCATTAGTTTCAGAAGCAGAATTACTGTAGAATGAAGAAATAAGTAAAGCTGCATGAGCTTGGTTCAGTGGTCCGGACCGGATCGATCTCAATTCGGCTCTTGCTTGAAAAACTGCGAATCTGGTCTTCCCGTCATTAATCGGAAATTCCAAAAAGCATTTCTAGTCCTACCTGGAACTATTTTACGCTAGCTGATAACGAAACTAAATCGCAATGTAATCTCTGCGCAATAAACTTCCCAGAAGCGGTGGAGGGGGTACTACCTGTATGAAAAAGCATCTGCAAACTAAGCAAGCGGCGGATTATAAAAATTTCAAAGCAGAGGAGTCCCAGCAGATCGAAGAAAGGGAAAAAGGTATTTTTGTCGAGCACAGATTGTGGAAGATTCGCGTCAGGCATGTCTACTTTCCTTTGCAGAAAAACGCGCGATTGCGAAAAGACTGCTTTGAAACAGGAAAAACAAAGAGTGCAAATGACGACGGAAGCATGCTTACTTGCTGTATGACATATTTTATTTTCAAGAGAGGATTCCTAATTAACTTATGTACGATTTAAGGTTAAAAAATGGACTAAACGATGATGCAAGAAAAGCTGCTGTTTCTTAAATACAATTTGCCTGTCATTGAATTTGAGTATTAAATCAGTCAAAGTAAAGCTTTCGTCTCATAGTGATGTTTTTCTTCAATAGAATTCAAGGTTTAATGATCTTTATCATAATCTTTTGGATCCGTTTAGGATCCGTTTTAAACTGTTAAAATACCGGATCCGGATCCGGATCTTCTTTTTAAGAATATCGGATCCGGATCCTAATTTTTAAAAATACCGGATCCGATTCCGGATCCAAAATAATACCGGATAATAACGGATCCGGATCCGGATATCCGTTGCATCCCTACTTTACAGTGTTCTCACTGATGCTAAAGCTTATTTTTCGAAGGATTTTGATGTTATTGCCAAAAAATCATGTTTCAGTAGCCCGTGTACACAACATAGCCTTCAACCTAAAGACCTTTCGGTCCGTCCGATCAGTTGCCGCTTGAGGGCATAATGGGGCATTGCACAAAGATGTGCCCTGAGGGCTATTTGCTTTATTTATGTAGGTAGTTATTTTTTTAAATTTATTTAGTCCTCGAAGGAGGATATCCCCGAACCCCCAGCATGCATGTAACGGCTCGAGGGACCCGACAATTTACAGGAAGGGGGAGAGAAGACCTTCAATTTTTCGCCAAAAGTATCAAAAAAAGCGCCTCAAAATGGCCAAAAAATGCAAGTTTTTTTGTTAAAATTTCAAAATCAAAGGGTTTGAAATTTTCTGACTTTTGGGCGATGGGAGACGACGACTAACTTCGCGTGCCACAATATTTTTGTCGCACAAATTATCTCGATGGTTATATAATTATATATACCAATGTTGCAACGGAAACAGCTGGCAGTAACTTGCACTCTTAGTGTAACACATGCTAAAACTAACCTATTTTATTCACACTAAATTTGTTCAATAAAAATTGTAACAGGAAGCCATTCTGGCGGACTTTAAGATAAAATTAGTGCGCAATAAGCATTCAGAAGTGCCAGGCAAGCGCCAAATACTATTTGCGCAGTGAATGAGACAAACGGCTGTTCTGGCAAAAAATAAAGCAGTACCTACCCAATAAGAGTGAACCAAAAATATATGACTTATTATATTACGTGTGAGCTTTGATCCTTCTTCCAAGATGGTCGGTCCCATGAAATTGCAGTGTACTTGCAATCGGAGTGACTAGACAGGAATACGATGTGACACAATATCACATGAGGTAGACTGAACATGCGACAACCAACAAATTTCGGTCGAATAAAAATGGTGGTCATAAATATGATGCTTTACACCTAAAAAAGCGCAAGTTGCACAGTGAATCGTATCACATTTTACTTGCATTAACCTAGTTCCCACGACGATCAGACGTCAATGAGGAAAATCTCCTCTCTAGTTGCTCAATTTATGTGCTTAAAAAAATTATTCGTGCTTAAGAAACATGAATAACAAAAAAACATAGGTAAGACTAGCCTGCAGATATGCACAGCATATTAATTCTGGAATAGGGGTGAAATTTTATATTGTCCTTCTGGAATAACGCAAAATATGTCGAAAAAAGCCGTTTTCGCGCATATTGTTTTTTACATACATTTCAGGCCCGTATTCAGAGGGGGATAGGGGAGGCGGGGGCACGTGTCCTCCCGAATGAAAAATGAAAATGACTTTTCCCCTACTCCCCCTTTGCTTTTTTAGTCAAAAATCGCAAAAATTTTCGGCGCCGAATTTTAAAATTATAATTAGTCTATTTAGTCCCAAGTGCGCGGTTTAAACACTCCATTTTTAGTTTTTATACAATCTAAAGCGTATTTTGCATCGATGTCTTCTGTTCAACACATATTTTATGCAGAAAATGAGATTTGTTCAAGAGGGTGTCTATTAGATTCTCACCATATTTAAGGCATCTGAGTGGCAACATTAACAAGGTTTACAGCTCTAGTGGTCGTACAACGTCTTTTTTAATTCATCCTTCGGTCCCCCTTATGTTTTAAAAAATTCTGGTCGTACCCCCCCCGAAACAAAATCCTGGATACGAGCCTGTATACATTTCTTCGAAAATTTTGGTGATTCCCCCCTGCGTATGGATCCGTCCAAGGAGGGGGGGCGGACCTAACATAAATTGGTCTATATCTCAGGTAATTCAAGATCATAAAATTTGAATATTACTTTTTTAAATTTGTTTACCCAAGAGGCTATAAAAAGTGTAATGTTTTGGTAGCGTTTTGCTCGAAAATTATGGAGAATACTTTACATCCGAAGTAAAGCGCCAAGAATTTGATGATTTTGCGACAATGACATGCTATCTTTCCGTGCACTATCTAACCTTTCAAAATTTTTTCTCGGCCAAGGGGAAGGGGCGGCCGCCCCCGTTCCCCCTTAAATACGGCCCTAGCTATATGTAGGTATTTTTTACATGGGTTTTCGCAAGTTCCAATTTGACTCATATTCTATAATTAATCTTTGTTTTTCTTCAAGGCCCTCCTATTGCGGTGCTTCTACAGAATAGTAACTACTATGACGTCATCAGACAAACTAGTGCCTGTATATCGATCTATATGGGAGTGATACCGTCCTAAGCGGGAGCGATACCGACCTAAGCGGGAGTACTACCACCCACATAAATCTAAGCTTAAGCCTTGGAAAGATCAATAACTGTTGCGAGCACAACAGCAATTACTATTCTGTATAAGTGCCCCTATTGCTTTATGCACATTACGAATCTTCATGAAAATGTTTTCTGCACCTTGTTTTCGAACTTTATGCATCATATTTCAAGCCAAGTCAAATGATTTAGGTAAACTATTGCTGGAAAAATAACACCTACCTACCCACTGGCGTAGCCAGGGTAAAAGAGGGGAATTCCCTTCCTCTGGGGAAAATTTCAACATGTTCAAGAACTGAGCAATATGGTTCCATTCCAGATGCTGTTCTGCGACGATTTTTTGATTTTTTTGTTTTGTTGTTTTTTTTCGAAATAAATTTTGGAAAAAATTCGGTTTATGGTCCTGTCAAGTAGTAGCGGAACGGAAGTTAGATTTAGACTAATTCTGGTTCTGAAAGAATTAGGTGGCGGTCGGCATTGTTGACTGAGTAACAGGCTGTTGAACTTCATGTGCTTAATGATAGGCGAAAAGTAAGCTGTGCCTTTGGGAATGTTTTGGATTAGTCTACGAAGTGTCGGGGAGCAATTGCTTGTGGATTCAGATTGTTGCCAGACATGGGCTAAGCCTAAGGCATGAATGGAGCAAAATTGCTCCGCTCGCTTCGCTCTCTCCGCAATTTAGGCGCCATTTATCTCAGGCTTAGCCCATGCGCTGGCATCAATGTGAATGCACATAACTAAGCCTAAGCCCAAGGCATTGGTAAGCCCGCTACGTCACAGTCCCCCAACGCTTCGGAGGCTAATCCGAAACATTCCCAAAGGCACAGCTTACTTTCGCCTATCCTATATAACCTTAACCTATAACCTATTGCCTATATAACCTATCGCCTATATAACCTATCGCACCAGCACATGAATTTCAACAGCCTGTTACTCGGTCAATAATGCCGACCGCCACATAATTCTTTCAGATTTGAATTCCTCATACCAGAATCAGTCTAAATCTAACTTCCGCTGCACTACTACTTGACAGGACCATAAACCTAATTTAAGCCTAAATTTTTTTGGTAATTTCTATTAATTCCTATTTTTTTCTAATATCTAAAATTTCTTTTAGCAATTTCTATCGTTTTATTGCATGAAAAGTCAAAAAATTAGCGCTTCGCTGCGCATTAAAAGCAGTTCCGTCAAAAACGTAAAAAAAATTTCAAAAAAAAATTAATTTTTCATTGCTTAAATAGTGCAGGACGATGTGAAAAGCACAAAAAATGGATTATTTAACGGCCCCCGTTTTTATGGTTTTAGATATAAATTTTTTTGTTTTCCTCTGGCGAAAATCCTGGCTAGGCCTATGTACCTACCTACCTACCTACCTACCTTATACTGAACGAGCGAAACAAAGGGAGTATAATTTATGTCCCGTTTAACTCGGGCTTTTAGCTCATGCGCTGGCACTAATGTAAATGCACATAACTAAAGCCTAAGCATGAAGAAGAAGAAAAGAAGAAAATTTATTCGGTAAAAGTAATAAAAAAGACATAAAAGTAGGTAAAAATGCATTGTCAATGTGAACATAATACACAATCTGCATGAAACAAAATATGTGCATAAAGCAACAGATAATGCAATGGTACCAGGAGCGCAAGGCACAATGCTCTTACGTACGCCCCTTAAGATAAACACTAAAATCAATTTCCGAAATCAGATTTCTGAAAGCTATTGGGTTATTACAGTCAACTGTATTTTGCGGGAAAATGTTCCAAATTTTAGCCACCCTGTTCGCAAAGTCACGTTTTCTACAATCTAAACGTGATTGTTTGATGAACAGTTTCATATTATTTACGTATCTAGTACCTCTGTCAGGTGTAAGCTCAAAAAATTCATTAAATGTCAATATTTTGTGTTTAACAATTTTAAAAGCAAAAACAAGATCAGTGTGGATACGACGGGTTTCGAGTCGTTCTAAGTTTAGGATATTCAATCTTCCATCATACGATAAAGTTTTATTCCAGAATAATTTTCTTGTAAATTTTCATTGTACTTTTTCAAGTCGTGTAATAACTCCAATTTGGTATGGATTCCAGACAACAGATCCGTATTCAAGGATAGGTCTAACGTACATTTTAAAAGCTCTGATCATCAAATCGGTATTTTTTGAGACGAATGTTTTGTGTATTAAGGATGCGACTCTAGCAGCTTTAGACGCTATATTTGTACAATGAAATCATTAGATATGTAAATACCAAGGTCCTTCATACAATTTTCGGCATTTTTTAACTCAGATAAACCTAACTTATAGCCCACTTCCGGATTTCCGTAACCCAAGTATAATGTTGCACATTTTTCGTAGCTAATTTTCAGTTGCCATTTTTCGGCCTAAGAATGCAAAGGTAAAACTAATTTTCTCTAAACAATTGCTGAAGGAGGGAAAGTTCGGGGCATTTACCACTTCTTCTTGCACATTATTCCAAAGAGGAGGGAGTCTATTTGCAAAACAATACATTTTCAAATTTAAGCGAGATTTAGGTATTTTTAGCTTTACCGAGTTAACTGATCGAGTGATGCCATTACACACCGTGAACAACTCGTTAAAATCGATGTCTATAAGACCATGGTAAATTTTATAGGCTATCGATAGATCATGACGGACTCGACGTAACTGAAGTGAGTCTAATTCAAGAAAATCTAATCGTGGTAAAACGTGGGACTGGGATGGGGGATAAATGTGGGATAAAAAAATAATAAATAAACAATAAAAAATAATAAATAAAATAATAAATGTGGGACCCAGAACACTTCCTTGAGGAACACCGCTTATTACTGGCAATGAATTAGATATATGACCGTCAATTTTTGCCTTATGTGATCTGCCTGATAAAAATGATCGAATCCAGTTTAGCAAAACTCCAGGAATTCCTAAATATTCAACTATCGGTAACAGTTTAGAATGAACAATAGAATAGAAGGTTCTGGCTAAAGTTAAGAATATGGTAGTTTTAGAAAAGGAGCAAAACAAATACGGAATGCCAAAATTTTTGTGCCAAAGTGGTAGAACAAGATAAATTGAAGCGCGGAAAAAAATTTGGTGAAAATCTGAGCCATACTTGCAAAGTTGCAGGCAACTGTCGATTTGAGTGTTGGGTTGAGACGATTAAACGGCTCGATCCAAGGACTTACACATTTGTCAGAAATGAATAATATGGGCTGAAATTATGGAAGGAAGCATAGCAATGAAGGAGAAACAAGAAAAAAGGCGCGGAAAGCTGTTTGAAATTTTGAAAAAACTAAAAAATTTTCACTTTTTTCGCATGTTTTTTCGGGTTTACTTGATAAGATATAGGAAAATCTAAGTTTTTGCTTCTAATATACTTAGGCTTAGGCTTAGTATATCTGAAAAGGTGTTTTAAGCTGCTAGGTCGAGGTAGCTCCCGCTCAAGTCAATGAATAGATGCTTAGGTCGATGTATAGATGCTTAGGTCACCGTTTTTTTCCAGCGATTTGGTTGACATTATAGACCAGACCCAAAATTTTTTTCCACTTTTACCGACCTTTTTCCACCTTTTTTTGTAGGTCTAAAAACATTAAAAATAGAGCGCCTGGGTTGAAAAATCAGTGTTTTTTAAGTAGAAAATCCTATATACACGTGAAATAGCGGTGTTTGATGCTCTTTTTGTACAAAAATGTCGCGCTCTGCAAGAAATATCACGATCAGTATACGTTATTTCTGTTGAAACTTGAATTTCCTATCCTTCAATAGAGCATTTTAGCCAATTCTGAAGCTGCTTTTGACAATTAAAACTATAATTTATCAAATGGCGCGAAGCGCCAGAAAAATTTTGAAACTTTAGCCCTCTAAAACGCATTTTTGTATTACAAAACTAACCAAATCCGTGCAGAAGGTATGGATATTCAATTGTAGTGGAGTCCCAGGACCAGATTGTCGATAAAAATGCTGCAATTGGCGCGGCGCGGCTTAAACATTACTAACAAGTAAGAATTAAATCAAAAAATTGTTGAAATTTTACCTATCTAAAACGCATTTTTGCATGACAAAAACTAACCAAATCCATGCAGAAGGTAAGGATTTTCAATTGTAGTGAAGTCCTAGGACCAGATTGTCGACAAAAATGCTGCAATTGGTGCGGCGCGGCTTAAAGATTAAGAACAAGTAAGAATTAAATCAATTCGGTGCGAAGCGCCGAAAAATTTTGAAGTTTTACCTCTCTAAAACGCATTTTTAACATTACAGAAATTTTCCACAAATGCCAACCAAGCCCAAAAATTTTTTCCATATCCTAAAATTTTGGTTGACAAATAGATCAAAAAGTGGAAAAAACGGTGGCTTAGGTCGGCGTATAGATGCTTAGGTCGATGTATAGATGCTTAGGTCGATGTACAGATGCTTATCAGGGTTGGCCGGGCATGGTTTTTTTGGTTTTTTGGTTTTTTTGGTTTTTTATGGTTTGAAAATCGGCCTGGTTTTTGGTTTTTTTTGGTTTTTTAAGTCGATGTTAAAAAATGTCGCGATATTCATATTTCATCATTTGTAAACATGTGCAAATAGTACTCTTTAATCTAGCATAGAGTAGACTAATTATTTAGGGAATAAACGGCATGAAATAGTTTATTTTCATTTTGGTTGAACTTTTTTGGAGTTTTTGAAGAATATGGTAGTGAACCGATTTAGCGCCATTCCGGCAGAACTGCCATACAATTGCTGCAGAAACGATACTTTGTGTTACTAAAAGACGCGGAAAAAAATAATAAACCAAATCCATACAAAACTCACAGAGTTACCGTACTTCAAACATCATACTTCGACATTCACCATTTTGAGCCACTTTAAGGAATTTTATCAGTTTATCAAAGGTTTTTAATTTTTACTAATTAATATTTTCCTGCCATTCTCAAGGTCGCAGATTACAAAAAATTAAGTTATACTGCGTGGAAACCAAGATTAAAGAAAAAATTTTTTGTAATTTTTTGCCCAAATTTTCAAGAATTTTTTTTTTAATTTCACTATTTTTAGCATTGTTTACATCCAGTTAAAGATTTCTACTTAAATACGATTCAAACAGCATTTTTGGATTATCTTAAAGTTCCAACCATTTGAAGATTCAAACAGTGGAATGCAGAATAACATGTACCCAACTTAGGTCGACCTAAGCATCTATACGTCGACCTGATCATCTATACATTGACCTAAGCATCTGTACGTTGACCTAAGCATCTATACCTCTACCTAAGCGGAAGCGACCTCGACTCTAAGCAGCCGAAAACACCTTCTCAGATAAACTAAGCCTAAGCCTAAGCGTAATTTAAGCAGAAACTTGAATTTTCACATTATCTACACAGAAAGAACATGCAAAAAATTTGTTTTTTTCAAATTCAAAAATTTTCAAACAAAATTTTTTTTTCCGTAAAATAAAAGTTATTTTTTCGTAATCAGCGACCTTGAAAATGTCAGATACATATGTTTTCAGCCCAAATTCGGAACATTTTTGGTAAACTAAAAAATACCTCACTTTAATGTAGCTATATCCTGAGTAACTATCTTCACCAATAGTGGTCCGTTTTTCATAAAATTTTTTTTCCGCACTTTCTTTATGCATGTCCTCCTCATTTCAATCAATATCGTTCCTTTCCATGTACATCTACAAGTTTTCCGTTCACACCATATAGTAAAGTTTAGCCCTTTTTGTGAGAGACGTAATTATAATCGTAATGTAATGATGATCCAGGCACGTAGCTGACCCTCCAATTTTAGGGGGACCAACTTATTTTTGGTTGAATAAATCAGTAGAATAAACGGCAACATGAAGAATCAACTTGATTCTTAATGTTGCCGTTTATTCTACTGAATAAATTTGAAATTGTTCACTTTTGTTATTTTTCCTGATTAATTGGTTAGGCAACTCATGCCTGTTCTTTAATTTAGTGGTTTTTAATCATAATCAAGCATTTAAACACTTATACTCACGACTAAGATATAAAAACCAAGATTTAACCATTAAAAAACCATAAAAAACCAAAAAACCAAAATAGGTATCGGAAATTTTCAAACTTTGGTTTTTTCCAACCCTGATGCTTATATCGACGTAAATTGGGTATCTACCACACCTGGGCGTGGGGGTTTGGGGGGGTATGCACCCCCCAGAAACCAAAATACCCCCCCCCAGAAATCAAAATACCTCCCCAGAATTCAATTTTTGAGAATTTTTTTCGCTTTTTTCGCAATTTTTTGATGCCAATGGATAGTGCTTGATAAGAAACGTCGAAAAATGGTGTTTTTATCACCATACCATCGTTTTTAAGGCCATTTTTTGACCTTCAAAAAAATCTTGCACCCCCCCCAGAAATTTCTTGCTGCCCACGTATGGTATCTACATTTGATTCTGCATTCAGCTGTTTGAATCTTCAAATACTTAGGTCGAGTAGATGCTTACGTAGGTAGGTCGAGAAGAGGCTAATTAACGAAACCCATAGCTTTTGTAATATTGATCATAGACGGATGAATATTTTTTTCCGTGCTTTCTTTCAACATGTTCTAAGTACTGAGCAAGAAAAATCCATTCTTCTGAAGTTTATTTCATAGTATCCTGAAAGTATCATATTCTTAACTTACTCCGAAGGTTTTACAAAATGTACATAAACTATGTCAGTAGGTATCCGATTATCTAAATTCTTAGTCCAAATATTTTTTTAAGATATCAGACAGAACCAAGGAATCATGGTTAAAAATTATTAAAATTATAAAACGGCAAAAAATTAAAAAGATTCCTTTCTTTTCCGGGTATTCCTACTAGAGCTGATGCCGGGTGCCAGGCTCCCGGCCCCAGCGCCGGGGCCAGGCTGGTTGATTATTTTGATTATAATGTAGAAAATTGATAATGTTTTGGGCAGATTTACCTTCAAACTCAATTTCAAGCAAACCACAGATCTTGCTAATTCAAATCTTTATTTCACTATGTCAGATTGGTGCAAATTTCTAGTTAATAATCAAAATTGACATATTTTAAATTGCAATTCATATAGACGAGCATTTCCAGCTTGCTTGGTAGCAGACAGCTACGTCTATCAGAACAAATAGAATAATAAGCCTAAAAAAAGTGCAAAGTAAAGCACATTGAAAAACGCATCCAAGTCAGGAGAGTTAAATCCATACACGGGCAGCTCAAAAATTCTAGGGGGTCCAAAATTTTTCAAAGTCAAAAAGTGCCTGATAATATATGGTAGAGCGAAAAAACACCGTTTTCTCAGCGTTTCTCAAAGAGAGCTATCCATTAGCATCAAAACACCGCAGAAAAACAGAAAAAATTCTGAAAATCAATTTCTGGGGAATCTAGCGGATTTTTTTGGGGGGGGAGAATGTGAATTCTGGGGGGTCCAGATCCCCCGATGCCCATGTTCTGTTATATCTTGTAATCCCAACAAATATTAACGGTTGACGTGCATATGTACAAGCAAGAATATATGCATAGGTACATATAAGGGGTAGACAGGGTCGTACTATGAGCATGGTAAAGCTTTTTGGGGTTTTTGGTGGGTTTTTGGAGTTCTAAAAAATCTTGGGTTTTTGGGTTTTTGGGGTTTTTGGTATTCTGAGACGCAGGTACGTATGTAAGGCTCTAAATCATGTTTTAGTAGTTATTGTAAATGACTGAAGGTTGTTTTTTGGCTTCTGGCGCCGTAGGCAGACAGCGCACAGCACACAGTTATACAGCATTAGCACTCAGCTCTCAGCAGCAAGCATCTGTGATGCCGACTATACCCTTGCCCTGGGCTGGGCGTCGGGGTTTATGCATCCCCAGAAGGCAAAATACCCAACAAGAAATGGCAAATACCCAACAAACAATACCCTTGAAATTTCATTTTTTAAATTTTTTCGTTTTTCTTGGTTTTTTATGCCAATCATTAGAGCTCAACGAGAAAAGTTCAAAAATGGTCTTTTTTGCCATAACACCATTTCTATGGTCAATATTTGATTTTTGAAAGAATTTCGCACTGCACCCCCAGACCTTTGCAGCCGCCCATCTAAGATGCTGACTGCATCATCCTAATGATTAAAAGATGAATTTGTTTGCTGAAAGGGCAATACAATACCCCATTTCTTCCCATTCACAGGATTGTATAGCCAAAAGTTGGACAGGAGGAGAAGGGACTGTTTTTGTTGGATGGGGATCTTTTTTAAAAAAATCAAGGCACTTTTGTAAAATCATTACAACGAGTTTTTGAGCTAGATTACTATGTTTTTGACAATACAAGTTTTGGACCTCTTAATCACCGTCAAGTGTCAAGCTTTTTATTGAACAAGTAATTTTTAAGGCAGGGTACGGTAACTTTTTTAAATTGAAATGTTGATAATGATGTGCGGCCTGGCCTGGCAGTTTAGCTTTAATGAGTCATTGGCTGAATTCTGAGTTTTTGCCAGGTTGGCTAATTTGATGCTGGCCTGGCTGGAATTTGCAGGTAATCAGCCTGTGGCTGGCAACAGTAATGCAATGTCATCCCAATAAGACTGAGTCAAATGTAGGTAGAAATTGTTATGAAAATGATCTGAGGTCGGGTGATGATAAATGTGATAATAGTGAGGCGGAAGAGTAGGGTTGCCTTCATCCAGCTAGTCATTAATATTCTTCAGAATGCTAATGATTTTTTGATTTTGCCTATCTTGAAAAAGTTGAAAATGAATGTCCTTCCTTTATGGAATAATGCTACCCTATTTCTTCATTTTGCTTCATCCTGAAAGCTGAAAATGTCTGCTCAATTTTTTGCTTTTGTTTGATCACTTGATTTCTGACAAATTTTACCTATTCTTTAGGTAAATAATGGCTAGTTTACCAGTATCTGAAACGACGTTGTCATCTGATGATGATGATTTAGTCCAAATTGAAGAATCCGTTGATACGAGTCATTCATCATCTTCACGCTCGCATACTGGAGGACGTACTAAATCAAGCATTTGGAAATTTTTTACCGACACTCTTGGTCCTCAAGATCTAAATTCCGCCATTTGTAAGCATTGTAAAAGGGAAGTAACATACCACAAGAAATCGGAGCGGGTTAAGAAGCATCTTTTAGCCTGTGGCACTTTACGTTCACTGATAAAAAATGATGTTGGTGAAGCTCCAGATTGGTACCCACCGATTAAACGATCCAAACTTGGGCAAGATTCAGCTGAATCAACAGGTGAGTTAGTATGGAGAATACTTAAAGAAAAATGTACCACAGACGGCGATTATATTTCAATTATAGTGTACGATTTTGCTAGCACATGGGCTTAATATTCGCCAAGCGTAGGTACATGCAGCGGATCAAAATTTCATAAAGCGAGTCCCTCCCAGGCAGAGGTGGGCAGCTCCAAAGTTCTGGGGAGGGGGTGCGAAAATTTTTAAAAGTCAAATTTTTGACCTTAAAAACGGTGCTACAGCGAAAAAAACACAAAGTCAGCCGAATTAATGTTTACAGGTGTATGAAGTCAACTCTGGTGTGTATCAGAAAAACCCAGGAAAAACCCACCAAAAACCCCCAAAAACCCACCAAAAACCCCAAAAACCCACGAAAAACCCCAAAAACCCAAAACGCAATATTTTCAAGGTTTTTGCCAGCCCTGGTTAGTTGACACCTACCTTTTGTACACGTACTCAAAACTATACTGACAGTAAAGGCTCATTGTTATATATTTACGTAAGTTGTACAACCTGCGCAGTTCCCATATAAAGGTTCTCGTATACGCTGATTCAGGTGAATGTAATCCGAATGACTTCCATACGTAGGTTTTCGTACATGCTGATTTCACTTTTTACAATCCCAAGCTACAAAAATCAGTATTAAAACGGTTACAATGAGATTTTTAAATAGAATTTTCACTAATAGCATGGTTACAGTAAAATACCAAGACATGGATAAAGAGTATACTAAATAACTGTACACAGTTTTTTCATTGAACACGACCCAAATGAATTTTAGTACATAGTTGACTTTGATGATATTTGCCAGGGCAAATATCATCGATAATTCGATATATGTATGTATGCACCTACTGTGGAATATCACCCTTATTGTAGGCATATTAGTTGAAAACATTTCAGGGAAAATAAAAGCGGAGAAACTGTTTCGTCACAATGGCAAAACGTGCCATTTCTGTCCTACCATACCAACATATTACCGGGATATGGATAACTCCCCCCACATTTCGCCTCCACTTAATTCGCTCCCTACAACTGTTTGTGGGAAGCAAGCAAGCATTTGATCATGTACCACAGATATGCTATAGTCTATTTCATTTATCCGAGAGCTTTTTCAGCAAATCTTTTTCGATGCTACAATAAGTCTATATTCCCTACTTGTTGTAGGTCATTTAGAGATCACTATAGCTACATACGACGGAAACATTTCTTAATAAATACCTTGTCATAAATCGACTGTTAAGCATATGTACTAGACTATAGTCTGTTTAATTTAACTTTGAAGTTTTTGAAAAAGTTTGTAGCGACTGCAAAGGTGTTTTAAACTAATACAATAAATATGATATCCTACAGTATCTATGTCGAGTCATATAGAGACGTATGCTTGTGTTAAGCCGCATTACTGCATCAAAAGTTTAAACCGCTTTTGTAGCCTGATTCTTGTGAAAAAATTCAGAAGAAAACCGCAAAGTTAAATGAAACAACTACACATAGCGTTTTAAACATCGCCTAAAACTTCCGCTTACCGTATTGATAGAACGCCTGATTGTCGTCGAAGCAACACGGAACGGGTTCGATCCCTGCTGCAAGATTTTAATTCAGCGCACTTACTGTAGTATGTCACAGCACTGTTTACATGCTTGATTTAAGTCTATATGGACGGTTTGGTACATTAAAAATAAAAGAATGGCGGTTGCTCGTCCCCACTCAACTTTTCTGCTGGGATACAGTAAATCCCCTAGTTAGGCATACTGAAGCCTTCAAAAAAATTTGCTGGAAAAGCTCTCGAATAAATGAAACAAACTATAGTAAAGGTTAAATTGATTTGTGAATGGTCAAACATTGGGGATTGGATAAAAACCACACGTGGGCGTGGGGGAGTTTAGAGGGGTGTGCACTCCCTCATAAGGTCGAATACCGCCCCAGAATTAAATTTTTGAAATTTTTGTTCTTTCCGCAATTTTTTGATGCCAATGGATAGTGCTCGATGAGAAACGTTGAGAAATGGTGTTTTTTCGCCATATCACCATTTTTGAGACAATATTTTGACCTTTGAAAAAGCTTGTGCACCCCCTTCCAGAATTTTGGTGCTGCCCACCTATGCTTGAAACTAACCACGCAGGCATGAGAAAAACGGCAGAAAAGAAAAACTAGTGTTATCGGCAATAAAAATTTGTTGTTAGATTTTTGCGCCCATTAGCATGGAATAATCACAAAAAAATTGAACTCTGTGGACTTTTAGCTTCTGGAGGTCGGGATTTTTAGCTTCTGGAGGTCCAACCCCCATAATTGGATTATAATTTGGATTCCTTTGGGGCTGGGGGGCGAGTTGTGTGGGGGTGAATTGTGGAGGGGCGAGCTTTGCGGGGGCGAGTTGTGTTGGGGGCGAGTTGTGGGAGGTGAGTTGTGGGGGCGAATTATCCGCAAACCCCGCAGCATCTACGTGGCGTGCCGTCTATGTATCGGACTTTTATTGATAGCAGGAAGACGACTGACAATAATGAACAGAAAGGCGAGGTGAAAAACATGTATAAAACACGAATACAAACAACGATTTATGAATTATAGGCTTTTTTAGAAACCTTGTGTATGAAAATAAATTTTCAAGTAGGCAGCAGTGGCTACAAAAGTGGGTCCCAAAAGAATACCTATAGTCTATTCCACGAAAACTTGTGCATGGAAATCAATTTTCAGCACTCTCGAGTAGCTACCAAAATGGCTTATAGGTAGCCAGCCTAATGTGATAGAATTTTGCATAGCAAAGTTTTATATGCTTATCAGCTGTCATGCACAGTATCGCGATTTTGGCTTCAATTTAAACAACACGTGGCGGTATACACCCCCAGAAGGCCGAATAACCCCCAGAAACGAAAATACCCCTCCCCCAAAAATTCAATTCTTGAAATTTTTTTGTTTTTTTCGCAATCTTTTGATGCCAATGATAGTGCTCGATGAGAAACGTTGAAAAATTTTGTTTTTTCGCCATACCGCCATTTTTAAAACCATTTTTTGACCTTTGAATAATTGCACACCCCCAGAATTTTGGTGCAGCCCAGCTATTGTTTAAACCGCTTTTGCAACCGATTTACATCGGTTCAAAAATGGTGATCCATGCACAAGGTTTTGTGAAACGGACTAAACGTAGAGTAATTAGATATAATTTTAAAAATTAAAACTTTTTATGTCCGTTGATTACTGTAATGCAAATGTTCGGAACGATTCTCATGAAGGTTTCGTAAAATAGACTATAACAAAAATAGTTTTTAGAGTAGAAACTTATAATTTAAGCGGAACACTCAATGTCTGACGCATTATCCGAACATATGCACCGTCGACCGTTTCTCGAATCTGGCAAACATATTTGTTTACAGCCACCATTATTTTCTAAGCAACGAGTGCCGGCTGAAAAATGCATTACGGTATTTAAGGCTAGGTATGTATATATGCCTACCTCCGTACCTGCATACCTACTACATTGCAAAATTCATTCAACATTTCTAAAATAGTGCTTAAGTGATTTATATTTTTTTACAGTAACATTAGTTTTATTTGTTTTATTTATTACACTTTTATAGTTTTATTTTTTATAGCTTCTATAGTTTTTCTCGATCCTAGTACTGGAAGAATAATTGAACACTTAAAAGCCTTAAACACTTTGTTTATTAAAATGTGATAAGAAACCCGATGAAAAAGAACCTAATCAAAAATACATGTGAACAAAAATTAGTAACGCCTCTATTTTTTCATAAATGCTGCAACATTGCAGAGAAATTTGAAAAAGACTAAATTAAGCAGTTTTGAGCGATACTGTTTTTAATAAGCAAGCTATTACCATAGGAGCATTCATCCGACAGCGTAACAATGCCATACATTTTTGCGCTGCTACCGACCGCCGGCGGATATGTTGTATGACCCGTTCCATGTATTGATATGCTGTGAATCTTTTTACTTAAATAGATATTTCAGAATGATTTAGGTAAAGCAAATGAGACAAATTATATGATGCGCGTAATGCAATGAGAAACGGAAATTGCATTCTCAATTTTAATCAGAATTGTTCACAAAGACTGCAAAATATCAAAAATTGTCAAATTAACATTATTATTCTTTAATTGCATGCGCCCGCTTTCAATACACTCCGGCTTGAGCCAGTCTTAACGCTGACTTCAATGCTTGAAAGTTTGCATCAATGCTTAAAACGTTTTTCGGCTAAAGCCATTTCCAAATCGTCAATATTAAAATATGTGACTACAGAATTGAATCCTGCCTATATTTATCATACACGGGTTAAGCTGGCTTTAGCCCGAAGATATTTAAACCAGGCCCTAGTCAGCACGTCTGCAACTTACGAGGACCCAACATATGTTAGGGTGAATTTAAGGGAGCAGAGGGCTAGGCTACCGCCCCATTGGCCCAACAGAGTTACGAGAGAAAGAACGATATGCATTTTAACGAATTTTCGCTCTCGTTTGTCATAATTTCTCGAATGTTTCTGAAGCAGCCGTACTTTTTGACGGCATTTATTGAGTTTTCGACGGCCTGGGTGCAATTTTTCCGCAAAAATACTTTTTGCTAGACAACAAAGATTTTATGGCTCTTTCGAAGATCACTCGGGCAAAAATAGAATGAAAACATAGTTTATTTATTTCTAAGAGAAAATCCGACACATTTCCCGCACTTCGTGCCATGCTTTGATCGCACAGAGATTAAACAGTAATTTTAGCTGTCTGTAGTTGTCCTCATGCACAGGCGCTTTTCGTTAAATCTAATGAAAAAACAAGCGCTTTCCGACAAAAAATTTCCTAAAATTTTGAAATATTTCTGAACAAATCCTGCATTAAAAACGATTCTGAATAATTGGTATCGGGAGACAGCAAAAAAATTCTCGGGATCATTTTTTACCGTTTGGGATAAATAGGGATATCGCCTGTTCTACCAAGCGAAACCTTAATTAACTAACGCTTATGCAGAAAAATACACGTTATCTACATTACATATTCCAATTATAAATGAATAAATTTTGGGAAATTGAGCTATGCTTTGCATTACTAGATAATTTTGTGATACTTATATTTTCACTCAATGGGTATTCTCGGGCGCTAATTACAATTTTTTGATTAAAATGGCTCGATCGGACTCCTGAAACCCGGAAACTACGGATTTATGTAAAAGGTTTTGGTAGCTCTAGCCGCTTATGCAATTGCCGCAGGGTAAAATTTTAAAGCCACCCTAGATCAACTTTTTATGCGCTATCAACTGGTGTGAACCACTTTACACTACAGTGTAAACTGATGTGATGCCGTAAGAAAAACGTGATTTACAAGTGTATTTTATCAAATATCTCAAATCGCAGCAGATAAATTTTTTCAAAGTATTCACCAATTATTGGATATCTTATGACTGACCTTACTGTAGAATTTGAAGAGAATTCACGGATTGGTTTTTGAGATACGGGAGCCCAAAGGTACCCTATGCATAGCGTAAAATTTAGGTTTTTGTCTTTTTGCAGAAGCACTGATTGACTGTTGCTTCCAAAATTTGGTCCCTGGGGTTTATGGGACCGCTGATTCCATATTCGCTACTTTAAATATACGATCTGGCATCATAAAACATGTATGAGACGGGCTGGAAGGAAATCACGTGCGGGTACTTATAAACATGATTAATCACTGAAAAAGAGCTTGCACCAAGTCAAAATTTTTGACCTTGTAAACCAGCGCGCGTGAAATTTAATGCGAAGCAATCGAAAGCAACAAACATGCGGTTTTCGAAAGAAAGCAGCAAACATGCGGCTTTCGAAAATACAAATCCAAATGTTTTTGCTTCTAGCGGCTAATTTGATATGCAACTTTTTGCATTTGTTTACAATGAGGGCAAAGTTGAAGATTGTACGCAGTTTTGCCGTTGAGTTGCCTCATAAACGGAAGAACGAGGCAAAAGAAGACAGAGCAAAATGGAATGAGTCGTTGCTTAATGGAAAGCACTCACAAAATGCACATAAAATAATAATTGAATTATATATGTAGGTAGGTACTATAAATCTTGATCCTTCTATGTACAATTCGCAAATGACCATGAACAATATGTACTGTAATTTTTATTCAATCGAGCAATAAATGTGAATTTAGCCATCTAAATACCTAGATGCAAAGAAGACAGCTGTTCAAGAATAATACATCTTTACCAAAATTAACTTTCAACATAAATTTTTAGAATCATTATATTCGGCTTGCGATTATTGCATTGATCTGACAATGCACAGCATGGCCGATCTGGGGGTCAGCCGGTCTGGGGGGTCAAAAATAGAGTTTCTTGGGCCAAAATGACCTAAAAAATTGGCCTGAACGCTAAAATGGTGCAAAAGCTACGTTATTACCATACCTGGGCGTCGGGGGTATGGGGGTATGCACCCCTAGAAGGCAAAATACCCAAACAAGAAATGGCAAATACCCAACAATACCCCCCAGACTTTCACTTTTTAAAATTTTCTTTTTCGGGGTTTTTTATGCCAATCGATAGAAATCGACGAGAAACGTTCAAAAATGGTGTTTTTTCCGTCATAGCACTATTTTTAAGGCCAATATTTGACTTTGAAAAATTTTGCACCCCCAGACCTTTGAAGCCGCCCACCTATGGTTATTACTCAGTTTCTGGTCAATTTGGAGAACTATTGAAGAAAATTTTCAGTTTTCATCCATTTTTGGACTTCATTTTGCTTCATTTTCCCGACAAAATTTTCCATTTTCCCATTCTTGGGTGGGGTTGGGACCCCCTCCAAACCCCCCATGTGCATGTCTGTATTATAACTACCTTAATCGGTAATTATAATTCGAAAAAATCTTAAAATCTATGTACGCATAAAATAATATGAAACAGAATATATAAGGCTTCGTGTCACAGACAAAAATATAAAAACCGCTCGCCGATCCATTGCAGAGTCATTCAATTTTTTATACTAATTACTGGTTAGGATATTATTTGTTTACAAACACTCTAGCAGATGGGGCAGCGAAGCGCCCCATTTGCTAGTTTTATTTAAAAATACACTCATCGCTAACCAACAATAATGCAAAACATAAAGTAAATGAGCAAAATGTAGTAGCAGTAAGCGAAAATTCATTCGGATGAAAAATAAAAATAAGCAATTGTTATACTGAAGCAAATCTAAATAAAATCCTTACAAATGCATTATTTAATACAGAAACACTGTTAAGACAAAATAAAACTGAAAATAGGATCTATTGAATGAAACTTACTCTTCCCAGTCAGTCCAGAAAAGCAATTCCTCCTTCTTTTCTGCCAGTCCGAAGGGATGTGACAATGGAGCGTAAATAACACGTCTGCCGCTTCCTCGAACATTTATACATTCCAGGCGTTGCTTTCCTAAGACAAAGGTTTATTTGACTTTCAAGATACCTAATTTCTTTTTCACTGAACATCAGAAAGCGCAAAAGTTTTTAGAAAAATAAAAATTCTAAAGGCTGATATAAAAATACGGTCAAAGAAATTTTAATATGAAAACAGCACAAAATGTATAAGACCAAATTTAGATTGATGCAGCCAACGGAAATATAAATATATTTAAAAAATATGTATATATTTTTGCAATAATTTATGCCATAAAACACACCAATTGAGAATAGGGAAGCCTCAAAATTACAGAGAAAAATATGAGTCCTCGAAAATGCGTCGCACAACGGAATGAAAGTAATTCTAAAAACGTGCGGATTAAAATCCCGCTGCATCATATTCAAAGCCTCACCAGCATCCGCCCAGCAAAGTTCCCGCCTTCGATGCAACACGACTAAACCGTTAGGTAGAGCAATGTCCGCGTCAAGGAAGACTTCTTTTTCCGTGCCGTCTAAATTGATGCGTCCAATTATGGGTCGATCCCGATTCCAATCAGAGTAATATAATTTCTTGTCAATAAAATATGTACTTCAATAAAAGTAAATCACTTTTCATGTCAGGCAGACGGCAACTGAGACCGATATCCTCACTGCCTAGTATGTAAGAATAAAAATCATTCAAGCAATTCGCTCAAAAACAATCTTAATTTCGTAAAAAAGCGCATGTCAATCTATATGATAGCGAAGTTGTGTGTCACATATTGTTCGATGATCTCGAGAACTGCAATTTGATGTTCGCAGAAGGAAGGATAAGTAATACATAAAATGCTATACTATACTCCTCTCTAGCGATAAATCGCACGAGTTTCGTTCATCAAAAAACAAAAAAGTTAATCAAGAGGTTCGGAGCAGCAGAATATGTTTCAACATTAACTAGTCAGCGGGCGTTGGGACCGCCCGCGCCTCTCAAATTTGAAAAAATTATTTACAAACGGTAAATTGAAAAATCTTTTTTTAAATAGATCAGAATTTGAAAAGAAGCCATTGCGTAATACTACTTGAAAAACCTACGCTCAACAGCGTTATCCTTTCTGTGTAACTCCTCAACGAAATGAAATCTTGGATAAGCACTCCTCAACTTGAACAGCTTTGCGAGGATAAGTCAGGCTGGCACATACTTTTTTGTCAAAGGCGGTAAAAACATTTGTAGATACACACATTATGATGCACACAATATCCGATAGCCTTGAAAATTGCGCAATACGAATTGAGAAAAAAATTTCCAGATGCGATCTTAACCATCATGTTTTTACAATCGAAGTGCACCATCATAGCAAAAACTCAGAGTCTATATTAAGCTACAGCATCTTTACATGCTGTGACAATTATTAGTTTCATTTCAGTGCAATTTTTATGGTCTTTCTAAATATGCATGTTATTTTCTGTGAAAAGTATTTTTGAAAAAGGTACAAATAAAAAACTATTGTAATGCATAAGAATAGGCGCAGGTGGATATCCATGCAAATACAAGAAAAATAGATTTCTGTTGCGTTAAACACAACCAGGGGTTGCATTTGAACAGCTGGACAGAAATAAACCACTAAATTTTTTATTAGAACCCTATCATCCCATTTTGAGTTCTTGTGATATCCACTGTAAATAGACCAAAAATGCTTATTTTTAACTACTCTACAACTTCTCAACAAGCTAAACCATTAAAAACGATGTAACTGAAGCTAAAACGAGGCTAGACAAAGTTTTGGACACATGGATAAGGAAGAACAGAAAAAATACCAATAAAGTGATTTATTATGCCTCCGGCATAGGGCACAATAAACGGAGGGTTTAACAAAAAATTTGTCAGCATCTCAACATTTTAATCATAAATGCACGTGAGAGTTTGGTGTCTAGATCAGCAAATGAATAAATGTAAAAATTTCCTGGGTATATAAGCAGAGTAAAGGAAAAAATTGATGAAAATCTAAACTTTTCTGCAAAAGTGCTTGAAGTTGATCAGAAACTCTTGATTAAATAGTTTGTACGCTATGTCCAAATTATGAAGCCATTTTGGCAACTGGCTGATTCCCAGACCGACTGACTCCCAAAAACGGCCACGCTATGTCCATCGTCAACAATAAGCTTAATTTTTTCAGTACGCTCTTTAGATGCTCTAAAACGTTCGATGTATACTAAAATTATATCACTTGTCAATAAAATCAATGGCTAGTGCTCGAGGATTCACCAAACCTTCCCTGATGAGCGCATAATTGTATTTTCCGTCCATCCTAACCACGCCGATTATATCAGCTTGCGAATCAGCGTAATAGATATTTCCACTTGTGAAATCAACGGCAAGACCTTCGGGGGATTCGAGGCCTTAGAAAACAGGTTGAATGAATGAAACGACTTATGACTTAACGACTTGGGCAAGCAAGTGGCAATGATGGCAATTATTTTTCTCGCTTGCCCATGTAAAAAGTTAGATAATAAGTCAATGAGATTAAAAATTCTTGCTTGACTATAACTCGACATATACGGATCGTACTTATTATACGAACGTCCACCTCATAAGATTCATAGCTTGGTAAAGAAAAACAATTTGGCCTTTTGAGGACCAATCAATTGAATTAAAAAATATTAAAAATATCATTAAAACCGTTATCTGCGTAAAAATTTAACGATCCAAACATCTCTCAATTCCAAATTTCACGGGCAAAATTGTCTTTAATGCTATCAATATCATGCATTGATAATATCCAGAGCGGAACGCCACAAAAATTTAAAAACTCAGCTCATTTTGCAAATAAATTTTCGACAAAATTATTTTTTGTCTCGCCAACAGTGCGAATTCAGTCGGAAATTGAGAAAAATCGGAAAAATAGGACTTTTTAAACGTTATTTGGTGCTATTTTTGGCTTTTTTGGGCTGTCCCAAAAAAAATAAAAATAAGACTAAAACGAAGTGGGAATACGTGTGCTAAAACTGATTATTAAATTTAAATAAATTAAAACAGACAAAGTCACCCGTTTCTAAAAACAAAGAAACGTTAGATCCATCGACGTTCGCCGTTCTGATAGCATGGCCAGTGACATCAGTCCAATATAGCTTTTCATTTTTACAATCGAAGTATAACCCGACCGCTATTTGCTGTGGTACGACTACAAGTTGCTTGCTAATGTCATCCTCACTCAAGCCCCTCTGGATTAAGGACATTCCTTGAGCAAATACTATTGTATTATCTCTTAAGTCTTCTTCAGCTGAATCAAATAAACGAATTTTGAGACAGCAACAAACGCAACGAGAAAAATTGTAGTGAATTGAAAGGTTGAATAATGGAAATTTCAATTAGGATGAATATAAGTATGTATGTATAATAAACATAGACTTCGTAAAAGTTCCTCCTCTTCAAATGAAATATTAAATTGCAGGATTAATCATAATTACAACTGCTTTTGGATCGCAACTTCGTTTCAAAGAAAAGTCCTACGAAAAAGCTAATTAGAACCCGAAAATTCAAACATGTTATACAGCATACTCGTAGTGCAATATGCCGGAGAACTTCATTTGCCCAAAATAAAAAAAACATCAGAGGATTCAGCCAGACTGATTATTTCAAATCGAATATATGCTCTTAACAAAATATAAAAATTGTGGAAAATCTGAAGCATTTCACCACAGGTTGAAATTCTGTTTAGACGCGAACAGCAAAAAAGACGGCAGTTATTTCAGAACACACGATAAAAAGAAACACCTTGAGAATATGAAACTTTTTTCAGAAAGTGTCAATAAATCTAACTGACGTTGATAATATTTAAGTCTGATGGATGATAAAACAGTCAGATTTTATTTTCTATTAAATGCATATCGCCTTAACGTTTTTTAGTTTTTTAAAAGATGTCTTTTAAAAGATGTATGATGCTTTGCAAGTGACGGCTCCCTGTATTTTGCATTGCAGTTTGCGGAGATACAGTGTTACTCCAATACATAAAACGGTAAATGCAGGTACATGGGTATCTTTAGCATGTATTTTTCCTGTCGATTGCGTAGTCTTTATTGGACATGAACGTGAGAGAGGTTTACTTTCTAGTATGGAAATGGTAAATTTTCTAGGAAAAATGCTGCAAAATGAAGACAAAAAATAATGAAAATCAAAATTTTCCGCAAAAGTGCCTGAAATTGATCAGGAACTAAAAATTAACATAGTTTTCACGCTGTTTTAGCATTTATCCCGGTTTTGAGACGATTCTGGCTCCAAAAACGCTCTAGCTGACCCCCAGACTGGCCATGCTGTTCATCTATGGGCTGTATGCCATTTAGCCTAAATGGTAACGAAAGCTCTGGCTCATGCTGCGTATATTTTGATATGCAAAACAAAAATGTACAAAAACAAGCTCGAACATTAATATTAAATCGCATTAAGTTAGAACATTTTGTTGAAAGTAAAACCTGGAACAGACACTGTAGCAAAAAGAAAAAAGGAACAAATTAATAGAATTTAGAAAACAGCCGGCGGTTAAATGAAAAGTGTAATACGAGTATCCCGAACCCCAAGCGACTTTGTTAAAATTCCGCTTACAGAAACACTTTTGACCACTGCCATGAAAGCCGGATTTGCAACGGCAAACATACTTGGATCCATCCAATATGCAAACTGCGTTTCTGTCGCACTTATTTGGACTACTCAAACAATCTGCAAATAGATTGATTAACTGCACTTAGCAGATAAAACATACCTTCTGATTCTCGTACAACATGAATTAAAATTTTACTTTAACAATTCACAAAATTTACAAGCAATCAGACCAATGACAAACATGCATACTTCAATTTAGTGTATAAATTAAAGTTTACTAGAAAAATTTCATATTTAAATATCCTTGAATAAGCTCTTGAAATTATTTTAAGAAATCACAAGTGACGGTGCAGCATGAAATCAAGATAATCTTAGTAAGAGGACCACGCATGTAGCAAGGATAGTAGAGATTCCATCAGAGTCCACCGCATCCTTGTCCCCAAATAATTCGATTTTAACTTTATCGATTTCTGGGGAGAAATAGTTTTTAGGACTTTATCGGACGTTTTTTGCCGTTTTCGACCGAAAATATATCGCTCACCACTTTTTCGAATAGCCAGCTTTCTCATACGAATTCGAGCCATTACCAGAGCTTTAAATATTGTAAAAGAAACTTGACATGTGCATTTACATACCTTGGCTCGCTCTACAGTACAAGCCATCTCCTTCAAAGCCTTCATTGCACAGACACTTGTAATCTCCTCTGTCATCCTGCTGACATCTGGCATTAGGATCACAAATATTTTGTTGATTGCAGAGAGGCCCTGAACATAATATATCAATTAATCTTATAAATTTGTAAAACCATTAATAGAAAGGAGAAATCAAGCACGATATGCGATTTTTAGTACATAAAAATTGTAGATGGTGTTTTGAAGTAATCAAGCTAAAGCTAGAAAGTTATCCGGCATCGATTTAAAAGTCTTACTTTTTTCTACAAATTATAAAAATAAGATAACTTTCAATCGTCGTTTCAGTGAAATTGAGACGGAAATATTCTGCCTAGTTCATGGGCATCAAAATATCTGAACGAAAAATGCAAGTAGCACGTATCTGAGCAACACAGTAATACAATCTTGCGAATTTGAAAAAGCTGAATTCATTACCTGCCGTGCATGGTATATAGCCACTATTTTACTTTGAAATACTTTTTAAATGATTGCATAAATTTCATAATTACGAGATAACTTTAGGAAAATTCGGACTAACTACAGAGTAGTCTGAAAAAATGGTACAAAACGTTTTGCTCATACCTATAATTATCTTAGACATGTCTCAAAATTGTACACTTTTTCTCGAAACAGCAAATATAGGGCAACAAAACTGTAAAGTTTCATTAAATTTCTTTTGCTAATGCCCTCTTAATTTGCTTTTTTTTTGTAAAGGCCATTTTCGGCAAATTATGACGGAAAAATTGGAAACAAGTGGTCTTGATTATAGTCTATTTCACGAAACCCTGTGCATCGAAATCAATTTTCAGCGATCTAGTGGGCAGCTACAAAAGAAGTTTCTAGGCAGCTGACGGTAATAAAAGTTTGCATAGTATAACTTCATATGCTTATCAATTGCTATGCATAGTATCGCGATTGCTGTTTCAATTCAAACCGCTTTTGTGATCAATTTGTATGGACTCAAGAATCGTTATCCATGCACAAGGTTTCGTGAAACACGCTTAGTTTTAATTGTTCGTTGTAGTTCACTTTTGTGAGCTTTTCGTCACGTTACACTCTAATTGCGTTTGTATTCTACAAAAAGTGAGATTTACAAAAATTCGTTGCTTTAAAGCGGTACAAAAGTTAGGAGTGAGAGTTTATGTACCCTTTTTTGGGCTAGTTAACTACTTTTTTGCTGTAACTTACCAAAAAATTATGTGTACAAAACTGTAAACAAAAAACGCAATAGATGAAGCATCGCAATGAAACTTTATAAAGTTTGTTGCCCTATATTTGTTCTTTCAAAAAAAACATTTACCATTTTGCGATACTGTTAGCACAACTATATTTAGGACCACACATGGGCGTGGGGGTTGGGGTATACACCCCCAGAAGGCCGAATAGCCCCTAGAAACCAAAATAACCCCCAGAATTCGATCTTTGAAAACTTTTTTAGCAGTTTTTTGATGCCAATGGATTGTGCCCGATGAGAAACGTTGAAAATGGTGTGTTTTCGCCATACCCCATTTTTACGACCATTCTTTGACTTTGAAAAATCTTGCAACCCCAGAATTTTCGTGTTGTCCACCTATGGTTAGGACCATAGAAGTACGGCAGGGCCGACCTGGGGGTCAGCCGATCTAAGGGCCGGGGGAGAGGGGTAGAAAATTGAGCTTCTTTCGGGCCAAAATGACCTCGAAAACTGCTATAAGCGCTAAAATAGAATTAAATCAACGTTATTACACCGTTTCTGGTCAATTTAAAACGCCTTTTTAAGAAAATTTTCAATTTTCATCCTTTCCGGCCTGCATTTTGCCTCATTTTGCGGAGAAAATTTCCCATTTCCCTATTTTGTGGAGTCTAGACCAGACATGCACGTGGTGGTTTCGGGGTCCAGACCCCCAGAATGAAAAACTGGGAAATTTTCTCGGGAAAATGAGACAAAATGAAGGCAAATAACGGATGAAAATTGAAAATTTTCCTGAAAAGTGCTCTAAATTGACCAGAAACCGTGTAATAATCTTGTTTTAACACTATTTTAGCGCTTGAACCAGTTTCTCTAGGTCATTTTGGCTTAAAAAAGCTCAATTCTTGACACCCCTCAGACAGGCTGATCCCCCTTAGATCGGCTATGCTGTGCATCTATGGCCTAGACCCCCAAACCCCCCACATGCATGTCTGGTTATGATCTAAAAATTTCGCACCCTATTTTGGGTCACCCTATATAAGCCTATGAATGTAAGAAGGACGCTCACTTTCAGGCTCACAGGACGTGTACCCATCTCCCCTATACCCAGCATTGCAAATGCAACGATACATGGAATGCGAGTCATCGATGGTGCACGCGGCCCGTTGATGGCACAAGGTCGCATCCTGACGACAAGAAGAGGCCGTGGGTACGGCCACTGCTGTGACGGGCGGCGACGGTGGCTGCAAGCCGCAAACTTTGCCGTCGCCGTAGTAGCCTGCGACGCAGCGGCAAACGTAAGCCATTTCGGCGTCGTCGTAGGCGCAACGGGCATGTGCGCCGCATGTGTTGTTCGGTACACCAGGATTGCATTGATCTAAAAAAGTCTGAATAATAAATCAGAGCCACAGTCGGGCATCTAAGTGGTGCTAAAAGCTAGCTCGTCAGAAAAGAAAATGAAATTTTTTGGGTGAAAACAAAGTGAAATTGAGGCCGAAAACAAACAATGAAATGAAAGGTTTTCTTGTAAAAGCGCTCGAAACATCTATAAAGTGTGAATTTATAGTCTGTTTCATTTAATTTTTAGGTTTTTTTCTCGAATTTAATCCGCATGAATTGGGCTACAAAAGTGATTTAAAATTTTGGTGCAATAATGCGGCTCGGAAATGGCAAACGTCTCCCGATGACTCGACAGAATATAAAAACTATGGGATTAGTTTAAAGCACATTTGTAGTAACTTTAAATCTTTTTCAAGAACCTCAAAGTTTTTTTCGAAATAATAGAGATCGCATACATGCCATAGCCTGCTCGCCCGATCGAACGCACAGTTACGATCAGTTTCGTGTACGCCATGTCTAAGGAAGCAAATTCGCAAATTTATCTCAACTTTAAATGCGTGGAAAAATTATTAGTGAAATTTCTGCAGATAAAAAAAGAAAATGGTGGAAATTTCAAGCGGAAAGAACTATAGTCTGTTTCACATGAGTTTTAAGAATTTTTTCGAAAGTAAGCCGATGGATTACGATAATTATATATCAAATCAATGCTATAATCGCAATCTGTCGGCTTATTGTCGGGCAAAGTTTTTAAAATTATGCCCAAACTTGTGTGAAACAGACTATAATAATAACTAGCGACATAATCTTGCAAGATACCAGCAGGTTCACAAATGGTTATGCCATCGCCTCGAAAGCCTGGAAGGCATTCGCAGAAGTAGTCCTCACGGCCATCTCTATTAACGCAATGTCCTGAAGCGTGGCAATCTTCCTGTGAACGACATGGCTGAGTCGAGGCTAGCATAAAATAAGTGATGTATGAAAATCATGATGTTATTCCTGTCATAAATAATGAGCCGAAAGAAAAAACTGAACTCAAAAAAATAAGACATATTCTCCAACACGCTAAAGTCGGATTAAATAAGCAGATACACGTATTTTCCCTGACAACTGAGAAAAACAGTCAACACAAGAACTTCAAAAATAAAATCAGCATTCGATATTAACTCTTCGAATATGCGGACTGATGCAATATAGAATTATGGCACATTTTATTTTCAGTCGAAACTCAAGCAATTGCAGAAAAAATGTTTTTTACCAGTCCACCATAGCACAGTACAATTATCCCGGACGCTAGCAAAAAATTATTGTAAAATATAAATCTTGGTGTTGGATGCACGCCTCCTTAATAATTAAAATCAACGACGACAGATTATAACTGTTATAAATTATCTTTCTATAAATCAGTAGCGTACCTGGCTTTCTGAATTTGGGAGGACGAAAATTTCGAAGTTTGGTTATCTCAACAACAACTTGTAGATAGGCAAAAATAATGGTTTTTGAGCTGTTCTCAGCGAGACCTATACATTGAAGACGAAAAAATCTAACAAATTTAACTTGATTTCAAGTTTATTAAACAGAAGCGTTGTTAATATATAAAAATGGCGCGAAGTGCCTAAACATTTTGGGCTTAAAATCTATTCTAGCGGTCATTCAGATATGCTTTAAGAATTTTTCAATTCTTTCCCCTTAGGGAACCCGTGTGAAAAATACTCATTTTTCCAAAATTTTGGGGGACTAGTCCCTCCAGCTCCCCCCCACAGCTACGCCCCCGTCCATAATGTGTAATGTATTCTCTGAATATCACTTAGTAAAATTAGTAAAAGAAGTCTTAGAATTTCATGAGGCAACCTATGTACATTTAATGAATTTCTAAATACATAATTTAGTTTTTAGAGCCATTTGAATAAAATTTTCATTTGACTATTCGTATCTTGTGCGAATATAAGTAAGCTTTTCAAACAAATTTTGACGTTCACAATGGACTTGTCTTTGTACATAAATCAACAAAGTATAACTAATATATGAATCATCAATCGTATAATAAATAATAATACTAATAATATAAATAATAATACTAATAATATTAATACTAATAATTATCATAAATATATAATTATTATTATTATTATTATTATTATTATTATTATTATTATTATTATTATTATTATTATATTAGTAATAATAATAATAACAATAATAATAATGATAATAATAATAATAATAATAATAATAATAGAAGTTAATGATAATAATAAAAATAATATTAATAATAATAATAATAATAATAATAATAATAATAATAATAATAATAATAATAATAATATTAATAATAATAATAATAATTATTATATTATTATTATTATTATTATTATTATTATTATTATTATTATAGTAATAATAATAATATTAATAATAATAATAATGATAATAATAATAAATAATAATAATAATAATAATAATAGTAATAATAATAATAATAATAATAATAATAATAATAATAATAATAATAGTAATAATAATATTGATAATAATAATGATGATAATAATAATAAATAATAATAATAATAATAATAATAATAATAATAATAATAATAATAATAATAATAATAATAATAATAATAATAATAATAATAATAATAATAATAATAATAATAATAATAATAATAATAAGAGTAACAAAAATAATAATAACCATAATAATAATAATAATAATAATAATAATAATAATAATAATTAATAATAATAATCATTATGTCGATAAAAAACCGAGCAAAGAGCATCTGATTCCTTACGCATTGCCGGCGGATACGCCTCACAACGATATCCATCACCTTTAAAGTCAGCTTTACATCGACAGACATATCCTTGGGCAGTGCTGATGCACTCAGCGTTCGGAGAGCACGTATTTAATACATTGCACTGAATTCCACTAGCTGAAAAAACGAATTTCCTTATAAGCTTGAATATCATAATTTTCTTAGAGAATAGCAAACGAAATAACGACCAAAAAGCGAAAAGTTGTGATTTTAGTCTCGCATTCATGCACTTTCCAACCTCCCATCCAAAAAGCGACTAGAAATCAAGCAGCAAAAATGTAAAATTATCGCGCTTCGTATTTTGGGTAACGTCCCAACATGGCCACCAGTCCCAACAGGGCTACCGTCCCAACACGGCCACCAAAATTCTCAACACGGCCACCGTCCCAACACGGCCACCGTCCCAACAAAGCCACTGTCTCGACAAGGCCGCCACCACCAATTTATTCTAATAAGTGGATCCGTAAGTAGGTATTAATAGTATAGGAAGGTAATTGATAAGTTTTGATACGTAGATTTGTACTTCAACGAGGCGGCAAATTAGACAGGCTGTTCTATTGTGTAGCAAGCTTCTCCGCTGGAATTACATAGACAAAGGGATCACGTGCAAAAGTAATCTATCATATCTGAACTGCAGCAAAAAATGCGAAAACAACATAAAAAGACTCAGAATAAGAAAACGCGTCGAAGACAATCTAAAAAGACTCCGCATAAGCAAATTCGTCGAAAACAACCTAAAACGACTCAGAATGAGAAAACGCGTTGAAAACAACCTAAAAAGACTCAGAATAAGAATAAAGCTGTATGTTGTTTGATAATTATGTGCCGACTGCCGACTACCTACCGCTTTTCGAAACTATTAACAAATATTCAATGTTTCCGATGCGCCCAGCATGTGCAACCCGACCACAGTGCAGAACAATGCTTCGTTGCATGCAAAATTCTTTATGCATGTAAAAAACTAACTTTAGTCATCAATTTAATTGCTGCCACATGTATATCCATGCCTCATTACCTTCCTGTAATCAACTATGAATACCTACTTAACTGATTAAAATACAGTGATAGTGGCCTTGTTGATACAGTGGCTTTGTTGGGACGGTGGCCATGTTGGGACGGTGGCCGTGTTGGGACGGTGGCCGTGTTGGGACGGTGGCCGTGTTGGGACGGTGGCCGCGTTGGGACGGTGGCCGTGTTGGGACGGTGGCCGTGTTGGGAATTTTGGTGGCCGTGTTGGGACTAGTGGCCATCTTGGGACACAATCGTATTTTGAACATCAAAGTCAAAATCTGACTACTGAATTAATAATTATTGGTACACCACGCGCGGTCCTTCGGATAATACGTTTACGTATTTAAACCTTACCAGAGATTGCATAGTTACTCAAATTCTTTTGAAGTTTATCCGCAAATGGTCTTATGCTATCGACGTATGTATTCAAAGGAAAAATTATATTAAGGTATAAAAAACTGGATATTCTGTATGAATGTGGATTCACCTAAATAATATACATGCAAATGTAAAAGCAGAAAAAATTAGAAATGAATATCGATGAACTCACAGATTCCTGAACGAGTGCAGTTATAGCCATCTCCAGAAAAACCTGATTTGCAGCGGCAAACGTACGCTCCTCCCAATTCATTTTGCTTGTAAACGCAATTGGCATTGATATGACAATTGTGCGCTTGATCGCAAGATTCTATGCGAGATTAGGCAAAGTGATTACAGATACCAAATACAAAGATATAATCTTAAAACGATTGCACGTACCTGATACACATCTTGCTAAAGTTAAATGAAAATTAGTACTCGGGCGCTAAAATTTTTGTAAGAAGGCTAGCATACTATCTTTCCTTATTCAGAACACCGAGATTCCTGAACTTTCTTCCCTTCCCTGATCTATTTTGCTACTATCATTTTACCAATTCATAAGCCAAGGATGAACAGAGTGTTTATTTTAGCTTTCAATTTTGGAATTTCCAGAAATATTGCGTAGCCTTCATTAGCAATTTAAAAAAATCGATCTCCGCAGTGTTCAAACCCATTAGATAATTTCCTGAGCGCAACTAAAATTATATTCCTAAAGCATATTATAAATGTGCAAATTCAAGGATACGGGACTTATCCATCCAGACCACATCTGGCCACCCGAGAATTCTTCGGATTAACATTTTAAATTTAATTTCGAAAGCATAAAAATATGCAAATTCGAGGATATGAGGGCATATCGATCCAGACCCTGCCTGAACACTCGAAAATTTTTGAAAAAATTTTTTAATGATGTTTATTTTCAATAGACAAAACAGTCGAAAAATGAGCTTTCTACATCATCGCTTTATAGTTTTTCTAAAGCTTAGACAATTTCGTGAAGCGATTCTGGATGATGCAAGCTCAGATATATATACAGGGTGTCCCATCTAACTATCCACTACGTGTTTTCTTAATAACTTCGTCAATTCTCATTATTTTATAATGATTTCTTAGATACAGTTAGAAGGTCCAATAGGAAAATAACTGACAAGGTTTGATCGATTTTACTCACTCATTGTGTAAACTGCAGAACTTAGTGTAAACCTTAGATTTTTGTTAGTCTTTCCTTTAAAAATTGATGTATTTTGCGATCGATGCATGGCCCACGATTCAAGGCACTCAAGCAATAAAAGATAATGCATTTTGAGTATCTGAATGCTTGTGAATCAATGAAAAAATTGTTTAGTTGTTATTAAGTTTTATTAAGTTTTTATTGTTATCAAGTTCTTGAGAAATTGTTGTCAAAAGTTATTACGACAATTTTTGCATAGCCGTGAAAATGAGTTCAGTAAAAATGTTACATTTCATGTCGAACTTTCTCAGTCGATGGCCTGTTAGACATTTTATAATCGCTCAAAAAAGTTTTTAAAATATTAAGAATTAAATGAGCTAATGCGAGATAATACTTCGGAAACTCAGGTGGGACCGCCTGTAAAAACTATGGTTTACACAAATTCCTGTAGCTTATACCATGAACAAGCAAACGCAACCAAATCATGTCATCCAATTTTCTATTGGACCTTAAAACCATGTCCGAAAAATCATCAAAAAATATAACAAAATTAGCGGAGTTATTATGAAAAAACAATGGGGATAGTCAGTTGGGACACCCTGTACATCAAAAGCTTTTAAAGGATACATGATCAGCTGTTACATAATTACTTTCGTACCAAAATTATCAACTTCAATTATTCACCTAAAGAATCAAGCGAGATAATATTGTGGGTGGAGATGTCATATTTTTAAAGTAAAATGCATTCTCAACCAACAGAGCTAAGAAAAAGTTCATACCGCCATGTAAAACACATTGCTTTCCATCTCCACTGTAAGGAGGCCTACACTGACAATGATAGCGCACCAGAGTTCGACTATAGATACAAGCGCCATTTCGGTGGCATTCTTCATGGCTATTGCAGGTAGCTGCTAAAATATGTCTTAGCTATTCCACTCAGAATGTCTAACAGTAAAAACAAAGGATTTTAAATGTTCGTCGTCGAAAACTTTTCCCAACATCATATGCATATTAGACTATCATTTTTCGCATATACTCGTACCAATTCCAATCAAGCAAAGAACAAAATTTTGATTAACCAGACAGATTATGGAATAGGAGTGTGGTTTTTAATATTTCTAGACGCTACGTGGCAATGAATAACACTTTTGTTGGAATTCAAAATTTTTTGTGTACCTTATTATATAGAGAAATCTAGAGAGACATTGCTTATAAGTTGGATAGCTATAAAAATATGAATAAGTCATTAATTCTACAACAAAGGAGCCGATTGTTATATTGCATCATTTATTATACGCGGCAAAAGCATAGAAAGCTAATAGAGCATAATTTTCGTAAATTAATTATTAATATAAGTTTAAAATCAGTCGATGTTTTTTCTATATATCAATGTAAATCAAAGAGAAATCGCTTAAGCGAAGTATATACATAAATAGCTACAAGTTTTCAACTTTATTGTAGTCCAAAGTTTCCTTTATAACAAAAGATTTAAGCGTGCAGTATACTTATCTTTAAAAGATATAACACAGGCAAAGCAGAGAATTACGAAGCGTCAGGCCTGAAGTTTGCAAACAAAGAGCGAGTAGAAAAGCGAAGTAACTTCCTAAAGCGATGAATTCCTCTAAGAACGTACTCTAAGCAAGTACTACTACGTCTTTTAGACATAAATAAAGTATGTAAAATAACATCACGCCTCACACAATTAAGCGAAAAAAGATAAATGCAAAATTTAGAAATTTAAGTCCATCCATCATCCTAAGCTGTACTGTCGATAAAATTCTTCAAATAAAAGCATAAACTCGTATTAAATAGGTGGCACATGAATACCATCATAAAGCGTCAAGTTTGGTAAGTTTTTTATTGCCAGCTAGAATTTCGTCGAACGCTTATTCGCATGAAAGGCTTATAGCGGTTAAGTTTAAAGGCGAAGCGTATGGTTAGGCGTCAATTACCCAAGCGTTAGAAAATAGGAAGCCCCAATTAGAGAAAAGCGGCCGCGGGCGACTCAGCCGAATTCAAGCAAGCCAAAACTCCCTATACCCTCACTATCCTCTTCCACTATCTCCCGAACGCACGATCTATTTCCATCACCCCGGAATCCCGTTTTACAAACGCATTTCGCGCCCCGGTTCGAATCCGGCACGCAATACGCATCAGCGACGCACCGCGAACTTCCGCACACCGACCAGTCCTGATGGCCATGGGCTGAAATTTATAACAAATTCGTAAATATACGGAAAAAAGAGAAATTACCCTTAGGAGTTTTGGATTGCTGATCGGGAATATTCGGCACGAAAATAGCCGCTAGAGGGCCAACGCCGAAACTGTGCGACCCGTTGAATGGAGGAGGGTGTTCAGTGGGCCATATCCTCGCATCCGTCGTTTTTGGCATAAAATTGGAAGCATTTTGCAACGGAGACATTGCTGGGGCTTGCCCAACGCCCGCAGGCATTGTCGAATCGAAAAAGTCGAGCGGCGAAGCTAAAATAAAATGCGAGCAACGCAAGCCGTCGCCGAAAAAGCCGAGCTTGCATACGCATTCGCTAGAATTGGCGACGGGTTCGGCTATTTGGGTGGGCCAACATTCGGCGTCCGGATGGCAACGGAAGGCACCGCCGCCGCACAAATGTCCCTGGTCGTCGGGGACGCCATCCTTTTCGGATAAATCTTGGTCCGGTAATTTTTCTAAGCGAACGAAAGCTTAAGCTCTATGCAAGCGAACGCGGCATTTTTCCGTTTAAGCATTACGCTTTGATTTTAATACTTATGAAATAGACACTACTACACACTACGATCGCGAAAGTCAGGGTCTGACGCAAGCCTTTGCCAAAAATCAAAGGGATCAACATTTTTCTGACTTAGGGGGGGGGGGGGTGGGGGACGATCAACTTTGGGTGGGGATTGTTGTTTGGCTTAAACCTTGCTTAAGCCTGCGCGTATGGTAAGTGGCTTAAGCCAGGCTTAAACCTTACCGTGTATCCTTTGACACTGAAGTCGGGTTTAATCCTGCCTTAAGCTGAATAAGCAAATCAAAACGTTCTATACCCACGCTTCAAGGCTCCAACAATCTTTTTCATTTTACACCATTTTATAGGTCAAAAAACTCAGATTTCCTTTAACAGATAGTGTAAATTTCAAAGATTTATGATAATTTGGCACCGAAACGGTTAAATGATACGAAGTCATCATTAACGACGGGAGGGGAAAAAAGATGGGTAGGTAAAAAAGAAATCGAAAACGGAAACAAACTGTTAGTAAAAGGATTAGACGCAAGCTCTAGTACGAATGTACATAAATAAAAATATTCCATAGAAACTCTGCATTATCTAAAAAGCACAAAAAAGTTAAATAAATCGTTGTTAAATGAGTGAGGGATAAATAATTTAATAAAGAAACATTGTAGCAATGACAAATTTTTATAACGTGATAGGATTTGTGAGCTTATTTTCGTTGAAAGGAAAGCAAAAATCGATTCTTCCAAAAATTCCCACGGAAAACAATTAGTGGTTTCAAGCGTTAAACAGACAGTTAGCAAAATTAAGGCTCCAATGCACAGTCGTCGAAAATGGCAAGTTGTCTTATTCGTTTTCTATCCTTTTACTTTCAGACTTACTTCATTTGGCAAAAGATGGTATTTGTAAACTGAAGCAGCTTACAAAACAGCTAAAATAACGAACCAATGTAGTCAGATAAAGTATAGAACAAATAATGGCTACTAAGTGAAAAGCAGATACGCTATTGTGAAACAGTACTCTGAAATGAAACAATATTTGGAATTGGCAAGGTACGTGTATACCTGCGTTAACAAACGTCGTTTGAAGTTCATCCTATTATACCACCATAAACTATACTACAACTTTTCATATTTATCAAAAACCTACACGAGTTAATTGTCAGAGAACACTAGCATTAACAAGCTGGAGTTGCATTCTGCAACCTGAACTACGGAACTGTACTAAAAAAATTTTTCACGATCAGTTCAAATGACTGTAGTTTGGTATATTTCGGCCGTTGCAATCAAAAGTTCAAAATTGCACGAATTCCTTATTTCATTAGGTAAACGTCTGAGCATCAAGAATGAGACCTCGGGTTCTAGCATAATTTTCCGATGTGATTTCACTCTCGGTAAAATTACAAAATTCCCATATATTTGGAGCACGAGCCACGATGACGCTCGCTAGACAACAATACAATGGCAAACGATGATTGAAAAAACAATAAATTGATGTGTCAGTATCGTGCCAGTACCTCCTTATGTCCTTTTTCTTTCCGAGACGACACATAGTTCAACCCTTAATTAGCTGAGATCACCGTATGTACACATTTATCAGTTTCATTCTATATGATTGTGTCCCGTTTCTCCGGCCGTCCCGATTCTCCGACCGTCCCGTTTATGCGACCGTCCTGATTCTCCGACCGTCCCGATTCTCCGACTGTCAAGCAATCTTAACTTTGTAATCCCCATTGTGAAAAAAAATCAAAAACTATGTCGAACTGAATACGCGCACATAGCCTAACCGAAATTATCTCCGTTCCTATGCAGCTCATTGGTACTTGTAATTAAATCAGGTACATTATAATCGTAATTTGCTTTTCCATTTTTTGTTTCTATTTTTGTAAGTCGGCGCAGAACTTTGTTGTATTCGTTACATTGGTTAAGTGAATAAGTACCTACATCACGCGTCTATATTTGTACGTACCACGTGTTGTGCAGTCCGTATTCGTTTCCAAAAATTCACTTGAATCTCACTCTCGTCAACCTTTAGCATGGAAGAAGAATCGGGACGGTCGGAGAATCGGGACGGACAGAGAAAGGGGACGGTCAGAGAATCAGGACGGTCGGAGAATGGGGAATTTTAGGTGTTTAAAAATAGCGTTTTGTACAATTGGTCGGAGAATCTGGATGGTCGAAGAATCGGGACGGTCGGAGAAACGGAAATTTCGGGAATCTAAAAATAACATGTTTTATCATTAGGTGGAGAATCGGGACGGTCAGAGAATCGGGACAGAGCGCTCTGAACACATTGTGAACGCTGCGCTAATGTGTACACACGGTTAACGTAGGTGTACACGTACCTTACCAATGCCCAATTTTTTCATCCAAAGTTGCCTTAAATAACGTGGGACCGTATCATATTGACTGAAGCACTATGAGAATTTAGTAAATCATTTAAACGATCACACAAGCTGTTACATTAATCTTAGGTTTAAAGCCAAAGTGAGAATTCAAAAGATAAGCGTCGTCTTCTTCTAAAGCTTTGAAGCGGAAAGTTAGCTGAAGCGTTAGAAAATGACTCTTCAAGCACATTAAGTTCAAGTCTAAAAGCGAGTAAATATGCGCGAAATCATACAAGTACGTATTCAGACGACGTACAACGACAAATCACGAATAGCATGATAGTGAAATAAGGAATCCACGGATAAACCATTTTAATACGACTCACATTTAAGAAATTTAGCGCAAAGCATGGAAATCCTAGCATTTTTATGGAATGTACAAGTAAATGCCAAAAGATTCGAAGTGAAAAGCTCGGCGAAAAAATTTAGAACTGTCATATAAAAATCACGCCGCAAAAACAATTTCGTAAAATTTTTTTATTTTAATTATCTTGAATTTCCTTGGTAAAGAATAAAAAAATTAGTGGTACAATTAATAAGAAATATTTTTGCGTACTTATGCACTTCTGCCCAGTTCCACGAAATCCAGGTTTGCAGGTGCAAGTGTAACTTCCGTCCTTGTTTTGGCACACTGCGTTTGCATCACACTGATGAATGTTAAGAGCGCATTCATCAATGTCTAGAAAAAGTGCAAGAATGTTTTTAAAATACTAGTGCAATCAAAACGAGAATCTGCGTCTTTAAATGTCAACTAAGATAACTAAATAAACGCTGACCTAACGACATTACTAGAATTATCCAGACAAACTTAGATAAATGGCATGATCAGATTGACTAAAAGCACAAGTTGCTTATTTAGACTATGAGATTATTTGGAGAATGATTTATTTAAATCGAATTTATCATTTTAATTTAATAGCATATCTATTTATTATTTGGTCAAATTATGTAGTTATGTATGAATAAGCCGTTACCAATCATGTAAGGGTCACTACCATAGGTGCACAGCGTGGCCGATCTAGGTGGGGTCAAAAATTAAGCTTTTTACACCAAAATGACCCAAAAACTGGTATAAGCTCTAAAATAGCGCTAAAAGTACGTTATTACACAGTTTCTGGTCAATTTCGAGTATTTTTGCAGAAAATTTTCAATTGTCATTCATTTCTGTCTGATCTCTACTCTACTAACGGCATTTCAAAATGCTAAATATGGTATAAGAAAAAATGAAATTTTTTAAAAGTATGATTATTGTATGTAGGCCCGAACGCATTTCAAACTGGTAATGCGAAATTAGTCAGTAATTCACGTATTAAGAAAATAAAGATTTGATGGCTTTATCAATTCTTTTTTATCAAAAAAACATAAATGAAGAATATTTATGACTGAAGACTTTTCCAGGCGCTTTTACAATCAGTATTCACAGTAAATTTTTGCAACCTTTTTCATCAAAAGTACATATTCTTCATTATATGGCGTTCTTGCTTCCCGACGTTCAGATGCTTTAAAATATAACATACAAGAAGCACAAAGCACGTTGTATGAGAGGGAAATAAAAATTTCCTTCGCTACCTTTGCAAAAACCTTTCCCGCCAGCAAATGTCATTTCATATCCATCTAGGCATAAGCATCGATATGTTTCACCCTGTGAGATACATGTCATTTGAGGGCCAGTGCAATTGTGCGCTCGACAAGGATCTTGCAGATCTACATGAAAATAAAGAATTTTCGAAAAATAGGTACGGGGTAAATTCATATAAAATTCTCAAATCTTTTAATGCACCATCTTACTACATATTACTTAAATTTTCTGATAAAAGTTCCAAAAAAGAGCAATCGTTGCAGAGTTTACCTTGCTTTTTATCCATCAAGTTTGCCGAAGCATATCGTACAATATTTTCCTTTGGATCGAAATAAACGTAACTGCGTTCGATCTTGAGTACGATATGACTAGATTTGTTTGAAACGTGGAAAGGACATTCTACGTATCGTATTGTCTGATCGACAGTTATTGCGTACGATTGAATGGTTGCTAAATCATCGGCCGTCTTCACAGAAACAGCAGCAGTCGAAAAGGATTTAACAACTCCTAGGAATTCACAAGCTAAATATAATGTCCTACTAGTGTTTTATATTCAAGGTAGACATAATTTTGCTTGAAGTTCTAAAACAATATCTTATTCACCCATATGCAAACATAGACGCAATAATTATAAGAGCCGGATCATATTTTGTTACAGGATCAACGGTCAGTTCGATCAAATTTCATTAACAATCAGTCCGTCGGGTGATTTTCGCTTCTTCGCAATATTGCTGTGCGCACTCATTCATTCCCAATTTCAGTCTAATTTATAAATTATAATTTTTTAGCATCTACAAGCCATTGATAGAATGTCGAAAGCAATTTGATCGTTTTACAGCATGTGGCCTGCACCAAATCTAGAAGTTTAGTGGTTCATCAGAGGTTCAGACGTTCTAATTTTCTCAGTTGCACCAAATCTAGATATTAAGAGATTCAGAAGGTCATAAGTCACTTCAGAATTTCAAAAGTATTCGTTTACGTTTTAGGGATTCAGAAGTTACTTTTAGAGTTTCAGAAGTTCAGACGTCGTCAGAAACTCATATGCTCATTGGTCTATCGAGATTGTTTTATTACAATACTCATATATTATTTAAATCAGACGAGACAATTCAAAATTTTGAATAATAATAACTTGTATTCCGAAATATCACAAATTAACAGTCATTAGAAAACGAAAAATTTCTATTAATTTAGAATATTTCCCATGGTCGCACAGCTTATTCTTTGTCTATCAGTATACTGGAGTTAATTTAAGAACAAACAAGTCGTTTTTGGCTTAGCTTCAAAATTATTATTTTCCTCTTTACTGTCCCTTATTAGCTACAAATTATTTAGAATGCTGAATGACATACAAACTAATTGTTTAGCGGGTCGTTCTCGACTCGCACAAAATTACACACTAAGGTCTTCTGAACTTCTAGATTTTAGGTGCGACCGGATTTTCCTTCGAGTCACTAAATGACTTAACACTTTTTAGAAGTTTATGAACCTTTCATACATGTAAAAGGGGGTGGGGGATCCCCCACCCAGAGTCGGACGTCCCCCATCCCCACAGAGCCAGAAAATTTTTGACCCCCCTTCCCGAAGTTTAAAAAAAATCGAATTTTTTGTCGTTTTTAGGTTATTTTGTCCGTTTTTGACCAAATTGGAGGTTATTAAACCCCCCTAAAATTGGTCGGAACCCCACCCAAAATTTAGAATCGTTACATGTCAGCTTTCTATGGATTCAGAAACGTATGCCTTGATGTAACCCGATTAGACTTCTGAATTTCTGGACCAAAAGAAAGACACAGAAGTGTACGCGTTGGTGCGACCGAAGCTGTCGACGGTAACGTCCTGGGTGACCGACAATCCCGGGTGACCGACAGTCCCGACTGACCGACAGTCCCGGGTCACCGACAAATAGTATAAAAATAGATCTGTCAATCAAAAAATTCTCCGAGTGACCGACGAGTACCTACTGGCCGACTGTTCCGAGTGGCCGACAGTCCCGGATGGTCGACTGTGTCGGGTGGCCGACAGTCCCGGGTGACCGACTGTACCGGGTGGCCGACAGTCCCGAGTGGCCGACTGTACCGGGTGGCCGAAAGTCCCGGGTGGCCGACACTGTACCGGGTGATCGATAAATGGCATAAAAATTCCCAAATGACCCGGTTGTACTAAAACTATGAATATATGTACGTGTATGCACGTACATTTTTTCAAAATCGAAACACGTAATTTTTTCATTCTCTACAGAATAGCAATAAAGTTTTCACTTGCATAAATGTGAATATAAACTTATTACATGTACATATTGTATATAAATTTATTAATTGTACATATTTAATATAAACTATCAAAACTAAAAATTTTGTATCAAAGATTCATTTTTGTCCAGTCGTCGTTAAGATCTTGAATTACTTATATTCCTGTGCGCGTTAAATCCGGCCTACAGCGTAGTTTCACATGCGCAATGGAATGCATAAGCAATGAATCGCGTTTAGGCACCTTCAGAATCAAAAAATTCTAAAAATAAAACCATATTTGCATTTTGAATCGGGCGGATAGTTAATCCCTGTTTTTGTCAAAGTAAACATTTTTAAGTGGAGCATATAGAGTGCTCAGTAGTTTCGCATGAGAAATGGAAGGCGATTTTTGCTATGAACTCATATGAGCAATGTTATTGCATTGGTAAAACTACTTATGTGCATAAATAGGTACCTACTTGAAAAAGCATTAATTCCGAAATCACTAGTCATTTAGGAATTTTATTGACAAACCTATTATTATACCACTTGTTGGTCACCCGGTACAGTCGGCCACCAGGGACAGTCGGCCAGCCAGTACAGTCGGCCACCCTGGATTTTTGGCTACGAGGTACAGTCGGCCACTCAGGACTGTCGGCCACCCGGTATAGCCGGCCACCCGGGACTGTCGGCCAGACGGGAATTTTTGATTGACAGATCTATTTTTAAAACCATTTGTCGGTCATCCGGGACTGTCGGTCACCCGGGACTGTCGGTCACCGGGGACTGTCGGTCACCCGGGACTGTCGGTCAACCGGGACTGTCGGTCAGCCGGGACTGTCGGTTACTCGGTACACACGCTGCCGACTTCCAAACCACTGAACGAATAGGAAAGTTTCGAAGTCGTTGGCGCAACTAGCCCTGAACTTTCTACACCTTCTGAACTTCATTTTAATCTAAGCTTCCGAAATTTTAATAAAGCTACAAAATGGAAAAGATGGTAAGGGCCCACCTTCAATATCGGTCGGCTAGTGCGTGCTTGAAATTATCTCCAACTTTTAGGCATAACTTAATTACAATAATTTCTCGCTTATCTTAAGCTTGAGCTGATCATTACTTGAACCTATTGTGATAGTAACAAGCATAAACGGGCAGCAAGAAAATTCGGTTTGGTCTCGTAAGGCGAAATCGCAAAAAATCGCTAAAAATTTTACTAAAAATATAATTCTGGGGTCTACAGTAATCTGCGGAGGGTTTAAACGGCGGGGTGTAAATCTCCTTAATTTCTCCTGAAACCCCCCTCCCCCACGCCAACGTCTTACATATTTCTTAAAACCTGTTACCTTGTCCAAGCCGATTGTATTCTTCCGAATATTCGCCGTAGTCAATAGTAGAATTTTCTTTAATTTCCGGTAGAGTACCAGCAATATATGTCTTGACTTTGAAGCTCTGAAATGGATCTTTGCCAGAAAATTCTTCATTTACTGTGACTGTGTATCGATCGTCGATACGCACGGTGACTGTTCGATTGAATAAGCCACCTGACGAGGAATGCACAAAGGTAAAAACATTAAGGTAAAAAATAAGTAGATAATATACAAGCACATACATATCAAATTACACTATAAGTATTTCGATTATAAATACAGATAGTCGAGCATTTAAGCCATGCAATTTTGAGTATTCTACTTAATCTATGTAAATTAACTTAAAGTCAGCTAAAGTTGCAGCAAAGGGACGGAATAAGTTCCAATGCATAGTCAGACAGAAAATGAGTGGTTCCGATGAGCCGATTGTTCTGAACACACGGTGACTTTATTAGCACAACTTTTGATTTGAAAACGGTCATTTTGCGCTGCTATAGTAAGAAAACAAGATTAATCTATTAAAAAAATCGATAATAAGCGCAGCAGTTTAAAAAACGTGATCAGATTGTTTTAATTACGTTGAGGAAATGGAAGCCGCGCCGCATAATAAACTTTATTCATAAAAAAGCATTACGCCAGGATATGCTTCTTTTGCATGAAAACATATTGTTTAAAAGAAACATAATCATATAAAAATGAAACTATTTTTAGCGAGGCACAGATCACGCTAGCCGGATTTTTGCATAGTCAGTAAAATTTCACGAAAGAATGAATGTTATGCCGTGCCCAACAGATTGAGAAAACTATAATACTATTTGATATAAAATCTTGTGTAATACCCGTCAATTCAAATCCATTGTATGCTTCGGTTGAGACAGGTTTGGCAAACAGCCAACCCATTATGTTTCCTAATGTGCTAAGCAATAACAATGAACGTCCAACCGATGGAGTCACTTGCGATATGGCTGTATAAGCTCTGCCATCTTTCGGGTCTCCGTACGTATGCAGATCCATTTCAGCTAAGTTGACACCATTCAGCTTGCCGTAGACCTTACCATTTACTCTCTGTGGTTCACCTGAAAATCATTTTCAAAAACTAAGAAATCCTAGTCTATATGAGCTACTATGCGTCACTCTGCATATATAAAATCATGAACTCATATTTATTGCTTCCAATTCGAACGGGACATGAAACAATAGTATCAAATGATGCTTTACTTGAAGCAAGTGACATGTGAGTATAAGCATTGCAGAGAACAGTTTCATGTTCGAAGCATACGCATAATATACCCTCACTGCTCAACACCATGCGAAGATTTGTGTTTTTATCATTGATAAAGCTAAACTTGATCCTCTCTCATATATTCATGGATTCCTATCTTAAAGTTTAAGTCAACGCTAGATTAAGCTGCCGAAAATTTTCAAATATACTGGAAATTTAAAATGACCGAAATATAGACCGGGCTTTAGTCTAGCTTACATTTTTTTATTGAAACCGACTCAAAGTCCGCTTTGCTTAATTTTAAAATTTGAAACTTTATACTTGTACGTTAACTTTTCATTCCATAAGTTCGAATAAGTCGAGTCAGTAGTGTGCTGAAACTATCGCTTCATTGATTTTCCAAATTTATCGATTCCTTCCACTGCCTGATTCATCATTGATTACTCCGTCATTCTTAATTTATTCTTCATAATAATCTATTCATTTAATTGGAAATGTCGAAGTTTGTAGGCTAGCGCTATACTTTTAATTGTTTGTTCGAGCTTTCCTATTTTTAGAGAAGTCTATTCATACAAAACAGTAATCTTTATTATTTTCATATGGTTTTATTCAATTCTTCCTTTTGATTCCTGAAACCGAAATTCCTCTACATTTAAACATAGTTTGCCGCGGAAAAAATTGCTTTCAATAACTCTAATGGCTTATAAAATGCATTTTTCTTAAATTTCATGTGCTAAGGAATGTAATGTAAGCTAAAGAGACTTTTCAAAAGTGCTGGTGTCTCACTCTTAGTTATTCTTCACGATATCACGTAACGCACACCTGACTCATAAAACTATTCTTAAATAAAGCACTAATCAGAAAGACGCATCCGGTTTTGATCCTTTGCACTTACCTGTGGGCAAACATTCTAAGCCATTTCCGTAATAGCCATAAGAGCAGTGACAACAGTATCCGACCCTGTAATCCTGACATTGGGCATTTTGATGACAAACTGATGGACCAGCGGTAACGCAGAAAATTTGCCCAGCAGCTGGTAATCCAATAGTAGTCTGAGATCCAGTCGTTATCAAAGTTGTTGATTCTGAAAATGAAAACTTGCGCTCTCTTTTTGCTATTTTCTTCAACAAAATACCGATGCTTCGTTCTGTAGGACTTTTTTATTGCACGACCTCATTTGCACGCGTGCAAATGAAATTTCCAGATCATTTGCACGCTTTGCCCAAAGGTCAGAAATAGTTATAAACTTTTCAATATTTAACCATTTTGCGATTACTTGAGGAGTAACTCAAACATATTATACCATACATGGGCGTAGAGTTAATTCAGGAATTCGGGGTCAAGTGACTTGATTCTGGCGGCTGAGCAGCCTCGCAACCTCGTAGAGGAAACCGGACTAACCTCCACAAGGGTTTTAAAAATTTCCTAAAGAAAGTAAGGCAAATGAAGGCCGAAAACGAATGAAAATTGAAAATTTTTTCCAAAAGTGCATGAAATTGACCGGAAAGTGTGGAATAACGCCGTTTTTACTCTATATTTAGCAATTATACTACTTTTTTGAGGACATTTTGGCCCAAAAAAGCACAATTTTTTACCCCCCACCCCTCCCAGATAGTCATGATCACACATGGGCGTGGGGGGTTTGGGGGTATGCACCCCCAGAAGTTGAAAACCCCCCCCCCAGAAAATTTTTTGCTTTTTTAGCAATTTTTTGATGCCATTGGATAGTGCTCGATGAGAAACGTCGAAAAATGGTGTGTTTTCAGCCATACGACCACTTTTAAGACCATTTTTTGACCTTTAAAAATTTTTCACCCCCTCCAGAAATTTTTCACCCCCCCCCCCCCCAGAATTTTGGTGCTGCCCACCTATGGTCATGATGACTAACCCCGCAAGTTCTAGAGGAGTCATTTAACTCTGGAAAAGCTGAGTTTGCCCATGTAAGTATTATACACAGAATTCGACTCAAAAGCACCGAAAATTTTGAACATTTTATGATAAAAAGGACTTTTGATAACTGAAATCGTATTTTTAAACACGAATTTTCACTAATTTTTCCTTTCTCATTTGAATTGTTTACATAAAGAAGTGCTAACACGATAACGCATCCAAAGGTAATGAATTGAATTTAAATCGATTTCTTAAAATTTAGCAAAATTTTTATCTCAATTCTATAACAGATCGTTACCGAATTTTCTACTATAAAATTCTGATTCTTAACAATTAAAAGTTTAGCGTACGAGTATCTTCAATTTATTATTGATGAAAATAAAATCATGTAGACGAAGAAGTGTCGAATATGTTGATGGTTTACAGTCATCATTCTAAAAGACCCAAAAGAAAGGCACAAAATAAACCCACTTCGTCTGCATGATGATAGTTTATTCATAGTGTTAAACTACAAGATTAACGTTGATTCGAAATTTAATTGTTACTAAGAGAAGTAAAAAATGCGAGCAGTTGTTGTTGCAGTGCTAAAATTTGAACAAATAAAAACTATTTTAATTTTCGGATCAGAAGGTGCTTCAAGTACACCAGAAAGTCAGCTTATATGAAAAGCTTAATACAATATTTTTAACTTTAAGACATCCCTTGAAACAACTACAAACACGTGCAGCTCATTAGAAAAGAAATCTTTTTAATGGGGCAAAGTAGATAGCGCTAAAGCACTGAAAACGAATAATTGAACATAAGCACAAAACATCCCCCAATCTATAAGTTTTAATTTAAATGAAATAAAATTATTGATAAATAATTTTTATAAATTTATTTTTTGAAAATCAACACAAATATATTATATTTTTTATTATAAACAAGACTTTTAGGCAATTATCCCTATTCTTTTGCCATTAACGTATTGAAGCTTCTGCTGTTTGATATCACATTTCGTTTTCCAACGGCATAAATTTTGACAGAATGATGAAGTACAACTACACCTTGACACAAACATTTTTGACAGCCCGGCGCAACTATCTCTACTGTGCAGCCTGTTGGGCAATCATTAGCTTCATAAGGATCATCATCACAAATCGGAAAAGGTGGCACGGAATCACGGCGGTATGTAGTCGTTGTTGAAGTGGATGAAACTAAAAATACAACATTAATTATTGTGTATTTTCGGGATTCACGGAAGCAAATATGTGAATAAGATCTCTTAGTGCAAAGAATAAGATGGTGTATTATTGTGCAAACACAATGAAGTCATAAAGATGCATCGGTGATTTCTGTTCCGATCTTTATAGACAAAGTAAGTGACGTGCATCAGCACAAAGCTTCATTCTATCATTGAATAAGAAATCAGAGGCTGGACAAAATGCGCATCAAATTCATTTTTGTAAATAAATGCAACTGTGCAGTTGCATATTCTACAACCATTCTTGAAGCAGTCTATTATAAAGACACATGAATAACAATGTATGAGCGTTTCGTGAAAATAAACTCCTCAAGTTTATCTATATATTGATTTTGCTGCTAGCTTTCGCTTTTGCCGAATTTGCTTCCCGATGATCGACGAATAGTGCCAGAAACCGTCAGGTATACCAAATGATTTAAAATTGATTTGCGGACTGCCTCAACCAGACTTGCACGTGGTGACTTGGGGATCTAGACATACACTAGAAAGAAGAGGAAAATTTTTCTTGGGCAAAAAAGTCAAAGCCGAAGCGAAAAAGAGGTCAAAGTAAAAACTTATCTTGAAATTAATCAGACATTGCGAATAAAAGTAGTCATCCTAAGCTATTTTAGTATATTAGTATCGATTTTCAGGTAATTTTAGCTTAATGAAATATTCCGGCTGACCCCAACCAAGCTAGTATTACTAGGTAGAAACGTTTGTTAAGGACATACAAATATATAGGTATAAATGATTGGTAAAGAAAATTGTTCACTCTACCGAATAAACAGAAATCCTAAATAAGATCATCTAGGCCGAAAAAATCCACGATTTGTAAGAGTTTAAGGAGAAAAGCGTGTGATAGGTAGAGGATCACTCATCAAAAAGTGGCTCTCAAAAAACTAGAATATAAAAATTACAAAATGCGCGATAACGACTCGCGCAGTTTGACACATCAGGGTCCATTTTCACTACTTCTGCCTTAAGCCATGCTAGAAGAAGCTATACTTAAAAAATATATTATCGTGATAGGGATGTTTAAACATTGATGTTAGGCTTTAGCCCGGCTACAGCCTTATACAAATCGGCACTGGCCTTACGCAAGGCTTAAATTTGATTTCATGTGTGAAAAAGTCACAAAGCGTTGTATTTTCGCCAGGCTTAAGCCCGATTGTATTGAACCCGGGCCCCAAAATATATGTCCTCGCGTTAACAACACCTGTCGAAAGGTCAATTGTAGTCGACTCTGTCAGTTCGTTTTCCATCGAATACGTCGTAATTATCGGTGTCGTCGTCATATCGTCGTCCGGACGTTGCGGCCATTCGGGCGCGGGCGGCAAACGATACGCTGACGTTGTTTCCGGCGTCGACGACTCGTCGACTTGAGAAAACGTCGATGATGAAGTCATCGAATAATCCGATCCGCCGGTGCCGTAATAATCGTCGCCGTCTGGGCCGCCGACCAACGCGTTGTCGTAATATTCGTCGTCGAGCTCGTCGACGTCGCCGTCGATGCGAATCTCCGGCGACGGTTGATCGATCCGGATCCATTGAATACGATTTGGCGTCGGCGCTTGTCACGATTGAATCGCCCGAAACTCGAAAAAGGTAATCGCCGGGAACGCCGATGTTAGAATCCCTAAAATTATGAATTATAAATTAAAATAAATCCTCGAATTATGCTATTATTTTGTCGATCAAAGCAAATTGGAGATGACATTCCCTGAGGGTCTTTATCAGGTTTTTAGTGTGTCGAATTCTGTTTTTGATCATCAATAGAGCAGTAATTAAATCATCTACAATCGCCCTTTAGTCTGGATTTCGCAATTGATTTTCCGGCACAAAGCGTTGTACTTTCGCTCAGAGTTGATAATTAAGGAAACATTGATAGCACGAACATGTTTTTCACAATAAATTATCAAAAGATCGCTTTTTTCAAAAATTGCTGCACTTGACGTGATTTTGATAGCTATAGAGTGGGAAATTGCGAATAAATGCCATTTACCATCTTATTAGTGAATTTTTAGGAATTTTTAAAATTAAAATAACGAAAATGCTGGTCTCGTCAATGTCCACTAAAGGCGAAATATTGCTCGACAATAAGAGAAATTACTGTGAAAAACGAATACGATTCGGAACTTCTTCAAAAAAATCTTAAAACATCTGCAAAAAGTAAATTAAGGTAGTTTTTGCGCTGTGTTGATGTTCATCCGTTTTTTGGCTTCATTGTAGCTAAGTAAATAAATAAAGCTGTTCACGTGCTTTTCATTGAAAAACGACAATAATACAATGGCCTTATACAATTAATGCGCTATTAAAAGCTCGAAAATATTAAGCATAAATCTTCCGATTTCCCTCAAAACTCTTCACAAAGTGAAAGGCCATTTTAATCAATAAAAAATAAGTTGTGCTGTAATTTCTTTACAATACTAGTACTTTCAAAAATCATGATTAAAAATAAAAATCACTAAAAAGCTAAATGCGTCTGTTTGCAGCAGATAAACCTGTTAATCTGAGCGATTTCCGGTTTGCCTGATTGCTTCAATACATGGCTGCGACCATCGTCATTAACAAATCCCACTTGTACAGAGGCCTCCCGAGAAAATTGATCCTTACTGTCCGACTTTGTCCACTGAATCTCATCGTCGGCGTATAAGAATTCGACGTAACTTTGCAGCCTACCTTGCGCAAGTACGACTTGAAAGGTGTTCATCTAAAAGATTTTGCGGATAAATCTCGCAGTTATGAATCTTTCCAATAAATGCAGACGAATTCGGCACATACTCGTAGTTAGTGTCTCTGGATCAAATTATAAAACGAACCATTTATCGATCCTTATAACTTTGCGTACACTGAATCAACTTAAACGCGATTTGATTCATTTGAAAGCTTTATTAGAGATACATGATTGATTTATTAATAAATACTGCTAACCTGCGAAGTTTTGTATTAACCAAAAACAGTACGGATGCCTAAGTTTGGTGTCATAATTGCAGGGCGTAGCTTTGGGGGAGGGGCAGGAGAAGACTAGTACCCCAAAATTTTGGATGTATGAGTACTTTTTACAAGGGCCTTCAAAGGAAACAATTGAAAATTCTTATAGTGTATCTGGAAGACCGCTAGAATAGATCTTAACACACTTTTTGAGCTGATATAACCCAAGATTTTTGGGCGCTTCGCGCCATATTTATTTACGAACAATATATTCGTTTAATTTCATTAAAATCGAATCACATTTTTTGCAAATTTTTTCTTCCTCGATGTGTAGATCTCAATGAGTGAAACACAAAAATACCGTTATTTTGCCCATCCGCAGTTGTTGAGATCGTAATTTTCATCCCTCCCCACAAATCAGATGGTCAGAAACGCTACTGCATACTTGTATAAAAAGCCCCAGGTGAATGTACCTGCATTGATGACCCAAATTTGAATCGCTGGATGTAAACAGCTGAAGTAGGAGCATGTTGTCACTGTTTTATGCAAGACTTATTTTGGTAATTTTTCCAATGAATGATTAATGTGATTCAGTGTTATACCAATTAGGTAATGAATAGAATCACTTTGTCGTATTTGCCATCGAAATAGCCAACTTGATTCCAGGTAGCAATCAACATTGATTTAGGTACGAAACTTCTCGAGTCGGCGAAATTCTGAACAACTTTCTGCTTGAATTTTTGGAGAACGGCAGAATCATTTGTTACTCTAAACGCAGATTATTAGCTATTTTTACATAATACGTACATGGTGCATCATACAGCATGGGAAATCTGGGGCTCGGCAACATACACGGGTAGCAAGAAAATTCTGGGGGTCTGGTTGGGTGAAATCGCCGAAAATCCTTCAAAAAATGTTACTGAAAATAGAATTCTGGGGATCTGCAGTAATCTGCGAGTTTTCAACTTATGCGGGGGTGTAAACCCCCTCCCACGCCAACGTGTGGTCGGCACGGCAGTCATTTTCCGTGGAGATGTCAGCAACCATTCTGAGGGGATCAAACTCCCAACCCCCAGAACACGTATGTCAAGCACTAATAAAATAAGCAAGCTAATGCTCGTTCGGATATAACTTATGTACATATTGATGAATGACTACGAATTGACGTGAGTATAAATTCAATATTCGGTTTATAAGAGAGCAGAAAGCCTTAATAAATATTGCTAGAAAATATTGCTTCGTTATAGCTCATAAATGATACGGATTTCTTCCGATGCAGTACGATCAAAAGCGTAAAACATGCTTTTTCCTGTTTTCCGTCCATGTTTTGAGGATCTCCCGCCTAACGATCAAATTATGAAACGAATCACAACTAAAACGAAATTAGCTAAAAATGATGAAGTATTGACAAGTCATCATGTTTCCACAATCGAATGAATTTCCTCAGGGGCCTACATATCGACCATCCTATATGCCTTTTTTAAATATTTCAAGACACGGCTAGGCAAGCAAATGGGTTCAAGACCTAGACCTGCGTTAGGAAAAGCTTTTGTTCTAGTAATAAGCCAAGTTAAGGATTAAAATGGATAAAAATTAAAGTCTTTCTAAAAACGTGCTCACAAACTACAATTTAGAAGCCGTATTGAAGCTAGCTTTTTTGCGTGCTTACGCCACTTTGTGAGGATATTTTAATTCGAGGAAACTTTAATTTTAAATCTTTATTTCCGACTGACTCCTCAGATTAGGCCCATTCTTCATGTTTTTAACGTAGACGTCATGACCATGCATGATTGATCGGGATTAATAGGGTGGAGATCAGCCAAAACATTGTATGATGCCAAAATCTCCGTCAAACGTGGTATAAACGTAGAAATAGCGTAAAAAGAATCTCTGTTAAGATTTTCTGGAAAATTGTAAAAACTTTTGCAAAAGTTCTGATTTATGTCTGATTTGGCCTAAATTAGTCTTATCCTGATTTATAAAAAGTAAATTGGACTAATTTCTGCAGACTTAAAAATGGACAATTTGTTTTTAAAAAGCGCACATGCTTCAACTTGAATACGATTGTATCTTCAAGATTATGACAACACGTTTTTTGTCTAATTTTATTTTCTATTCGATCGTTCCCTACCATAGGTGGGCGACACCGAAATTCTGGGGGTGCAAGATTTCTCAAAGATCAAAAATGGCCTTAAAAATGATGGTATGGCGAAAAAACACCATTTTTAAACGTTTCTAATCGAGCACTATCGATTGGCATCAAAAAATAGCGAAAAAAAACAAAAGAAATTCAAAAATTGAATTCTGGAGGGGGTGTTTTGGTTTCTGGGGGTATTTTGGTTTCTCTGGGGGTGCATACCCCCAAAACCCTCCCCACGCCCAGGTGTGATCCCAACACTGCCACCGTGAGTCCCAACATTGCCACCGTCCCAACACTGCCACCAGTCCCAACATTGCCACCGTGAGTCCCAACATTTCCACCGTCCAAACACTACCACCGCGAGTCCCAACACTGCCACCGTCCCAATATTGCCACCGCACGCTTGCACAGCAATTCATACATGGACGACGTTTTGTGTTGGGACTCGCGGTAGCAGTATTCGGATGGTGGCAATGTTGGGATGATAGCAATGTTGGGACGGTGGCAGTGTGGGGCTTCACCTTCGATTTGAGATGAAAATCTGAAGAACCAATAGACCATCCACTAGAATCAGGGGCGGATTTACGGTGGGGTGGCGGGGCGGTCGCCTTGGCCAAACATAATTGACGAGTTACAGGATTAATATGCACTTTGCAATGATTTTGGCGGCCTAAAAGCCATATTTTTGTAGTTTCTTTCATTTATAGCAAAAATTCTAAAAATTTCCGGCGCCTCGAGTCAAATGCTTGGACAAGTTTTGCTTCAAGTGCACTAATACAGGAAATAACGAAGAAATTCATGTTTATGAACGTTTCCATTTATAAATTTTCCGGCGCTTTGTTCCGGATTTCAGATAGAGTTAAAGAAATTTAAACGCTTTTTGCCTTAAAATTGCCATTAATAGTGAAATTGTTTCGAAAAAGTTTTGCACCAGAAATCATTTTGAGTAAAAATATAAAACAGCGAAAAGACGCCACTCTGTCGATTTTATAAATTCATCAATTTGGTTGAGTAGTATAAGCCTTTATAAATTTTTTCGAAATTATCACTGCACTATTTACTAGAATATTTCAGGGTGTGTCTTATCGATATAAAAACAAATCTTGAATTATGCCAGGTATGCACATCATGGGAATTCTAAGGGAGTGAGTGTGAAATTTTGAAATGCCTATTTTTGTGCCCAATAACAGAGGAATCGCATCAAAAAACATCGCTTTTCAGCGTTCCAGCCGATGCTATATCTTTCAAGAGCATAAAAACGCAAAAAAATTCAAAAAATTATAAGAAAATTCGTTTAAATTGAACCAAATGTAGTCAAAAAGTGAGTATATGACGCTAAGCATACAAAATTTTACGCTTCTGAGCAAACAGATAGTAAAAAACGTTTGAAACAACACCTTTTGTAAAATTTTTTTGGAATTTTTTTGAAAAATCTCTAATTCTAGTAAGGGTGAAAAATTTCTGGAGGGGTGAAACACCCCCCCCGAACCCACCCATCCAAGATCGTGTATGTCCAATATGTTATCACTTATCATAGAAAAAACGCTCTTAATCACAGAATAGCTGCGAAATTACAGCCGTCTTACCTGTAGTACACTTGACCGTGAGTGACGTCTGGCTGACCTTGTACATGCGTATCGACATCAGCATAAAAAGGTGCGATGATTGAGTAGGAAAAATCCCTGAGCTCTTGGTTTGCATAATAGGATATATCAGTGTCAAATGAAATCAAACCATTCAAATTGACGAAAACTCGCCTGTGCTCGACTTGATAAAAGGTAAATGGTCCATAAGGCAGAGTGATCTCATCTGAACTACCCTCGTCACCTCTTGGCACTTCGTTGTCACCGTATTGAGCCCCATATGGATAAAAATCCTTTTTGGGCAAACAGAAAATTGTCACAAAAAAAGGGAAGACTAAGATAATTGATCTTACAGCCGCTGAAATTTCTTGAATCGGTATGCTCATTTTGCATAATACCCTGAAATAAGCGCTGATAGATTTAGAACAAAAAGAACAAGGGCCTATGTAATCTTACACTCAAAGCATTAATATGTTACGGGAAATTTATTGCATGCATACAACTGATCAATAATTTGGATATGTCCGAACTATGAAGGGTAATTCTGATAAACATACTCTGCAGAATCTACGAGTAGTACCTATCTAAACTTTCTTGCAATCAATTCGTAATTTTATAACATGTATCAGAACTTGGCTAGTAATCGGAAACATTTGTTTTCCGCTACTTCTGCATGAAAACAAAGGAGTTTTTCGTGCGAAATGTAGAGTGTAAAAAATCAACGAACATATGAAAAGGACTGAAAAATTTTGCAGATCAAAAAAATAGTGCGCAAAGGTACTATATAAACATAACCAGCGTTGCAAAACCGTGGTTGTAAATTCAGACGTCATCGCTATTCATTATTATTGTCAAAAATGAAAAAGGTAAAGTCTTCTTGCTGAGTTCTGTTGATATTTAAATTTTAGGATCCTTGAAAGCTTAATAAGAAAGTTATAAAAATTAATCGTTACCCGGCAAGCCTTCAACGGCCAGTATAATTAAATTGATAAAACAATAACGTATTTTTTACACAACATTGTATAAACTGCTAAGAAGTTTATTATTTACGGCATTGATCAAAGGTGGTAGGCTATCGACACAAATCGATAATAAAAACTTTTATTCTCATTGATAAGGATTGCGCTCCCCAATAAGGACATTTTCACGTAAACATTGCTTGCGGTCGATTATGATGCGAAATGGGTAACGCGAGCTATGGGTACAAAAAATGTCTGGCGAGATAAATTTGACAACAAATTGAAGTCGAGCTCCTGATGTTTTATTTTCGCGCAAAGTAGAAAATCAAATGAAATAGTGAGTCAGTAAGAAGGGCATGACCCATCTAAGAATCTCGTGCAAAAAATACAACCATTAACGTAGAATGATCGATGACCATTTGCTTGAATGTTTATTAATACTGCAATGCCATTTGCTGTCTCGTTTCTAGCTTTTAGACCAAATTTCGTGCTCACATCGGCTAAATTTAAAGCAGAATTGCACGCGCCCTTTCCGGTACCTATTTATGCGCACTGTCGACGATTTTGAAGCAGCTTGGACACATGGGCCATTCTTATTAACTTCAAAGCACTACTCTCACATTTCAAGCGTCCGACGAACAAGTTGAAAATTTGAGCTGAAATTTCTTATTTTATTTCACTTTAATATGCTGCAGGGAAGGGCAAAACTTCAGACAGCTGTCTTGAAATAAAAGCGTAAAATTGTCATATTATTTTGGCATTTAAATGCAATGTAGATGGACGGGTTTGATTCAGTACTATTTTCCTAAACTTTTTGCAAAGCCTGATCTAATAGAACGAATATTTTGTTACTTACAGCAAGTAACTTGCAGAAACTGAAACGATTAAGGCAAGTTTCGGAATGTAGTGAATAGCACGATTCACTAGTAAAGCAGTCGCATTCACACTTGAGCGTGGGAGGTGGGAGGGTTCAAGAGTTTAGACCATACATGTACAGCATGGGAATTCTGAGGGGTCAGGTCCATAAATTTTTTTAAAAGTGCCTTTTTGGCAAAAACGATGGGTACACATCAAAACCACTGTTTTTGACGTTTCTGACAATGCTCTCTCTTTCTAGAACATAAAAACGTAAAAGAAATCTCAAAAAATTTTGAAAAATTGGGCAAATCGAACAAAATATAGTCAAAAAATATGCATATGGCGCGAAGCGCAAAGTTTGAGATTTTTGAGCCAAAAATGAGTTAAAAACACCTAAAAAGGCATACTTTTATAACTTTTTCGAAAAATTGACAATTCTTGGGGAGGGGTCGCAGCCAATTGCCATTTTGGGGGTCAAACCCTCCCCCAAACAACACGTATGGTTCAGTTAAAGGGATATACAAATTTTGTTTATTCAATTATTTGATTGCTAATTGAAATATTTTTAGATGCAAAGCATTTTCGCTTTTTTAGATAATATGTGAGTTGACTCCGAAAACCAATCAGTTCGATGAAGAAATTCATGACCAAAATAGTTTTGAATAACTCAAAAAAAATTTTTCTTTGCAGAACAATCAAAATAGAAATACGATAAGATTTATAAATTCTGTATTGACGATCGACAGTGAAACTTTGTGCTAAACGTTGCTTCCCTTCAGAGTCTCAGTACCTAAGATGCAATGAAAGAAGGTAAAAATTCTCAACTAAACAATAATTAGCCCGAGTTAGTTTACGTTTTATTGAAAATTATGCTAAATGGGAGAATAAGAGTAAAAAGCGGAGGGAATTATTTTTCAACCGGCAATAATTCTTTATGACGTGGGTATTTCGCCAAATCAAAAATATTCAAATACCCTTATCCGGTTCGTCTAATGCTATCGACTTGATTGCACTTCTGAGGTTGTTTTTAAGTGAATATCTGGCTTTGATCGCAATTTTTCTAGAAAACCGACGATGCTGATTACGGTTGCGCTACTTCTTTTGAACTTCAGAGCAATCAATCATTTGAGGGCCAAAATTTATGAATAATATATAAAAATGTTGAAAAGTCACACTGTCAGTTTCGAACACCAATGTTGAGTATTTATTCCCTCACCGGTCCAATGTCTTTAGGGTGCACAAAATAATATACACATGCACATGTTCTGCCCATCCCTCTTGCTCTATAAGTTTTGGTCTTTTTGACTGAAAGCATTTTTCTGACACGTCGAGACAATAGGACGAATCAATCAATAGCTTTTGCACGGAGTAATTATGAAGGTTTGGGTCGTTCCGCAAAAACAAAGGGCGTCGGCTAAATCAATATTTAATAATCTTGCGCTTTTTTGCACAACTATTATTTGAGAAAAAGTAACATTGAAAAACTATAGTTGAAAATAACGTTGAGTGAATTTCTCGCCTTATTCGATCTTTTTTGCAGTTAATTGGAAGTGTGACAACTTATTCGTTTATGCCGAAATTCCAGAAGATTGACAATCGCCTCTAGTCATCAAAAATGTAAACACCATTGTAGCTGGTCGTGATGTTCAAGACAAGCTAAATTTCCACATTTTGTTAGTAGAAAGACGCATTTAAAACGGAATTCTTAATTCAATCAACGCATTACTTTATTGCGTTACACAAACATTCGTGTAAAATTTAAAAAACTAAAAATATGTTTATTTTTTCCTTTGTTTTTTCTGATGGTGTTAAGTTTTGTACTTTCACACATCGTGGGTCTGGCCTGACGTACGTTTTCCACATCTTTTAAAACTATGCTCGAATTCACTTAGTACCTATTCAGGCAAGAATAGAAAATGATTGTAGTCAGATATCGCTTTGAAAATGCCACAGTTTTCAGCGAGGAATATTCTGTGTAGATGAAGACAGCGTCTTGTCCGGCCGGACCCCCAAATCGATAGCCCCCAGATTGAATTTTGGTGTCTATTTTTGGCAATTTGACCCCAGAGAACCCCCAGAATTTTGTTCCTGCCCATGTATGGTTTTTTCCCATTTTCCCTGTCTGTTATATACAACACTCCATGTCCTGGGGATTATATTTCATCAAAAGATAAAGTATAATGTAATTCTAATTCTGGTCCGCAAGACATCACGGCTTTAGATAACGCCAAAAAACAAAAATGTTTGAATTGAAAATTTAGAGTTCGTAGAATTCTTCGCCTAACAAAAGAATACGTTTAAGGGAAGGATTAGACCCTTTCAGAATGACTGCTGACCATATATGTACAGCGGCGAGGTTAGCCCAAAAACTTTTTATGAAGTACCTACCATTTATGTGCTTAAAACAATGGGTACTTGCTATGAACATTGTTTTCAACCGATGCTTGTTCAACTTAAAGTAGTCAAAAAATTTAAAAAAATCAACGAAATTGAACAAAGCATATCAAAAAATGAGAATGTATATTGCGCCGAAAGAACCAAAAAATAGCTATAAAATATGCATTTCTGGTGGTCGAAGCTATTTTGCGAGAGGTCATTATTCGGGAGGTCAAAATTTCCGAAAACACGTATGCTGCTGACCTAAAATGTTTCCGCAACCCAGAATTCTCATATGCACATTTCTTATGCTCAGAGTAATTCACACAGTAGTTATCTATGATAAAAACCAGCTCGTCTAATCAGCAGGCGATATTGCTCGGGGCAGTTTGGATACAATATAAAAATATAATTCTTTAAAGTTTTAACAAGTCCTGAGATCAGATATTTCTTAGAAATAAGAGGGAAAATCGCGGTCGTCTACAGACATACTATTAAAATTATATTTTAGCTTTCGAAGTTTAGCTAATATAGATTGTGCGACGTCAGCAATTTTTATACAGGACCTTAAATTTGTTCGGCGTTTGTTGATTTAATGCGATCATATCTGCTTAGATACTAAAATGATAAAGATCTTTTTCTTCTGAAAATTTACATAAAATATTGGGAAATCATTGACTGTAAGTAAATAATTATTTACCGGTCTTACTCCAACTTTCAATTAATTGCAGAGAATTCTCGATTTTTCATGTGAACATGTCATTTCTATTCGATGCTAAAAAACTGACCAAAAACAACATAATAACACAGCTTAACTACTGAATATAAAACATAGAATTTGGTTATAAATCTGTTGTTGCCCGTTGATTATCGTCGTGCTTTGAGGGCGTCAATAACCACATAATGAGCGCGATGAAAATTTGCATAATCGAAAACATGCTGAAAGCTAACCACAAGCCGATTCGACCTCCAACGTTGCTGACCATTCCGTCCAATTGCATGGATGGTGATTGCTGAAACGCCTCGGCGTCTAAAGTTGGATGCGCAATTCGGACGAAAAGCATGTCAGCAAATGTAGAACTGGGCGGATTTATTGTAAAAGCGTTACCATTCAACAGCATACTAGTTACCCGGTTGTTGAATAGTGCATCTGTTTGGAAGATCAAGTAAACACGTGGGCGTGGGGGTTTGGGGAGTTGGTAACCCCCTCAATCCGGTGAACCCAAAAGAGCGATAGACCACAAAATTGAATTCTTAGCTTGTTTTTTGGGGATTTTAGCCAGTTTCACACATCCCAAACCCCCCAGAATTCGGTCGCTCTCCACGTATGATTATGTTTTACATGCCCTGAGTATGATACGGTTGGTAGATTAGCTGAAGTGAGGTTCAAAAATAGCATAAGATTATGATGATTGTATTCAATGGTATTTCAAGGAATTAATTTTCATAAGCCGATTTAAATTTAAAATCAAAGCTTTTAGGTTTTGGCTTTAGCCCAACTCAATCATTTATGTACGGCTATCTTAACGACTCTGAAACCGGAGATTGGACGCAAAAAAATCTGCTTTCAATGTCAAACGTTATTGAAATTCTACCCATTAAGTTCACCAATTACTTTCACTAGACAATACGAAATTCAAAGCAACATGAAATCGACAAAAGATCATGCAATGACCAAACATGCACATGGGGGTTTGGGAGTCTACTAGAACCCCAAAATGAAAAAATGGAAAATTTTATGGGGAAAATGAGGCAAAATAAAGGCCAAAAAACGGATGAAAATTGACAATTTTCTTCAAAAGTGCCTTTAAATTGACCAGAAACTGAGTAAAAATGTAGTTTTGTCGCTTTTAGCGCTGATATCAGTTTTCAGTTTTTAAAATCATTTTCGCCCAAAAAAGCTCAATTTTGACCCCATCCCTAAACCGGCTGACCCCCAGATCAGCCATGCTGTGCATCTATGGTCATGAGTTGACCATAGGTGGGCAGCACCAAAATTCTGGGGGAGGTGTGCGAGATTTTTCAAAGGTCAAAAAATGGACCTAAAAATGGTGGTATGGCGGAAAACGCCATTTTTCAACGTTTCTCATCGAGCACTATCCATTGGCATCAAAAAATCGCGAAAAAACCAAATAATTTCAAAAATTGAATTTTGGGGGGGTGTTTCGATTTTTGGAGGGCGTTGTTCGGCCTTCTGGGGGTGCATACCCCCACCCCATGCCCACGTCTGGTTATACCAACATTCAATTTTTCATTCTAACTTTCACGTGAAGTGTAAAAAAAAACAATTTTGGATTTCAATTAAATTTAAAAAAATTTATTCCTTTTAAAGTTCGGAAAAATACCACATAAAGAATACAATTTTCACTGCTGTATTAATTATACTGAAGTCGCTAGAAATTGACGAGCATTTTTTGCGTTGTCTTGTATGATTTAAAAATATATGTAGATACCACGGATGCACAGCATGCCCCATTTGGGTGGGGGTCGGCCGATCTGAGGAGATAGTCTAAAATTCAGCTTTTTTGGGTCAAAATGACCTCAAAAACTGACATAAGTGCTAAAATAGCTTTAAAACTACATACATTATACACTGTTTCTGGTCAATTTGAAGCACTTTTGAAGAAAATTTTGAATTTTCATCCGTATTAAGCCTTCATTTTGCGTCATTTTCCAATTTTCCACTTTTCCATTCTGGGGATCTAGACCCCCAACCCTCACAAACATGTCTGATAGGTACTCATTAATTTTGCAGATTGCTGTACAACTCCCATCCTCAGCTTAGTATGTACAAGTAATATGACATATCACAAATTTTTGAAACTTTGTCAGAATTACTCTAGCGAACCTTGTGTAAGTGCTCAGTGACACAACTGTTTGCTTCGTAGTCATTGGACTTATTTCCCGATCAATGCTGAAATGGATTCCTCTGAAGTTGGAAGCGATATAAGAAGGATGAATGCTTCTGTCCTCCAGTTTCGCATTCAAAATCATAAAACATCCTTGCGTAGGCGTGATCTGATTAAAACAGCTGACATCGACTAAGAAGCATGTTCCGTATTCAGCATCTATCACCTGAAAATAAAACGAATAATGGCAAAAACGTGATGTTTTCGCAAAATTGTATAATTAAATCACAATTTTCGTGGTTGGAGGCTGACATTTTCGACTTCTGAAGTGCTTTCCCTGCATGAAGGACAACGATAAGATGCATTACATTAATTTACTTTTGTGCTAACTCTCCGACTAGCAGACGTGCCTAGATATGTGCATCTTAGTAGCGCCTTAGCGCGTATCTATAATATACTTGGGTACCCATAACACCTGTGCATCCCCTAAAGCCATAACCTCTTTTAGAAGATAGATAATTCAAAAATTCGCTGCCCACCTTTTTTATATGCTTTACACTCAATGTCCAGTTTGTAAAGAGCGTGCAAAGTTTTACTATAACCTTATAACATATAGCTTTTTTAAATGCTGGTTTGACGCCCGACTTATTTAACTCAGTTTTGCATTCTGTTTAGGCAATTGAGTAAGCTCTAAAGCACTTTTTAATTTTTATTGAAAAGTGACTCATTTCCAGAATGGTAGTGAAAAGAGTGTGAAGAATCTGATGGTATAGGAAAAAATTTGGCCTTTTTTTGTCTGCGATAACTCCGATTTTAGTCCGAGCAAATTTTTTCTGATAGAAATGTACTACAACCCAAGGGCTACTTTAAGCTTACAAGCAAATTTTTTTACACTGCGGAGTAAGATCTAGGGGTTTAAAGTTTACAATCTAGTGGATGGTAAAAAGAGCAGGTTTTGTCTCAGATTTCTACGCCAACTTCTCCACTTATAAGTCAGGACAAGTTGAATAGAATAAAAATAAAGCACGTTTGAAGGGCTAATGTCGCAGCATACCCCATGTTAAAAACTCAATATTGAGTTACTTCTGAAGGTGTAAAGTTCGAAATTAGGGGTGTAACATAGGGCGAAAAAACACGTTTTCTCCCCTTTTTTGATTGGTCTATATCTCAAATAGTATGCGGAACAGAAGTTTTTCACAAACAAGCGTACTACAATTCAAAGGCTACAAACTAGCTTAAACCGAATATCTTTACACTTATTGAGGAGTTAGGTTCAGACTTTTAAAGTTTACAATATGGTGGATGGTGAAAAATACGTTTTTGTATCTTTTTTGTTCGCCAATTTCACCATTTAGAAGTCGGGACAATTTTGACACAATAAAAATAAAATACTTTGTAAGGGTACAAGCCGCAACAAATTGTGCTTATTTACATCAATATTAAGCTATTCCGGGATGTGTAAAGTCAAAAATCGGGGTGGGGGTGTAAAACATGTTTCTGTAGTACTGTTTGTTTATGCCAACTTCTCTGGTAATGAGTCTGGACAAAAACTCAAGTCCTAAAATGTACAAGGGGTCAAACGTCATGCGCCAATCAGGCGCATTCATTTACACTCAACAGTGGTGTAAAGTGGTTTACATCTAATATTTATTTGTTTTCAGACCATTGTAGAGAGTTGCTTTTTCATAAATATTGATCGTAATATCAGAGAAATATCAGAATTACGAATCCGACTAAAATTTTCGTTACTCTTAATGGTTGTGTAAAGTTTACACTAAAAATTTTCTCTAGGTCTAGAGCGTTGCGAAAGCTAATTTTTTCAAAATGTTCTATGTAACGTCAGAACTACGAATCTGACTGTTAGTTTTCTCTAAACTCAGTAGTTGTGTAAGGTTTACACTATCCAATAGTTGATGTGCAAAGTTAGCACTACAAATTTATTTTACATTCAGAGCGTTGCGAAGCGTTAATTTTTTCCAAAATATATTCAGTAAGGCTATGATTACGAATCTGACTGTATGTTTTCTCTACACTCAGTAGTAATGTAAAGTTTACATTGGAGATTAACTTTAGTTTCAGAGCGGTGCAGAAGCATAATTTTTTCAAATGTTTCATGTAACCTCAGGATAACGAATCTGAGTGTAACTGTTCTTTATACTCAGTGGTTGCGTGAAGTTTACGCTGAAAACATTTGATCTGCATAAATAAGGTGAGGTTGTCTTGTTTAAAAAAGATAATGCTGCAGAACAATATTGTTTTCCGCGTTCTCGGTCTGCTTTCATTGTTGTAGCATGTTACCGTATGTGCTTACTGGCTGATTTATTCAAATCATGCTGATTAAAAGTGAGGTACTAGCAAAGAAGAATGCTTCGATGGAACAAAAAGGACGAATATACTTGGAATTACGCATCATAAAGGACATAAAAGGAGGGGACTAGGGAAAAGTTACCTATGTTGCCTGTGAAAGTTGTAAGAAATTACTAAAAATTAGACTTCCGCTAAAAAACGCAAAAAATCGTAGCACATTCTGCGGCTTCTGAAAGAAGCTTGTCTTCACAAAACATTGTACACTGGCTCAGAAAAAGACATTATGTGGTAGCCCTGATGTGTTTTAATAAGCTATGTAGTTTTTATCAATATCAAATTTCTTAACATTTAGTCGTCAATGGCTTCATAAGTGAATCATGACAAGCACACCATCTTGTTAATTGCTGCTCAACCATACTAGCGTAACAACGCACATTATGTCGTTTTTTATTACTGATCGTTTCTTTTCATAGAATAAGCCTTTTAAGTTATTTATTTTCACGTTGGAGGTGAACCGTGCAACTCTATTCTGCAGGCTGCAGAATATACTTGGATTTTTTTGAGTTTTTTAGCAAAAGTCTAATTTTTGGTAGATTCTTACAACTTTTACAGGTGTACTTAGGCAACTTTTTCCTAGTCCCCTCCTGTAATGTCCTTGATGCGTAATTCCTAGCATATTCGTCCTTTTTGTTCCACCGGAGCATTTTTCCTTGTTGTACATATACATATGTATGTATAAGTGAATACAAGTTAGAAGCCTAAAATGCTTTGAATGACTTTTAAATTCACTGCTCCGTAATTCGAAGAGTGAATGAAGAATCAGTGCAAGCGGGAAGAAAATTCGTTATTAAATGACTATTTGCTTACTCTATCCATAAGAATATTGGCATGACACATAGTAAACTAAGACCATATTCATAAATGGAAGCAGCCTAATTCTGGAGATATGGATGGGTTAAAACGGGCCAAAATCTCAAAAAAAACGTCAAAATCTACTTCTGGGGGTCAATCGATTCTGGGGGTTCACCAGATTCTCAGGGGTGTGGGAGTTTGAAGCCCTCATGCCCACATGTTATTGAGGCTAATGTATTTTTATATGCGGAATGGATTTCGATGTCCTTAGTTAAAGTGATTTTTTACGTCGGTTATCAAATTATACATAATTTTGGTACAATTAGCATCTTTAAAGGAGCTCACTGTCTCATAGTGTTGCACAGAAAATATGACGCGGTGTATTCGATAAATGAGCAACCGACGAAAAACGAATTTTCATCCACGCCAATTATGACTTGTTCAGCTTTATGCGTAATAATCCAAATTCAGCATCTCAGAATTGAGTAGGAGCTCATTTTCGCCAACAAAATTATCACCAAAACTTTCCTCACTGCTGAGCATCATTTCCCGTCTAATTTTATCAAATAAACTAAACTTCTGCGGATTTTCTCGCAAAAAAATTCGGCGGATTGAATAGGGTAGGCATAAATTTGAGGAATATGCATAATATTAGCAGCCTTGATCGTGTAGTGTAGGCAGTTGTTAATGGGCTGTTGAAGTACGTTGTAATTGTCTCAGCTGCTTGTTTCATTGCCAAGCAGGCTATCCCTAAGGTGAGAAGTGACCAGAAAAAAAAATTTTGCGAATAATAGCTTTGATTCGCGTATTTTGTCGAGTCCTGGGAACTCAATTTCTTTCAAAGTCACGTCCGCCTTAGGTCCTAGGTAATACTTTTTTAAAAACCAATGGTAATGGGGATGTAGATGATGATCGTGATGATGATCGTGCGGCCGCTGATGATCACGATCTCTATTTTTGTGAATTTTCATGAGATCCATCGTTATCAGATTCAGCTTTCTAAAGTAGCATTACGCTGAATAGACAAAAAATGAGTGATAGTTGATAGCTAGCTGAAACAACAAAGTTCTAAAAAACGTATTCATTTCCATTTGTACTTCATCTAATTTATCTGCCAATTTATGTATAAATCGACTAGAAGTTGAAAATAAAGGAAGCTACTGATAAAGGAAGGCAAATAAAAAATATAAGTGCGCTTTATCATTTCATTACCTCAATAAGCTTCACAGCTTCACCTCCAAAAGTAATATTTTTAATCACGTACATGAGTCGCACTACTTTAGGTAAATAAACTGTCGCGCAGAAAGTTATCAAACAAAATCTCCAGTTTGTACTGGTTTCCTACATAAAATCATATAGAACCATTTTCCTGAATCAAAGTGAATTTGACCGTCGATCGAGGTATCTTGAAATAACTTTCCCCGTCAGATAAAATTATACGTATGACGTAACATGATTTTTCGAAAAAAATATTAGCCTGCTGATGTATTTTTCCAAGCAAAGTAAAATGCTCCATATGCAACTAAAAATTTATATACTCGGAAAGATGCCTTACTTTGGATACAAAGAACTATGAAATAATGTTCACGCAAGTAGTAGGAAAAACTGTGAATCGGATTATTGACGAAACAAGAATCGGAATAACTATATTTTGCGATCTGCAACAAGGAATAGGACTTCATTTCACTCAAAAAAATAATTTTCATGACCCTACATCATACTTGATCTGGTGGGTGTTTGGGGGTTTCTTCACTTCAGGAATTTTTTCACCCTCCCAGAAATCCCCTCAGAATTTGCGATTCTTTGAAAATTTCCAAAATAATAGTAGAAAGATGCTGTTTTAAGTGTTTTACGCTATCAGTTGGCTCACGAGTGTCAAATTTTTGGCACTTCGCGTCATACTCATTATTTGACTAAATTTTGCAATTTTTAGATTTTTTCGTAATTTCTCATGCCATGCTCTAGGAAGATAACGCGTCGTCAGAAAGGTCGGAAAACGATATTTTTGACGCATATTCACCGTTTTTGAGCCCAGAAGGAACTTCAAAATTGCACACCCGATAATTCCATTTCTTTGTATGTCTGCCATACACGCTAAAGCCTTTTAAGGCAGTATCGTACAAAACTTGTAATTTTGAATAGAATACGATATGAAACTTAATTTAATTCAGGTTCCGTTCACGATTGCATTTCCTGATTTTCAAGAAGCCTTTATTAATCAAGATAATTGTGTATCACAGGAAAACTCGGATTTCTAGTAATGGAATAATATTTCTAGCTATAATGAGATTGTTGAAACTCGCCTCTATATAATTAAGCAGATACGTGCATAATTAGCCAAACCCCGTGTTCCTTGAAAAATTTTCCTTCAATTTTTTCAGATGTCAATCGATGGAGCACACAATCAATTTTTTTGATCATTTTAATCTTTGAAATGTTCCGGCCTTATTATTTTGGTCTTGCCCCGTTTCTTAATAATGCAAAGGAAACAGTATATGCATAGGTAGGCATCACCGAAATTCTGGGGGGTGAAGAAATTTTCAAAGGTCAAAAAATTGTCTTAAAAGTGGTCGTATGGCGAAAAAACACCATTTTTCGACGTTTCTCATCGAGCACTATCCAATGGCATCAAAAAATCGCTAAAAAAGCAAGAAAATTCCAAAATTTGAATTCTGGGGGTATTTTGTTTTCTGGGGGGGAGTATTTCAACTTCTGGGGGTGCATACCCCCCACACCCCCACGCCCATGTGTGAGTATATGCCTCAACGGCGAAAATTTATCCTGATGAAAAGCATATAGAAAAAAATCCAGCTTGGTTCTTATCGTGCCACAACGGTCCAATATGTTTTATACTTAATCAAACGACGCACCCCCGAATGACAAAAAAAATGAAAGTTTACATAGAAAATAAAGCTGAATTAACGAGGGCAGAAATCGCAATTTTCTGGTAAAAGTATTAAAAATCGATTATAAACCGTCAATAAGGTAATTTTACGCTATTGTACCGTTTATAAGTTCTGATTTTCAAAGTCATTTCAGCTCAATTAAGCTCTTCGGTTGAGCTTCAGACTGACCTACCCTCCAGACCGCGGCCATGCTTTGCACCTATACAGTTAAATCAGCCATTGCACAATGCCTTTCAGCATTTAATCTTGTTTGCCATTGGGGCTGGTCGAATCGAGCTCGATCTATGTCACAATTAAATCAGATTTGAACCTCCTCAAACCTGTTGATTTTACAAAAAGTCAGATGGAATCTGAACTAACCTTTCTTGAAATAATGAGCTGATAAGCATGTGGGGGGAATTGGGGGGCCACCCCAGAATAGAAAAATGGAAAATTTCCTGGGGTAAATGAGGCAGAATAAAAGTCAAAAATGGATGAACTGCAAATTTCCTTCAAAAGTGCTTTACATTGACCAGGATTAGTGTAAAAATGCAGTTTTAATACTATTTTATAGGATTGTGTCGGGTACCCGGACCCGGACCCGAATAGCCGGGTACCCAGCTAAAATTTTGGACCCGGACCCGGACCCGACAATCCTAAATTTCTGGACCCGGACCCGTACCCGGACCCGGCTGTATCCATAAACTAGGACTCGGACCCGGACCCGCTTTCAATATGGTGCCGGGTCCGGGTCCAAATATATAATGCACGCATATTGCATTGCAGAAATACTGAAAAACAACGAAAAATGACGTAGGCTCAAAAACAGGCAAATGGATCATTTTCAACATTTTGATCAACTCAGCAACAAACTGATGGCCTCATCAAACATTAAAATTTAAGGTGACAAATAGTAATAATGTGACAAATATTGGCGCTATTTTAACGCTGAAGCCATGTCTCTTGGGCGTGACACAATAGCAATATAAAGCATTGTTTAAGTTATTTATAGATGCACTTTTAGTAACAATACGCGTTAGCAGGGGCGGGGGGCGACGGCCCCCTAATTGGCCAAAAATACTTGGCGAGGTAAAGAATGGATATGCAATTTGCAATGATTTTTGGCCGTCAGTGACCCTAATTTCTCAAATTTATCCGACGCTAAGCGCCGGATGATACCTATTAATGACATTTATTTACTTCTTGGCGATCTGGAAGCACGGTTTTTTTGTATTCGGCAAAAATTCTTCCCGATGTACAAAGACTTTTCGGGACCGTCTTTGTACATGTACAAAGAATTTTGGGAGGTCAAAACCCGCAAAAAAGGTCTAAACTTCGCAGAAATTTTCGGCGCTTCGCGCCAAAATGAGTAATTGTGTGTCCTATATATCTTTATCATAGCAGAAATCGCATTTCGAAAGGAAAAATGTCAAATTTTTCGGCGCTTCGCGCCATTTTAAGACGATTCTTAAAGATTTTCGCCCTCATTAACCCTGGAATTAGCTATAATACGCTACTAAAGGTCGAACAACTCTACCACACTAAAGCCGCAACCGTACTTTATCATAGCACCCCAAAATTTGTGTGTACAAATGTACAAAGACTTTTAAGGACCATCTTTGTACATGTAGAAACGGACCTTGTACAAAAAAACACTGCCTGGACGTCATTTTCTGTTCATGTAGGTTTCAAATCGATTTTAACTGCATAAACAGCTATTTTTGCATAGTTTTCTTCTTATTTCAATTAAAAATTTCGATGTTTCGCATCAAATGCTATAAATACAGGAAATCAAGCAGTGAATCATGCTTCTAGACGTCTATCCGCCTTAATTTCACAAATTTTCCGGCGCTTCGCGCCAGATTTTTGTTAAAGTCTAAGAAATTTAATTATTTTTTCGCACAAAATTAACGAAAATTTCAGAATTTTCAGAGAAAATATTGCGCCAAAAGTGATTTTATGTAAGAGTATACGATGTAAAATTCCGAAAAAAACGCTATTTCACGCATTAAGAGCAAATTTTTGGACCTATCTTTGACTATTTTTGGAAAAGTTGGAATCAGGCACGAAGCTGGCCGTCCTATTTTGGGGGCCAACACCAATTTTGGGGGACTAAGCCCAAAAGGGCCAAAAATAGCACAGAATAATGTTTAAAAAGTCCTATTTTTCCGATTTTTCTGAATTTTGAGGGGGAGTCCGGCCCCTCATTCCCCCAGAGATACATGCCTGGTTGGGATACCGCCCTCCCTTAGGAAAATCCTAGATCCGCCACTGCGCGTTAGCATATTACAAGCGTTTATGGACCCGTTCTTTTGGGGTCGTGCTGCACACACCAACAGGCATCAGACACACAGTCGCCACTTAGTGCACTGCTGTTTGTTTGCTTATTCCTTTGTTGCACCATTCCTGAACTGAACCTATCCTGTAACAAAGAAACTAACAAATAAATGTGCAATCATATGGACATGTGGGAAAAATTGATACATAGGATATGGTGGTTTGGTATGTACAACACAATGTTATGTTAACGGACCCGGACCCGCCGAGTCCAACTTTTGGACCCGGACCCGGACCCGAGGTTGATAAAACATTTTGGACCCGGACCCGGACCCGTACCCGACTTTCCTAAAATGTTGGACCCGGACCCGGACCCGAATTTTCGAAAAAGTGGACCCGGCACAACCCTACTATTTTAGCGCTTATACTAGTTTTTGAGGTCGACCCAAAACACTCAACTTTTGACCCTCCAGGCCAGCTGACCCCTAAATCGGCCATGCTGTGCATCTATGATCATCAGCCCAGCTTTGGCTTTGGAACATCAATACATCACCGTTCTATTAGCACCGACATACCATTGAATCCACTTTCTTATCTCAGTTCCACCGAAAGTTAAATTCAACGGTTGCATAATGCCGCTGACAAACTAGACCTTCAACTGTGTAACTTTTGCACTAGTCTCACTGTATCGGAAAACAAAGGATGAAATGCTTATGAAACAGGATTTCAAAATGTTTACTTAATTGCGTAAAGACAATGCCAAGCGGTAAATCATCTGTAATAGGAGTTTTGTAAATACTCGCTGATTTCCATGACGATTTTACGCTTCTACGCATAATAAGCACTATACTGTCTTGTGAAATGGCGGTATTAGTTTGGGATTTTCTTCTGTACTCAGGTACTTCTCCACAGTGTTTTCCATTTTTAGTACTAACAACTTGCTTCTTTATTATTAATTTTTCGGTTTGTTCTTTTCTGCTATCGTCGTGATGACTTTACATGAGCTCAACTCCACAAAATGTATTTTCAGTTCGCTGAAGCATCATTCGTCAAAAATGCTTGGTCATTTCCAATAAAATTGTGTTCTTCCTTATTTTTTCCGATAGAGCCCGATAACGTATACAAATATTTTTGCTTTTTTTACTCTTATTAACATTGCTCTTCATCATCGGTAGATGCTACAGTACCAAGTCATTTAGAAAGAATGCACAGTCGCTGCTGTTTTGATTCGTTGAAATTCCTTCCCTTCCCTTACGGATTCCTCATCACCAGCTACACTTTTTAATCAGCAAAGGCCCGGTGTCGTACCATGAAGTGTCCGGCCGGTGTCACACCTTAAAGTGTCCGGCCGGACTTTACCTTAAAGTGTCCAGACTATATTAGAGTGCATAAATAAGGAGAAGACATTGATAACATGATTGAATGAGAATAGCATAGGAACATGGGCGGGGTTGCCAAGTTGGGGGTTTTCCCCTCTTTTGGGGGGTTTTTGAGGCCGTTGTAGGCATTTTTTTAGCGACTGAGGTTTTTTGCGCCTTTGCTTAACCATTGGTTGGGGTTTTTTAGGCAGTTTGGAGGTTAAAATTGAGTTGTTTTTTTGACAAAATCCCTTGGCCACTCTGAACATGGGGAGGTGAAATGGACAATTTTCACAGACTACTAGAGTTAAATTCTAATGTGTTTTATTTTTTATGCAATTTCTGATGCGATGAACGTCAGAATACTCTGTTTTATCTTATTACCATGAATTAATTAAAGGTTAAAAGGTACTTAATTAAGGGTTCAGTTAATGAATTAAGATATATTAATTATGAGTTAATGAATAAAAATTAATTAATGATCAATTAATCAATTAAGAATCAATTAGACTAATTTTGATTTTTTAATTAAAAGTGTATTTTCGGGTTTTTAACTGATTAATTGATTGTGATTAGTTAATTAATTATAATAAATGACTCGTACTTTAATTAACTTAGAGTTTACTTACATAATCATTTACTATACTTTGATTAATTTATTACAGGGTTAATTACATATTAACAATGATTTATCAAGTTTAATTAATTAATAATTAAGTCATTCAGATTAATCACGAGTTTAATAAATTATAAGTTACTTAATTAACTAAGATTGATTAACTGACGGTCAAAACGAGGGAAAATGCATTTGAGCATTTCAATAATCGATTCGATCGCCAATTTTGCTATACGACGTCCTCGCTCTGCAAACATAATTGCAGTAGCAAAGAAAAATGCTCAGATGGAACAAAATAGACGACTTTACTTGGGATTGTGGATTATGGAGGGGACTAAGGAAAAGCTACCTAAGTATATGTCTTAAGTCGCAAAATTTGCTAAAAATCAGACTTTCTCTCAGCAATGCATAAAATCTAAGTACATTCTGCGGCCTGCAGATTGAAATAAACAATTGAACTCCAAAATACGATTGAAAAAGCAGCAAGTTGACTATGCAGTAGCTATGGTAAATTAGATGGAGGAAACTAGGAGAAACTTTGTAAGCCAATTGAATGAGAAATCAAACATTGATGCATTCAAGACGAAGAAGTTGCCGGTTTAAAGCAGTAGGAAACGCGTAAGCTTACGTGAAACAGATTACTTGCAGGTACACTTCGGAGTAACTTAAGAATATGGTACTTTCTGAATACTAACAAATAAACTTCAGAAGAGCGGATCTTTTGCTCAGTACTTAGAACATGTTGAAAGAAAGGCGGAAAAGAAATTTCATCCGTCTATGATCAATAATACAAAAGCTATGGGTTTCTTTAATTAGCCTCTTCTCGACCTAAACAAGCATCTTATCGACCTAAGTATTTGAAGATTCAAACAGCTGAATGCAAATCACATGTAGATACCCAATTTACGTCGACCTAAGCATCTATGCATCGACCTAAGCATCTATACATTGACCTAAGCATCTATACATCGACCTAAGCATCTATACATCGACCTAAGCATCTATATACTCGATCTGAGCATCTATACATCGACCTAAGCATCAATACATCGACCTAAGCGGGAGGGACCTCGACCCAAGCAGCTTGAAACACCTTTTAGATATACTCCAAGCCTAAGGAGTATAATAGAAGCAAAAACTTAGATTTTCGTATATCTTATCGAGTAAAACCGAAAAAACATGCAAAAAATATGAAATTTTTTAAGTTTTTTTTAAATTTCTTTTTTTTCTTTTTCGCCTTTTTTTCTTTTTTCTCCTTCATTGCTATGTTTCCTTCCTAATTCAGTACATATTATTTATTTCTGACAAATGTGTAAGTCCTTGGATCGAGTCGTTTCAATCGTCCCACGCAACACTCAAATCGAGAGTTGCCTGCAACTTTGCAAGTATGGCTCAGATTTTCACCAAATTTTCTTTCCGCGCTTCAATTTATCATGTTCTATCATTTTGGCAAAAAATTTTGGCATTCCGTATTCGTTTTGCACCTTTTTCTGAAAGTACCATATTCTTAAGTTTAGCCGTACACTTCCATGCCCGCAACGATTGTGTTCAATAGTTTATTGACGCCAGGCTCGCTTGCTATAGTGCTCATGATAACAAAATTAAACACCTTTAAAGACAATTGCAGTTAATTTTCTATCAATCACGATACGAAGCAAGTCAGCGTTGCAACTTGCAAAACAATATACAAAAAGTAAAAATTTTAGATTATGTTTATACACTGTAATGTGAAGCATTAGAAATTATTTAAAGACATTTACACTTTTCAGAGGCTGCAGAATATACTTCGATTTTTTGCGTTGCTAGAGAAAGTCTGATTTTCAGCAAATTTTGCGACTTCAGGCATATCCACAAAATAGATTTTTCATAGTTACCTCCTTTTACGTCCTTGATCCACATTCCCAAGTATATTCGTCTTTTTGCTCCATCGAATCATTATTCTTTGCTAGAACCCTACTTTTAATTAGCATGATTTGAGCATATTACTTAGCAAGCACATATGGTAACATGCTACAATAATGACAGCAGTCCATGAACGCGGAAGACAATATTGTTCTGAACATCAGCATTATGCTTTTTAAACAAGACAAACCATACACTTATTTAAACAGATAAAAGGTTTGACAGCATAAATTTTACGCAAATATTGGGTGTAAAGAACACTAACGCTTAGATTCGTAATCCTGCTGTTACATGAAACATTTTGAAAGAAAATTAAGCTTCTGCAACGCTCTGAAACTAAATTTAATTTTCAGTGTAAACTTTACATAACTACTGGGTATAAGGAAAACATACAGTCAGATTCGTAATCCCGACCTTACGGATCATATTTTGAAAAATTTACGTTTTGCAACCCTCTGGAAGTAAAATAAATTTGTAGTGTAAAGTAGCCATTAATAATAAATCAATAATGCAAACTTTATTTAACTGCTGCGTGTAGAGAAAACTAACAGTCAGATTCATAATTCTGACGTTACGTAGATTATTTTGAAAACAAAATTAAGCTCCCGTAAGGCTCTAGAACTAAAGTTAATTTGCAGTGTAAACCTTACACAACAACAGAGTTTGAAGAAGATTTTAGTCGGATTCAAAATTCTGATTTTACTCATGATTACGATCAACATTCCTGGAAAAAATTAAGTCTCCAGAATGGCCTGATGATAAATATCAGATGTTAATCACTTTTTAAATGTAAACAAATGCGCCTAACAAGCGTATCAAGTTCGATTCCTGGTAAATTTTTAGACTTGATCTCATGTCCAGACTCATAACCGGAGAAGTTGGCAGAAAGAACAATACAGAAACACGTTTAACACATTCAATTTTTGACTTTACACCTCCCGTAAAAGCTCAATATTGATGCAAATGAACGTAATTAGCTGTGACGTGTACCCCTTACAAAGTACTTCATTTTTATTCTATTCGACTTGTCCCGACTTTTAGAAAAAGTGGCGAACAAAAAGGTGACAAAAACGTATTTTTCCATCATCCACCACATTGTGAACTTTAAAAATCTGAACCTAACTCCCCATTGAGTGTAAATAAATTCAGTTTAAGTCAGTTTATATCCGTTTAATCGTAGTACGTTTGTATGTGCAAAGCGTCTGTTCCGCAAAATATTTGAGATATTTACCACAAAATAGGGTAGAAAACGTGTTTTTTCGCCCATTTTACACCCCTGATTTCGAACTTTACACCCTGATAAATACCTCAATATTGAGTTTTTTAAACGCGGTTTGCTGCGACGTGTAGCTATTATATCGAGCTTTATTTTATTCTACCCAATTTGTCCCGACTTATAAGCGAAAAAGTTAGCAGAAAAATCTCAGACAAAATCCGGTTTTTACACCAACCATTAGAGTGTAAAGTTTTAACCCCTAGATCTATTTCCAATTTGAGTATAAGAAAGTTCGCAGGTCAGCCAAAGGTAGCCTTGAGCCGTAGTACATTTCCATAAATAGGTTTTTGGCTAATTTTATACAAAGAATTTGGCAGCCATAAAAAAAGTCGAAATTCGACTAAAATGTGTTTTTGTACCCTGAGATTCTTTACACTCTTTATACTGCTACTCTGGAAATAAGTCACTTTTCGAAAAAATGAAAAAGTGCTATTGGAACTACACAATGTCTTACATCTAAAAAACCAGACTAGACAGAACGCAGTACTGAGTTAGTAAAGTCGCAGGACAGACCAAAATTTAAAAAATCTATATATTATAACGTTACAGTAAAACTACGCGCTCTGACACCACGGGTAAAAGTGTGAAAAAATTTCAAAAAGCTAATTCGAATTTTTTATTATCAATCTTTTAAAAAACCACACAATACAGAACTGTTTCGTTAAAGCCATAGGGGTAGTCACTGTTTAGGGAGGGTCCAAGTATATCTTAGGTACGCGCTAACGCGCTACCTTCGATATAAGTGATTTTACTATATTATATCATACAATTTATTATATTATGATTATACATTTTCTGTAAGTGATTATAAATTTTTCCCATCTTATTATCCTTATTCCGTTCATGAATTTATATGCAGTGAATTTCAAATGAAGACTTATTATCACCATAACTATATCATAACGCCCATAAGGTCAGGTTTGCCAAGTTGGGGGTTTTTCCCCATTTAGGGGGGGGTTTGAGGCCGCTGAAGGCATTTTTTAGCGATTGAGGTTTTTTGGGCCTATGCTTAACCATTGGTTGGGGGTTTTTATCCAGCTTGAGGTGAAAATTGGGTGGTTTTTTGACAAGAGCACTTGGCCACCCTGCATAAGGTGCATCCTGTCAGAAAAAAAATCGAGACGGAAAGTGCAGGAGCGCATGCTTTGTACCTACAAGACTGTTTTGCGCGATCAAAAAGTAAAATAAATATTTTTCGTTTTATTTGATTTGTTGGTTAGTTTATTATTTGTTGGACTCGCACCAGATTCGAAATTCAAAAGAATCTAAATTGTTATCACTCAATTGGAAAGTGCACTTTATCGCCATAGAAATTTTGTCCAGATACGCGCATTTTCGTTTCTACTATTCTAACGTGTAGCCTACGTTCGACTGATAATACAGAAAATACACGTGAACTACGTGGATCCAAAACCTGTAATTCTGATGGTTTTTGCATTTTATCCACCACTATAAAGGCCCACAAGTTCATTGTTTTCTGAAACTTTCATCGTTTTATTATGTGCTCGCGAGCGGTCGGACGCGTAAAAGTCTATTAATATCAACTTGATAATTTAGATTTTTTGCTTTTATAAAGTAAGGGCACTGAAATATATTTTGTCATAGCTTTTACAGCACGTCTGGAAATATTTGAATTTGAATCAATCTCGATCCAAATTACAATGTAGCAGAAATACGCCTTCTTGAAGCCTTCAATAAGCCAAATTCGCGCGATTTTAGTATTATATGAGAAATAAAGAATTACATTTATCTAATAAAGTCTTCTATAGATTCTCTTTATTTACCGTGGACGAATATGGGCAATATTTTTGCGATAAATAAAAATGTCTTTCATTGGGAATATACCGAAGAACCTCACAAATCGAGGCGGACTGAAATTTTGGGTAAGGAACGCAATCTTATTTTAATTTGCACCGAACTGTTGATGCGAAAAATATAATTCCTCAGTAGCTTTCCGAGCTATTTCATTTTACGCTTGGTCAACCAATCCGGAAAGTTAAATGGTTTGCTAAAGTTTTGCATAGAATAGTTGTTATCAGATTAACGAACATCTAAATTATGTTTTGTAAAACGCTGCTAGATTTACTTATGATAGTAGGTATTTTAAAATACAGAGTGAATTTAAGTTACATACAATCCATTAAGCTTAAAATTAAATATAGTAGAATAAAAATCGTAAAGAAAATTAAAGCATTAAGAAGTTAAATCACAGAATAAAATAATTTTATATGTACATATAGTATTTTTTCATATTCTAAATGTGTCAGCCCCATGCTTACATATATATGTGCAGCAAGACCGATATGGGAAGTCAGCTGGTGGACTGGGGTCAGTCAAAGAGCTTTCTGAGCCAAAATGACCTAAAAAGCTGGTATAAGCACTAAAAAGCTTAAAAACTTAGCCAATCGCAGTTTATAGTCAATTTCAAGCATTTTGAACAAGGTTAACGATTTACATCTATTTTTTGCCTAGATTTTACCTCAATTTTCCCATACAATTTCCTGTTTTACTATTCTGGGTTCAGTAGCGGATTCATGATTTTCTGACAGAGGGGCGAGACACCAAATTTTTCTAATAGTGCTAAAAATTGTCCGAAAAAATCCGTCCATTATGCTTACGTAGCGTTTTTTGTCGTCTTCTGATAGACAGAATCATTTGTGATCCAAAAGGAGATCAACAATTTTTTTTAAAATTCTCCACGAAAACCGCGCAAAATAAGTGCAAAATGCCGAAAAATTACTCGATTGCATGATCTAAAAAATCCGTGTTGTGTACATAAACTACTTTTCTGAAGGGAAAATAAGATTTTAAAGCGCCATGAAATCAGTAAATGTTATTAACGAGTACTACCCAGCACGAAGCGCCAAAAAATTTGAAAAAGATGGTTAAATCATGAAAAATACACATTATTATCTGTTGCGCCCTACTTTTTGAAGGCAGAAGGCGGCCGCCCCCTCACATTCCCTCTGAATCCGCCCTTGTTGGGGGTCCAGGTTCATCAGGTTCCCTCGTGCATGTCTAGTCCTATGTGCAGAAATGCTACCGCATGCGCAAGGAAGTAATTTTGACGAAGTCTGTAGTTTATTATGAATGCATGTAGAATATTTATTGTAAATTTAATGTAATGAATTCTATGGCTAAAATCCCGACCAATTACAAAATATATACCTAATACCAAACAAAAAGAGTGGACATGACTTTGATTAAATTTTAATTAAAACTGTTCCACAGGAACTAAAAGAGCTTAGTGTAAGTATGTATAATTAATCTATGATGATGATGATGTACCTACACGATTAGGGGCGGATTTGGAGGAGCGGTCGCCCCCCATTAACCCAAAATAGCCGGCGAAATAAAGAATGAATATGTAATTTGCAATGATTTTTGGCTGTCAGTGATCATAATTTCTCAAAAATTTCCGGCGTTTCGCGCCGGATAACACATATTGAGGACCTTTATTTATTTTCTTGGCGACTTGAAAGTCATTTTTTGCTCATGGAATAGGTTTTAAAACAATTTCAAGAGCAGATATAGCTCTTTCAGCTTATGTTTCTTCTATTTTAATGCACAACTTAAAAGTTTTCGACGTTCCACGTCAACATACAGGAAATCGAGCGGTAGATCAGTAGATCAAGCTTCTAAACATTCTTCCGCCTTATTTTCTCAAATGTTCCGGTGCTACGTGCCGAATTTTCGTTGAAGCCAAAGAAATTTAATAATTTTTTCACACAAAATTGTCTAAAATTTCTGATTTTTTTTCAAAATGTTGCGTCAAAAACGATTTTAAATAAAAGTAAACAATATAAAACGCCGAAAAAAACGCTATTTCGCACGTGAAGGACGAATTTCGGACCTATTTTGCCTGTTTTTGGGAAGGTTAGGGATACTGCCCCACTTAAGAAAATCCTAGATCCACCATTGTACACGCTGGCACATGTTGAGCAATAGCAAAAAGTTCAATACATGTATCATGCTTTTATGCATTGCAGTGAAGTGTGCATATTTGAACGCAAAAAGATTGATTTTTCGGGTACTCCTTAGATTATAGCTTTTTTAATGTTTCGTGAAATCAGGTCAAATGCATTTCTTTCGATCAAGTGCATTTTTATTCCACGACATTCACAGTATCTACGTGAGGCGGCTCTTTTTATAACAAATGTGACCTTTTTCACACTCATCATCTTAAATTTACGAGTACAATTATCTACCTACGTAGTACAGCCATTGAAAATTAAAAGACAAAAGCGGTAGTCCTCGTTTTTTGCCAACATTCGAATAAATTAAAAAGTATAAGACATATGTATGCACGACCCTTATTGACTTCTACGGAGCAAACTGGCTTTAATTTATTCATAAGTGCTGATCAATTATTTTGGCACATTAGCCAGTTTGAACGATCTATGACATATCCTTTTTGTTTCTTCATATTACAAAAAAACACATTTTATACTTGTTTTTATAAGTAGTTGTCTGCTCGAATGTAAAACAGGATGTGTCACAATGTGTTACTTATGTTTGGCATTGTCATTCAATATTTTTAGTAGTCATCAAAATCGACTGCGTACATTCGTACGACCGGAAAAAATGCAGCATAGAAAAACATGAAAGGTTTATTGAATGTCAAGTTAACTTAGATTAATTCAAGTGAATTTTCGTATTTTTCAAAATATCGTTTTTTTGTATTTTTAGTAGACTAGGTAAGATAGTCTTTATTATATCCCGCACCGTGCAAAGTTTAACCCTTCTACGCATTTTGATTCAAAATGACATGTTTTGCAAGAGTAAAACACGATTTACCAGTTCACACTTTCATAGAAATTTTGATATCTGGTAAAATTAAAAATAAAAATAAAATTTCATTGAACAAAGATTCTTTTACGTTTGACACAAATACGTTGTGCCTCAAGAGCCCCACCAGTCCCAACAGCCCCACCGTCCCAACAGCCCCACCAATCCCAACAGCCCCACCGTCCCAACAACCCCACCGTCCCAACAGCCCCACCGTCCCAACAACCCCACCGTCCCAACAGCTCCACCGTCCCAACAGCCCCACCAACAATCCCAACAGCCCCACTAGTCCCAACAGCCCCACAAATCTCAGCAGTTCCATCGTTCCAGCAGTTCTACTGTCCAACAGTCGCACTGTCCCAACCACACATAAGCTTGGGGGGAGGGGATGTTTAGAGTGTAACCCCTTAAACCCCCAAATTATGGTACACCCCAGAATTCTATATTTAGCACTTTACCCCACCAGACTTTTCGCTGCCAATTTTGGTTGCAACTACCCCACTGTTAAAATCATAGCTTCATAGTTGCACGGCACGATCGGTCTGGAGAAGGAGCTTTGAGCCAAAATTGACCTCAAAACTGGCATGAATGTTAAAATAGCGTAAAAACTACGCTAATGCACATTTTATGGCTATTTTGAAGCAGATTAGCGTGAAAGTTTTGATTTTTATTGAATTTTAACACTTCACATCGATCTATGCATGCAATATGCAGCTACATTTGGGCAGTACGTACTTTCCTACCTAAATTGTACGTACATGTTGTTCTTTTATGATCAAACGGAGCCCGTATAAATTCAATAATTCAAAAGTACATCCGCTAAACGCACTTCTCGCATAATAGCAATCGCAGTAATGGTGGGGCTGCTGGGATTATTGGTGGGGCTGTTGGGACGGTGGGGCTGTTGGGACGGTGGGATTGTTGGGACGGTGGGGTTGTGGACGGTGGGGCTGATGGGACTGGTGGGGCTGTTGGGACGGGTGGGGCTGTTGGGATTATTGGTGGGGCTGTTGGGACGGTGGGGCTGTTGGGACGGTGTAGTTGTTGGGACGGTGGGGGTGTTGCGATTGGTGGGGCTGTTGGGATTGGTGGGGCTGTTGGGATTATTGGTGGGGCTGTTGGGACGGTGGGGCTGTTGGGACTGGTGGGGCTGTTGGAACGGGTGGGGCTGTTGGGATTTTTGGTGGGGCTGTTGGGACGGTGGGGCTGTTGGGACTGGTGGGGCTCTTGAGACATCACCCAAAATTTGCCTTTTTTTAGCGTTCGAAAAGTACTGAGATGTAAGCTTGGGGCAGAAAATAAAAACCCGATTTTATGTTGTCTGTACTCGAGAAGGAGGTGCATATATTTTTTATTTGCTTAGTCATTTACATTAAACGCAGAAGGAAAGTATGGAATTTTTTAAAGATTGGGTTAAAATTCAGTAGATAAAATATTTTTTGCTCCTTCGAGCTTAATTTATGGCGTTACCGAATTTTCAAAATTACAATAATCCACTAGATTTTTAGGAAAATAATGTATGAGCAAGTGTCTCGTAATTTTGATGCTAATTTATTATATTTTGGCCAAGTATCCGCAAATCAAGCGATTTATGAAATGCAATGGCGATAGAAGGGTTGCGATTTTCGGCATCCTGTTATGCATATTGCAAATTATGATGGGTTTCATTAATCAATGCTTGCCTCATGCGCCAATGCGTTTTTTATTTATATCTTGCATTGGTAAGACACTAAATCCATTTATTACTCTGCCCATATTTCGAGCTCTAAAGAAGGCAGACACTCGCAGACGCTTCGTAATAGCGATTTAAATTATTGAGATGCAAATAACTTATACAGTTTTTAGATTCAATGTGTAACCGAAAATTTGTGACATGTTCTGAGAATATTCTGAATCAAAAATAATCCGGTGAAGTGAGCAAAAATCAAAATAAAAATCAAGTATTTTCTCCGAAAGAGCTTGAAATTGACCACGCTGTTTTAAGATTTGTACCCGTTTTCGAGACCATTTCAACTTAAAAAATCTTGCAGGTTGACCCCCTATTACGACGGATCCCCAGAAGGGCCATGCGGTGCATCTACGGTTTACAACAAGAGTGTGTGTATGATGGCTTTGGAGATCCAGATTCCCAGAAGGCAAAAAGAAAAAACTTCCCAGAAAAATAAGGCACAAATACGGCGGAAAATTCGTTATAACGTGAATTAAGGTACTTTCTTTGTTATTTTGCAATTATAATTTTACGAAATAAGACAAAAATTTTGAAAAATACATCTGAGGTTTAAAAAATCAATTTAGCAGAATCTTGAAAAGCCATTTTGTACAAAAACAGATCTACATGTACTCGATTTCGATAAAAATTTGGAGAGATGGTGATTATACTTCATTTTCTTCAAATTTCCTTGATTGTTAATTGATTACCTATATTTCCTAATTTTTATAGCAGCAAAAGTTGCTTAGGTACTTATAGACTTTGGAATGAATTTAATCTCGTTTTCAGATACAAAATGAAATAATAATCTACCTTGTAATCACATTTTAAGGGAGAAAATTAAACATGTTCTCTCAGAAAAGAAATTTTACATTTGATTCAGAATAAAAAAATTTCATATTGAAAGAAGAATACGATCAAATGACCCAGATTTCGTTTTTTTCTGATTGCGTTCCGTTGCAGCGCTTTATTTGCTTCAAATTAGTAGTTGTTTATACTGAACTGAATATTAAGCGTCATGATGATTTGGTGGAGGGTATATAACCCGCGGAACGAAAAAAATGGGAAATTATCTTGGGAAAATGAGGCAAAGATGGCAAAAAACGAATGAAAATTAAAAATTTTTAAAAGTGCTTTAAATTGACCGAAACTATGTAATAAAGTAGTTTTAACGCTATTTTACCGCTTATACCAGTTTCTGATGTTATTTTGGCCCAAAAAGCTCAATTCTCGGAACCCCAGACCGGCTGACCCCCAGATCAGCCATTCTATGCATCTATAGTCATGATTTCTTAAAATTAGTCTTAAGGACAGTGACCATCTAAGTAAATATAATTCGTATCGAAAATACTCGTAAATTACTAATGACTATAATGCTAATTAAGGAACATGGCCGGCGACGCTAATAATGTTGCATATACACGAAGCTGCCCACGGTGTTGTTTTTGGTGCCAATCATGTATGGAAAAACCGAATTTATGGCATTTTTATGAACATCTCTCTCGGATTGCCAGTATACTCGTTTTTTAAGAAGCACCACAAACATCATCACAAAGTTAGTCCGACTTAATTTCTGATCAATTTTCAGATTTACTTGCTCATGCGATATCTGGAGATACATATGTGACATAATGGTCTTTGTTTAGGCTCTTAGTGAGCTGTGAAAGTCAAAAGAGCTTAGGAAAACAGTAAAAATGAGATATAGGCTGCCAACATGAAGCAAATGCCATGAACATCAGTGAAGTATGCTTTGTTTTTGATTTCAAATCCGTGACACTGAATAAGTTAATCTTCAGATTAGACGAACATAAGATTTAGATGTGATCACATATTCTTGTACATTCTAAAAAAGTTTAGTTCAGTCATAAAGACCTGTTGCTCGGCCCGGTTGCTCGACTTCACCTTAATAAAGGCTAACCATTAAAAATTGACTTTTAATGGTCGGCGGTTTGCTCGACTTCACCTTTACGCCAACGACCATTAAGATTCCCTTAACGGAACCATTAATGTTAAGGTAAAACCTTAACTAATGGTTTCGTTGAGGTTCGTAAAAATCGTGTTGCTCGACTTGACCATTATTTAATGGTCGAGCATTTGTTAAGGGAAGTTTAAGGGTACCATTAAAGAAACCATTAACAAAAAGCTTCAATGGCTGCGTCAAGGGAAATCTAATGGTAGCGTTAAGGTAAACTAAACGGTTGCCTTAAGGGAAGCTTAATGGTTATGTTAAGGTTCATAGGTAATTTATGAGAATTTTAATGTTTGGTTAAAATTGATACAAAACTTTGAGAACCAGTCATTGAAAATTCGAATTTTCTTTAATTTGACTCTTTTACCGCTTGACTTTTGGTGTTGGTTCGAATTCGTCTGATGATGGATGCAGTGACAGCGATACACTTAATGCGTAAAATAAATGAAAACGCTCGTTAGTCTGGGTAAAACATGGTTGTTTGCTGATATGGAAATTGAAAAAAATAGAGAAATAAAAATAGGGAAATACCATTTGGATTTTAGTGCATTTTCGGCATCAGCTAAAGAAAATGAAGAAGCCAACTGAAAAAACTCGTTCTCGAATAAAATCTTTATTAAAATTCATTGTCATTGAAATGAACCAGAGGACTCATAAGCGTAGCCAGAGGGGCATTGAGGGCACATGTCCTCCCGAAATTTTTCAGAAATATTGTTTTTTCTGTTGCAATGATGTGTGTCCAGAAAACCAAAATTAAAAAGGCAAAAAGGTCAAAATTTTCTGGCACTTCGCGCCGAGTCATTATTATTTATTGTTATTAAGATCAAATTAATTTAAAAGCTTGAATCAGCTAACATTATCCAGCATTTTACATCACTTTAGTAATTTAATGCACTATTTGTTCGTTAGATGAGACTGCGCATGCTTGTTGAGCATAATAGTAAAAGTGCGAGAATGATTGTGTACCAGTTTGTCTATTCTCTGCTTTGTTTGTCTTTTGTGTACCAGTTTGATTATTCTTTGCTTTGTTTGTCTTTCTTTACAAGGACACATAATCCTATTTTAAATGAGAGGAATGGCCAAATTTTCTTATGTTTTTGCGCATTTCCTGTTCTCTGAACTGCGTCTTGTTAATAAGAAGGCAACAAATGGGCCTGAAAACGGTAAGAACAAAATGTTCATTGACACATTTTTCTATATCTTATTGGCAGCGACCCGTTGCTGCGCTGCGTACTTAGCAGAGGTCGAAAACGAATTTCAACTCTGAGGTTTTGTGCAATGTAGGAGTTCATCAATTCTAAGTGTTTTTGGCCTTGATTCAGGTCCGAGATTTAGCCGATTTTGCGAAAATTTAAACGTTGCTTTTTAACATTAAAATGCTTTTTTTACAAAATTTTTCGGCACTCTGCTCCGACCCCGCTGGGAACGCTTGAGCGCGCCACCCCAGAACCCCCGCAGCCGTCAAATCTCGTTGTACATGTGCAACGAGATTTTAGGGAGAACAAGCCAGGTGAAAGGGTTAAGAATTTCAAAAAATTTTCGGCGTTTCGCGCCGGCATTAATTTGTCTTTTTTGATGATTTAAGCGGTATAAATTTAGTTTAAAGTGCCAACATGTCAAAATTTTCCGGCACATAGCGTCGCCAGTTACTGATCTTTCTTTTGTTAAGCTCCAGCATTGAGTTAAAAAGCCTGAATCACTCAAAATATCTTCACACAAAGTTAGTAATCCGCAGTGTTCTTGTCAGAAGCTTGAACTGTTAAAATTGATTTGTACAAATTTGATAATTTTCTGCTCTGTCAGACTATTAGTATTCACAGAGCTACAAAATGTCAAGGGCGGTAAAAAATGACAAATTTGTTTTGGCACTCTGCGCCACTTATGATTTCCGAAATGTTTATCAATAGAAAGGCTGTAGAAATTCAAAAATTTTCGGCACTTCGCGCCGCTTTACACTTTTTGTATTTTTGATCGTCAAAAACCCATAAATTAGCTAGGCTACACTACTGAAAGTCGAAAAACTCAATTTTACTGTACATAATGTTACTGGCATTCAATGCAAAATTAGTCTTTAAAAGTTTTTGTTTATGCCCCCGGACAAAAAATCCTGGCTACGCCTCTGAGAGGACTTCATTTGACAATGGATCGACGAGCATGTATCATATTATTAAACTTAAGAATAATAAAAGAAGCTTTACTTTTTAAGTGTGAAATGTGATCATTGAATTCGTCAAGGTAGCTCCCGACCTACCTTAAAAAATTAACCTTAAGAAAACTTCAGTCGAGCAACCGGTCTAAAGGTTGACATTAAAAAACTGAGCCTTAATTAATAGCTGCACCAAAGTGGAGTCCAGCAACCGAAATTAAAATCGACCATTAGACTTCCCTTAGAGTCGAGCTTAATGGTTGAGTCGAGCAACCCATTTTTTAATGGTTCCGCTAAGGTGGAAATAGGACTTAACGCGACCATTAATAAATGGTTGCGTTGAGGTGACCATTAACATTTTAAGGTTAACATTTATTAATGGTCGAGTCGAGCACCCGGGCTCTGACCTTTGAATGACTACACGCATTAGCTTTTCTAAATAAAGAAACTAACATGAAAAATATGATCGTGTTCAGGCTATGTTCTCTTAATTTGTGTAGAATAATAATTCTGTTTTTACAAACATTAATCATGTTAAATCATAGACGCACAACGTGGCTGGTTCAGGGCAACAGACATGTGTAGCATTGATATTTTACGAGCCCAGCATCAATAAATTTTTCTTAAGTCGCATTTTGGGCGCAGTTAAGCTTAGCACGCATTAAAAATAGTATTTTTTCCTCTTTGACGATGTTCTTCCTTTCTAAAACGTAAAAAAATGAGCTTAATAAATTAATAAAATTATACGATTATCAGAATGAAGTCATTGGCATAAGCGACAACGAATTGAGAATTTCAAGTTCGCAAGCCTTTGAGAGACATACACACGATATATCGCATAGATGATTTAAAGCATTCTTTGTCAAACTAGAAATTATGTACGGTCAGCGGCATACTTGTACAGCATGGGAAAACTGTGAGTCAGGCAGGCCCAAAAAATTTTTAAAAAAGTGCCTTTTGGGCTGAAAAATGACGGGTGCCAAAAACACTGTTTTTAGATGTTTCGGACAATGCTCGTTCTTTCTAGAGCATAAGTTCATAGGAAAATTTAGAAAAATGTGGAAAAATCGAGAAAATTGAACGAAATATAGTAAAATGTGTATATCGCGCGAAGCGCCAAAAAATTGAATCTTTTGAGCCAAAAATGAGCTGAATTTTTTCGAAAGATAGTTAATTCTGGGGGGTCGCAGCCAATTTGCGGGGGCAGGGAGTAAGTAGCCATTGCGAGGGGGGTCAAATTACTCAGACCCCCAGAACACGTATGGTCAGCAGCTGTTTAAGAGAGTCAGCATCTAGTGGCCAGAGTCAAAACATCTTCAAGCCCTTGCAGAAACAATAACTCAAATTAACATGACATTCCTTGTGCTCATAAAAACTTGATTGCTTATAATAAAGTTTTTCAAAATATTTGTTTGATGTAAAGTTTTCATTTTCTGAATATTGATCACTACTGAAGCCATAAATTTTGCAGGCGCTAGGCGACGAAATTTTAGACGCAGAATATCCGTCGGAATTCGAAGCATCATTTTTCCCAAAAAATCCTATAGGAAAATTCTTGTGGTTATTGGCCGATCCAATGATATACGCCGTCCGAACTCCCGTTCTAATGGTTCGCAGATTCAACTGGGATTGGGATTTCGAAGAAATGTTAAATCTACTGGTTATTTTTGGTTTCGACGTATATTTGTTCATAACTGACCGAGCTCAAGTTGCCAATTACATGTTATGCTCGGCTATGATGGCCTGTCAAACAAATATGTTCGGTTTTTGGGGGCTAATGTCGCATACAGAATTTCTGCTCGGCCGAGAGACATTGAGCTATTATGGTTGGCTGAATAGAGTGTATTTAAATTTCGGGTATCACGTTGAGCACCATGACTTTCCTGGAATACCGTCCAGATTCTTACCTGAAGTAAGCTGTTTTAATTTACGATTTATTCTAGAAAGCAAACAATTATTTCAGTAAATGAGCGCTTCTTGCTTAGCCATACTTAAAAAATGGTGGGAAGTCCGGGACTATAGATATGTATGTGAAAATGTGAAGCAGAATTCAAGTTTCCAACTTTCGTGCTATTGTGCTTAAATAATGTACAATTTCTCCAGGCACTTGGAACCAAGCACTTTGAATCTTTAAATAAATTGCTGAATTTATATTTTAAAGTTTTATTAATTATCGAAAAAATTTTCTACGCAAAAACCGATTGTTCTAATACTGTATATGATACGAAACGTCGCACAGTGAAAAGATTCTTTTCTGAAAATTCGAAAAATTCAAATATTTTTCTGTCTACCAACACTGAATCTGTTACTGTAATATTTTAATAGCATGGGGCGAAGGAATGGTTGCATCACATAGAAAGTCCACAATGAACTCAAATGTTGTAAATAGTTGTTAAATGCTGAAAAGACCATTTTATCTCATTGAAACGATTCAATTTATTGTTCTCGGATTGCGTGTTATTATTCAATTCTGATAGTGTATTTCCTTTCTCGAACTTTAAATCTTAAAAAATACGTATATTTGTAGAAAGAATAGTTTTATTCGCTTTTGAAAAACGACAACAAATAGAAGTAGCAGTCTTTTCGAAAAATGCATTAAAGTAGGTATCAGTTACCTCATTTTTTCCACCATTCTTTTTCAATAAGCAGATTATGCTTGTTTTAGTTCCTTAGCGTTACACCAAAATTCAATCGGCGAGCTTGATTAGAATTTTTCCCTCTTATTGTTCTTTATTATTGTGCTTTTATGATCTATTTTTGTCGTAGGTTCATGAAATCGGTGCGGAGTATTATGAGGATCAATTTGAATTGAACAGTTTTGTCGTTGCAGCTATCAAATTTATATTTGATGATAAAATTGGTGTACAGTCGCGACTGAAAAGGCCCAATAGAGCTCCTCAGCAGTTTAGCTATGACGGCAGCTCAAATTATCGAAAATTTCCGTTAATTGATAAACTATCGAAAAAGGCTGATTGATTTGATATTTGTCGACCTCTTTCAGGTGTTTCGTTTTAGACAACGAGCTTTGTATAATTTTATGTATTTATCGTGCCAAACAGTCTGTCAATTCTGTTTCAAAGATTCTTAGATAGAGTCGACTGATGCATTAAAATTTTTCTGTTCTATAACTTTCTGTAGCCCGTTTGAGAGAGTGGAGAATAAATTGACGAAATGAGTGAATCAGAATGCATAAATTAATTAATCCATTAATTAAAAAAGATAGAACTACATACATGTTAGGTACCTACTTTTTAAGTGGGTACGCAAGTACATAACATACTTAAGTATATAACATAGATGAGTATCATAGGTAGGAGGTACCTATGTAATTTTTCTCTGAACGAATTATGACCTGAAATCTCGATTAAACACAAAACTTAAAAAATGAGGACCGACCGAAATCGGACCTAGTTTCGAAATTTGGAATAATTTCTAATATTTGCCACGTAAATCAAAGAATCAAGCATAAGTAAGAATTAACAGGTACCTACATGGTTTTAACTTTCGTTGTTGATTTATGCAAAACAAAGCAAAAGCTCAATGAGCAGCAGCAAGCTATATACATTTTTGGCTGCTCAGCCTTTTTGTTAGGGCCGACAATAGTACTAGTTTACTTAATTTTAGTCAAGGACATATAGTCTTTTCAAATATTTTATCTTTAGTGTCCCGTTCATATTTATAAAAAGCGAATAACATGCTTCTTTAACGAACTTAAAAAATTTATTGCGCATGAAAGAAAATTTTCAATGTCACAGCGGCAAAGCAATAAAACGTTGGCGGATGTTTTGACAATTTCGATCTTAAATTGTGATTATTTAAAAATAATTTCTCACGCCTATTGAGTCTGGAAACGAAGGTCTCGTTTTAGCGCTGTCACCCTTTGTTGTTTGTTACAAAAAATGAGTTTTTGACTGGAAATACAAATTTTTATTGAACTACTACTTTCTTATATGCATTAAATCAAAAATACGTCTGGTGATTCAAGGCAAATTTCAAAGTAATGCATCCGAAGCTTTATGCGAGTCTTTACATGCGATAAAGTAGGAAGAAGATAAAAACAGGTGGATCAGCCAAATGCAATACGATAAAGTCATTCATACTTAGTTGAAAAAACAATGATCCTAGCCTTTTAGAACGCTCTGTCCCGATTCTCCGACCGTCCCGACCCTCCGACTTTCCCGATTCCCCGACCGTCCCGATTCTCCGCCTAATGCTAAGATAGGTTATTTTAAGATTCGCGAAAATCTCGTTTCTCCGTCCGTCCCGATTCTCCGCCCGTCCCGATTCTCCGACCATCCCGATTCTCCGTCCGTCCCGATTCTCCGACTTTTCCCGATTTTCCGACTACAGATTCAAATATGACAGGTGGCATAAACCACATGTCAATCAACTGCAGAATAGCGGTTGCACATACGTGTAATAAAGGACTTATTTAGAGATTGAATTATTATGTAATTTTACGGATTTTTTTCATAACGTATTATTTTTGTCATTCAGTAAAATTGAAAGTAATTTTTTTTGTCTGACATTACAATTATTCGTTTCATTTTGACTTTGAAAAGTGAGAATAAAAATAAGTTATATCAAAGTATATAAATAATGACATTCGATTTGTCATCCCTAATCTCGAGAAAGTTAAGACTATATCGTTAAACCATGTCCATTTTACTGCAGCAAAACATATCAACTAAAGTGTAACATAGCTGTTTCGCACCTGGACAACAAAAAATTGTATGACACATTCGTCAACATGCGCAATTACCCTAACAGATGAACTAGATAACTAATATGCCTCTGAATTAGCTGCAACAGATCGTCAAATCCGTTTCCTAGGGTATATATGTATGTACATATCTGTACGCAAAACACATATATATGCATGTTATGTACATGCGTGGGATGCGTTCGTAGGTACTGCATTATAAATCGTGCAATGCAGTCGTAGTCAAAACTTGTCAAATCTTACCATGGTCGGAGAATCGGGACGGGTGGAGAATCGGGACGGTCGGAAAAACGAGATTCTCGCGAATTAAAAAAACTCTTTTAGCATTAGGCGGAGAATCGGGAAAGTCGGAGAATCGGGACGGTCTGAGAATCGGGACGGCCGGAGAATCGGGATGGTCGGACAATCGGGACGGTCGGGGAATCGGGATGGTCGGAGAATCGGGACACAATCTATTAGAAAACAGATACCAGCTTTGCAAGTGCCACTGACTATTTCAGTATTCTCATTGTTCGTACACGTTGATAACATCTACTTTTCACGTGTTTTATTCGTTTGTTTCACAACTTCTGCAAATCACAGAAATGAGAAAAAGGTCGCAAAATTCTGACATACATATCTATATATTCGTCTCTGAGTGTATCTGCCTACTGTGTGTATGTACTTTCTACATACCCTGTTGCTGGCAAGTGATCGGTATTCTGACTTTGTTTTACTTTCTATCAGGAACGAATTCCTGCGTTTTACGGTCATACCAAATTTGGTTCACATGTATGTAGTAGGTACTTGCTGCATTGCCTTTGTCAAAAATGCTGAGCTTCATTGCCCTTATATTCCGAGTAGGTTCTGTGTCGTGCTGTTGCTATTAAAATTCCTTGATTTTACTGCTGTACCGTGGCAACCTGCCAACCACGTTTGTCTGTGAGCATAATTTTGCCCGCACCGGTTTTATCCAGATATTCTGCTCCGACTCGCGTGTGTGTGACCAACCGGACTATTACTCACTTACGAAATAAGAGATTTTCACAAATCGTAGAGTCACTATAAATTGTTTACGTGACATTTCTAAGACGCTCAAGACGAATTTATTTAGAGCATTATTCTTATTTTTAGTAGGCAAATACAAACTCATTTTGATTATAAAAGTCGAAAAAGATTAAAAAAATCACTGGCGTGGATCGTTGTAACATTCAAGACTATCTAATCCGACGCAAATACGAAAGTTACCTTCTCGAATTCTTGGAAAAATGAAAAATAAATCATTTGAAGAATTCTGAATCACGCTGTCTATCTATATAAAATTGCAGATAATCAATTTTCATTGTTGCAAAGGATTCTGATAGTTATTGCAGCTAAATTGAATTTCGCGTTCAACAATCGTTGCGAAGCGAATAAAAGTGTTTTCAAATATGTTCTAGCATGCGGAATTTAATTTTAAGAGTCGACATACATATCAGTAAAATATTTGAACTATTTTTTTCCAATCGAATCAACATCTTTGGGCTAACTTCAAATTCACGAAACCGTTCTATCATCGATCGTAATGCAAGTTAGACTATGTGGTACTTTTGATTTATGCAGGTGTATTAGATAAAGAAATGCTTGTTGTGCAGGGTAACTATTGTAAGCAGTTTCAAAGTATGGTGGACGTTGGGTGGGAATAAGACTTGCGATAAAAGATTAAAATTTTATGCATAATCGTATCATAAACTATTAGAAACGCGTTTATTTCGAAATATAATCACAAGTTCATAATATAGAGATAAATTTTAATGCTCTTCTAAAATACCTACTTCATTCTTATCTCTTTTGTAGCATTAGGTTTAATTCGCACATTTATCAAGGACGAAATTTTTGCTTCAAATTTGAATTTTTCCTCCATTGCAAAACAACGTAAATAGTCAGCCAGTAGTAAAAAAATCAGATAAACGTAATTACAACAATTTTTACGTGCTGATTCTATTTTCTTTACATTCGCGAATGTCCGAGAAATTGTGTCGTCATTAAAAGAAAGCTTGCCAATCTTACGTTAGTACATATTTATGTTTTACTCGCAGCGCGCATATGCAAATGACAAATAAATTGTGTGCCAAGGTTATTCGGGTCACATATTACTTGACATTAAGTGCGAGTTGCCATTTGCGATTTACCTTGAGGTTGTTTACCGATGGCGTCATGGCTCTGTGTGCATACTGAACTGATATAAAAAACAAGGCTTTGATCAATGGCGGATTTACTAATGTTTTCTTCAGGTCTTGTCATCTTCGTTTCGTTTTTTCCGCTAATATAAATTTATCGAAGAAGCATTAATTTATTAACTGTGAGGCTAAATTAGATTATGCTCCTATTTAGCTGACGGCATGCGATCCAAGGCAGTTGGATTCAAATTCAAGTTCGTGCGTGCTTTAAAAGTTGGCCTAATTTGCATAATAGTTGGGTTTTTGTACGCAATTTTGACAACCACTTCCGCCTTGCAAAATCGCTACAAACAATTGCTTGAATTTAACGAAGCGGCTTCATCAACGATGACACCGAAATTGCAAAAACGCTTGAATTTTCTATCAAGTTTTCGTACCTATACTATTTTAAAAGGCCCAGACGGAGCAACATTGAACTTGAAACCGGCTATATACTACACAAGTACGGATTTTTCGAACAAACTTAGCTCTAGCTCAAAATTGATTGTGAATGCAACGGCAGAAAACATAACCGAATCTATGGACACAACGCGCAGGAACGACTCGACTGGAAGCATACCGACGAAAATTCAATTCATCCTTCATTTGCCGACAACTCAACCTCAGAAAGAAAGCCAGGACCTCATAAATTTCGTTGCTGATAACGTCACAATACCTGAAACGATCGGCGATCGGACGGAAAACGAATTGCCTGCAATCAATAGGTTTGTTGATGAAGTACGACTTCCCTAGCTGCTAGTGAATTTTGCATAAGATAATTCAAAATTGCGTAAGAAAAATCAAAATTCTGATCCTTACTTAATATGATACGTTTTTTCGTAAATCTAACTTTTTGAGAATAATTTGAGTTTCTTTGTGTGGAGCTTGTTTCCATTACAAAAATGCCACATAAGCTCGTCAATTCAAATTGAAATTTCTTAAGAGACGGTATTTTTTATGTGATTCTGATTATGTTTTGTGTTTTACTTACCAGCTACAAGACTATATCTGTTGAATTTGTGAAAATTTCAATCTATTGACTCAATAATGATAATAAGCAACCAGCCACTCAGCCGAACAAGAGCAGTCTCACCAAAAATGTTGAAAAAACTGTTTTTAAAATATTTCATACTGTCTATTGCTGTGGTGCTTTTTAAAGCTGCTTACGCGACAAGACATTGATCGTCAAAGTTGGTGGGCTAGCTAAGTATCTGTGAACGCTATCTCTCAAACAGGAATATTCTTCTCGAATACTGAGGATTGGATGAACAGGGACAATATGTAATCTAAAAACAGACGCTGTAGAAACTAGATCGCCTATTATATTTTCAATCAGATAAATTTTATATTAAACGAGCTGATAAAAAATATTATAATATAAATTATAATAAGAATAAGAATAATATTAATAATAATAGTAATAATAATAATAGTAATAATAATAATAATAATAATAATAATAATAATAATAATAATAATAATAATAATAATAATAATAATACAAATAATAATAATAATAATAATAATAACAATAATAATAATAATAATAATAATAATAATAATATATAATAATAATAATAATAATAATAATAATAATAATATATAATAATAATAATAATAATAATAATAATAATAATAATAATAATAATAATAATAATAATAATAATAATAATAATAATAATAATAATAATAATAATAATAATAATGATAATAGTAATAGTAAAATAATATTAGTTAATTCAGAAAAATCAAAGCTAAAAATACATTTTGGAAAAATAAATTATGTGTTTATTCATTTGACCATTGTAACGAAAATACGAAAATGATCTCTGTTCCTGCCATTATGCAACTTTTACTGGCCAATTTAGGCGAAAAACAGTCATTTCGTTTAGCGCAGCAAAATTTGTATTTAGTTTAATTAGCGACACATTTCCAAATTTTGTCAACGGTGTAATTTAGAATTACAAAACTGAGTAGGTATGTTTACCATTTATCACTGTATTCTTTAGCACAAAGTATAAGCATGCACATTAAGTCGAGTAGATGCAGTAATTTGACGCAAACAGAGAATAATGTCTCGGAGTAGTTGGTAGCAACAAAGTGCCCCTCATACATCTACTGATTAATTAAGTTGAACGTAATTTTTTGGGAAATTCAGGTAAGGCAGCATAATAATAAATACGTTAAATAAGCTCTCTAACTTATTCTTCCTTCAAGCCTACTATTTAAAGCGACTTAACAGACCTTGGTTGATGTGTGGTTAGTGCCACCTGTCGCATCACATTTTAATCTGCAGTCGGAGAAACGGGAAGTAGGAGATTCGGGGCACAATCGCTGAAAAACCCGAAACTTCAAATAAGTAGCCTTAAAGTAATTACTTTTTTTCGCGAATTATAGTAAATTTATACCATAACGATTGTCAGAGTAATTCTGGTACCATTACAGCTCGATATGGCTGAGTGTTTTAAGGCTAACTACGTAGAGGTACTGCAGTCTTATAGGATAAATGCGAGTATAGCCGAATCTTTCTCTCTTCTCATCATACGATCATACACGGGCATGCGGAGAGGGTTTTAGACCCCCTGAGAATCGGGTAGACCCCAAAAAATTGATAGGCCACCCAGAATTGAATTTTCGGCATGTTTTTTGGGGGATTTTTGCCGATTTAACCTGCAGTGAAAGCTTATTTTTTAGCATGATGACGTGACGACCCAAGCAGGAGGGCACTTGCCCTCCTCAAATTAGCTCTTGCTTTCAGGTGGTGGTTTGTCGAAAATTCAACTGAGCCAGATTGCGATGAAAACAATGTTTTTGTACTCAAGTCATGGAGCCAACCAAAAGTGGATGAAAGGCTGCTGTGGCCTGGCGACTGTCAGTTGTTCAAAAAATTCTGGTCCTACCCTACTCAACCGATGAGTCTCGAGGAACGTGAATATCCTCTAGCCTACGTGTTTATGAGTCACAAGTAAGGATGCATAATTCTCTGCTTCCTCCAAATTATTATTTTTTAATCGGAAGCAGGTAAAAATAAAAATATTCAGTCAAATAACGGGGATGCACTGAAATGTTTCATTTATATATCTTTAATCACTTTAATTCATATTCTATGTTTTATTTAAATAGGTTCAATCAGCTTTCACCTATAGATCCACGTTCTGGTTTTCGCTGCCATCACTGCTTTCTCAAGCTTTTCTCTTTTATTGTGTACATAGGTTCAGAAAATTAAAGCTTAAGTGACTAAGTTTCAAAATACTTTAACTGTTTTGCTAACATGCTTATAGAAAGTTGACTTCACATCATTGGACATGTATAAAAAAATGTTTTACAAACAGTGCGGACAGATAGCAGAACAGCTTAATGCAATAATCGTAATCTTTCATCTAATTATTGATAAGAAATTCCTAAAAGTGATGCCCAAGTTTATGAGAAACGGTTAAGCCGTTAAGCATTCCATATAAATTGTTTCTTTATTCGGTTAACATTTTTGTAATTAGGAAATTATCTAACTCAAAAGCTGAAAGCACTTCAACTGAATGACTAGTTTTATTCTAGGAATCTGCACCAGACTTTGCGCCTTTTTCGTGCAATTTACTGGCCTCAAAACGTGTATTGCCTAAACTGGGATTCTAAATCTTCCGAAATATACAAGAAGACTTTGGAGAGGATAGCATCCTGCTTTGATAACGTTTACGTGCCACAATTCCGAAGAACCATTTATTGGTGCCATAATAGCATTCTTAAGGTTAGCTAATTAATTTAAGCACAGTAATTTCCTACGTAGTTAGATTGGAATTGAATGGATAGTTTTCTTTTAAAACACGAATTTTACGCTGGGGCCAGATATTTCAGTAGAAGCATGCATATCTAAATTATTTCGTAGAAACATATACTTTTTTCTAAAGAATAATGATTTCTAGTAAATGATTTAAAAATATTAATATATTTATTAGATCGTACGAATCGGTGCAATATTGTTTGATTTACTTCGCTTTCACATCACCTTTGATTGATCAATCATTATCATTGAGCCTGAAGGGTTTGCGGGCTTTCAGGACCAGAATCTAATACTCCTCAAAAATTCGAGAGACACCTCAGAATTTGGTTGTTGGTGCTTTTTTTGCGATTTTGCTCAATCACACCTTTGGTGGCTGCACGTATTTGATCATGAGCAAAATGCCATTTTTACATGTGTATGGTTTTGATTTACTATCAATTGTATTTTCAAGGTCATCTTAGCCAATATTTTTTTGTATCCGACGTTAGATTCGCAATAAGGTATTGGTTTTCGTTAAAATGATGCTTGGTTGAAAAAGATGTTTGATGAAATGGTTTCAAATGATGTCGTTAGAATGTTATAGAACAGCTGAATTCATCCTGAATACATGGTATTTTGAGAGAATCGACCCAAAAAATCAAATCAAGCAACATGACACATAATATAACTATATCACTAGTAAACTATAACGCATGATATTGTAAAGGAGTAATCATGGGGTTTCTTTTTCTAATTTAGGCCACGATGGACTGTATGGAATTATTGCAGCGTTCCAATCAGACTTGGAAATACGTTCAGATCGCATCATGGAATGATTATCCGCTTAAAACTAATCTGGAATTGGTGCAAATTTACAAACAACTTAACGGTTCAGTAGACGGCGATTTGGAACATCCGAAGCAGGCCCGATTTATTTTAAATCCATCAAATCAGGTCAATCCCGTGCCTCCAGGTGGCCTTGTTCTTTACAAGGGGACTTACGCTGCTACGATGCCGCGCGAATTCATTGATTACATTTTCACGCATCCGTCTGCCATTAAAGTTTTTTCCACTGGCTCGACAATACTAGGTGTGGCGAAGAATACTTTTGGGCCACTTTAGCACACAATAGATTTTTTAAAGCACCTGGTCATTTTCCAGGCTCCTGCATTGAAGTTTATGATCGCCTAGCTTCGTCAAAGCCGTGGATTTCGCGCTATCAGCTCTGGGAACCAATAGCTGAAGATCGCCAAATGTGCAAAGGAAAAATGGTAAGATTTCTGTTCTAAATGAGATAAACTGCAGACGTTCGCCTCTCTATTGACCCACACACTGTTTTTCTTAATTATCCTGGCTCTATAAAATATGACAGGAAGAACTAGCAAATACTGTCGCAGTCGATGACAAATCTATCGTTTTTATTGCAAGAAAAAGCATTTTAAAATTTCGTCATTTTCATAAGAATTATGCTTGTAATGTTTTGCTAACACTTGCAAAATTCTGTTTCCATACGTCTTCAACTTCAGCTGCTATCATCAATTTGATTCTATTTGCACTTTTAGTAACTTAGTATGTATGTGAAGCTTTATATCAGTCGTTTTAGCGCTTATAGCCTAATGTTTTTTTCTTGTAATTCCGGTTTAACATCAAATCGTTTCTTCCTAAATTTTGTATGATATGCTGATGCATGTTGTATATAGGATATAAATAATTCGAAATATATAGGTAACATTGCAATCGATTGTTGTTTGTTACACTCCCCTAGTGACATTTTGTCTTACAACTGTTGTGGGTATATGTACCTAATGCTTTTACTTTTATTTACGCCTTCAGGTATTTTTTCAGGTGTTATATTCTTGTGTTTACGGCGTCGAGAATGTAGAGGGTCTGAAAATTCAGAATCACTTGATGGCTCACAAATTTTACGAGGAAATTCAGCCAGCTGCTCTTTATTGCATGGAAAGGTGGCATTACAATAAGACGTACAGTAGGACAAGTTTGGACGATGAACGCCTGAGCTTCTACCGTAATATGCCAGCCGTACGGTTTCATCACGCTAGTGAAGCGGAGAAAGATGATTTTTTGTGCGTTGAAAACCTAGATAAAAATTTTCGAAATTTCGGAAAATTATAGCTGACACTTGTTATTCGATTACTGCGTCTTCTACTTTTTGCATTATAGCTAACAATTACAACGATCCTCAGCATACATTGTAAAAATGTACGACATGTATACTGAGCAACAATCCTTAGCATATCTACACGGACAGCAACCAAATTCTGGGGTCCTGATCTATAGTCCGTTTCATTAAGCTTTGAGTTTCTTGGAAAAATTTAAAGTGACTACAAAAGTGCTTTAAACTAGTCCGTTAACTGAGATATTCTACAGTATACCGAGTCATATAGAGACGTATGCCATGGTCAAGCTGCATTACTGCATCAAAATTTTAAACCACTTTTGTAGCCCGATTCTCGCAGATAAATCCAAAAGAAAACCGTAAAGATAAGTGAAACAGACTATAACTGCTGCAAGCTTATGCAAAATGACTTGAAAATTTTCTGTGAAAAGTGCTTCATTATAAATCATTTACTTAACGACTTTCGGCTGTCATAGGGTATCTTACTAAAAAATAGATAGGTAGGTACTTACCTATAGTCTGTTTCACATAACTTCGTGCATAAATTCTAAGAATTTTCATCGACACTTAGCTGAGGGTTACGATAATTATATATCAGATCAATGCTATAATCGCAATCTGCCAGCTAATTGTCGGAGATGGTTTTAAAATTTATGACTGAAGTTGTGTGAAACAGACTATAACTTATGTGTCTGCAGTTGAACTCGGGGGAAATTTCAAATTGGTTTTTATGGGTTTAGACGCTCCGTAAAATAGAGCAAAACCGGAGTCAAAAACAAGCAAAAATTGAGAAATTCAATAAAATTGCTGAGTAGAAGCCGCAAAGATAATGAATATACCACCAACTATATGTACATATGTATATGTGATAAATGGGAGAAATGGCGAAACCATGATAAGCATAGGTAACCACACCCGGAGCCTGGGAGGAATGGCGACATCATGATAAGCATAGGTAATCCGGAGCTTGGGAGAAATCATGATAAGTATAGGTAACCAAACCCGGAGCCTGAGAGAAAGGGCGAAACCATGATAAGTATGGGTAACCACACCCGGAGCCTGGGAGAAACGGCGAAACCTCGATAAGCATAGGTAACCACATGGTCTAAATGGAAAATTTGCATTTCAATACAAATTCGATTTAAACTGCTGTTAGGTTGTAGAGCTCCCCAAGAGAATGCGAGAAAAATAATATTTGTTCCAAATGGACTCAGTATTAGGAGCTACAGGATTTCGAACGTTGCATTTTCCAAAGACACTCTGTAAACCAACTCTTAATTCTCGGTCTTCGCCTCATAATTCTTAGGCTAAGTTTAGATGTTTTTAGCTTTAAACACGATTCGGTCGACATACAGCTGCTTAGCATATGCTTAAATCACAAACAAATTTTTCGCAATATCATTTCCATAGTGTGCTCAGCGTATCGAATATGCCTAAAAGGGAATTTTTAATAGAAAAACCTTCCCCCCATATTCTTTATCTCCTATTTCTGAAAATATGTCGAAAGTATGACATTTTCATGCAAACCTTGAATGTTTCGAGAATTAAAAGATGGTTTTTGATCAAAATTTTTTCCCCGAAGTCTGTTTAAGGCCTTGGCGCTAGATGTAGTATCGGCAAATCAAAACGGATCGGCTTTTCGCCGAGTCTTGACTGAAACATCCGATTCATACGAAAAATATAAAGAGGTATTGTGGGATGAGTCTGTAAAGCAGACATAACGGCTTTTATTATAAAATATTACTTGACATAACCTTTGCACATCATAAAATTTTAAAATACCTTGTTCAAAGACCTAATTTTGATAATTAATTTGCTAGAATTATCCCACTTAGCACGGTATTTTTGTGTTCGGCGCAAAGATTTTTCCCGATGTACGAAGACCTTTGAGCACCGACTTTGTACATGTACAAAGATTTTTGGGAGGACAAAAACTGCAAAAAAGGTACGAAATTCGAAAAATTTTCGGATGAGTAATTGTGTGTTCTATATATCTTTATAATGTCAGAAATTGCATTTTGGAAGGAGGAAAGTCAGATTTTTTGGCGCCTCGCGCCGTTTTGAGACGATTATTAGTGAGTTTTGCCCTGAGAAACTCAGAAATTAGCTGAAATTTACTAACGAAGGTCGAACAACTCTGTTTTTGCCACACTATAACCGCTACTGTACCATATTATAGTACCCAAAAATTTGCGTGTACAAAATGTACAAAGACCTTTAGGGACCATCTTTGTACATGTACAGACGGACCTTGTACAAAAAAAAACACTGAATCAGATCATCTCAGTATAAAAACTATTGTACCGAAAAAATCAAACGAACTCAGGCAGGTACCATAAACAGTTTGTTTTAATATGTTGAATCAAAATATGAACCGGTTTCGAATAATACCGAACATCGACTTGTAAACAATATAAATGCTCCTTCTATAAAATAGCAGCCGACCATTAAAAATAAGAACAGAATTTATTAAAAAACGAAGACAAAAATTGAATGGAAATCAGTCGACTCTACTTTACACAAGGTACATAAATTCGTGACATAAACTAATTCTACATTAACAGCAACTTGCATAAACTACAAAAATATATAATACAGATCTATTTTTCAAGGTTACAACGCATCAACAAGATACATCGAAGAACAAAAAACACGTAACATAATCGATTCAGAGTTGTCAAGCTGTCGACTGCCTTGCTCATTATACATTGAAACAAATCTTCTAGCAGCCGTTATTACGAACTAATCTTGAAAACAAGAGCAAATTCTAAGATGAAAGAGTTGGTGAACTGATATTCGGTCGCGAATTTAAAGACATATAGATGAAAATTATAGATGGGCCAGGCCCCAGTGCCTGGACTATGATGAACAAAAGAGTTAGTCATCGTATGACCACACATGGGCGTGGGGTGGGGTTTAGGGGTATGCACCTCACCTGAGCGTGGGGGATATGCACCCCCATAAACCAAAATACCCCCCCCCACAAACCAGCCCAGAAAAAATTTTTTGAATTTTTTTTTGTTTTTTTCGAAATTTTTTGATGCCAGTAGAGAGTGCTCGATGAGAAACTTTGAAAAATGGTGTTTTCTTCGACACATTATCATTTTTAAGGCCATTTTTTGACCTTCGAAAAATCTTGCACCCCCAGAATTCTGGTGCCGCCACCTATGGTATGAATCACCCAGAAACCAAAATAACCCCCAAGAATTCAATTTTTGAAATTTCTTTTGGTTTTTATTCGCAATTTTTTGATGCCGATGGATAGTGCTCGATGAGAAAAGTTGAAAAAAGGTATTTTTTCGCCATACCAGCATTTTCAAGGCCATTTTTTTACCTTTGAAAAATCTTGCACCTCCAAAATTTTGGTGCCGCCCATCTGTGATTAAGATTAATATGCAACGCAATTTAACTAAAATTTTGTTTCAGGTAGCCCATTGACTGACATTAAAGTGAAAATAACCGTATGCCATTCGATTACTGGATCAATCGATTTTTGGAAGGAACCATCTAAAATATTGACGACCACACTTGAAACCCCCAGATTACTGTAGACCCCAGAATTCTATTTTTATTAACATTTCTGGCAATTTTACCCATCTTGGCCCCCAGAATTTCCTTGCTGCCTACGTATATGCTGACGACTCCAGGACCCGAAAAAATTTTCATTCAGGACTATTTTTATCAGATAAGTAGTTTGCGACTATATCCACCCATCCAGCTGTCCGCTGCATCATTCTGATTAAGTTTAGGAGCTTTGCAACGAATTTTGGACCACTATCTCTTCCAAAGCAATCTATCAATGCTATAATTCAGTTTTGAGCATTAATTTTACATTTGAATCTGGAAAATGACATTTCCTACATTCGGGCAAAGAATTTTTGGTCAATAGTAACCTTTTTACACATTTGTTTATCTCATTACATGAATTTTCTTATGAGACAAAAATGAAATATGTGCCCTTTCGACCACAGTATGCCATTTCTAAGGATTAAAACTATAAGAATTCATAATACCAGTCGAGAAATTTTCAATTTTTAAACCATTTTGAAAATGATACTTATATGTCTCACGGGCTCGAAATTATCTGACAGTACCTGTCTGTTTAACCTCTCTGGGAGTAGTATCTCAATCTCTAAGTGCATGTACGTATAGAATCTTTAATCGAAAATTGCAAAAAAGAACAAAAAACGACTTAAAAATGCAAGCTTTGCCAAAAAAGCGGGAGAGAGGGGGAGGAACAAAGCTCAACTATATAGGGGCAGACGGTCAACGACCCTGATTAACATATCTCCGTTTAGCGAATCTATAGTTCCCGAGTCATTCACGCTGACCATACATGTAAGCGATCGAAATTTCGGGAGGAGGTCCTTACCTAAATGATTCCAATTTTTTGGCCAAAAATGGCAAAAAAATAAAAAGGACTAAAAACGCATGTTTGCGCCTTAAATTGGAGAAGAGTCAACAAATTTTTGTTTTTAGGGATGGGGACGACCAACTTCGGGAGGGGAGAGGACGGTACGTTGATGTGGGGGGCAAAAGTTGAAAACACTGCAGATTATTGTAGACCACAGAATTTTACTTTTAGTAACATTTTCGGCGATTTCACACCACCAAACCCCCCATAATTTTCTTGCCGCCCATGTACGGAGAGAACCCTCATCCTTCTGTTACATGCATAATGCTAAGCATACCTGGGCGTGCAGGCGGGGGGGGGTTAAGGGGTATGTACCCCCAGAAACCAAAATACCCCCAGAGTTAAATTTTTGGAATTTTTTTGTTTTTAAGCAATTTTTTGATGCCAATGGATAGTGCTCGATGAGAAACGTTGAAAAGCAATTTTCGCCATACCACCATTTTCAAGGCTATTTTTTGACCTTTGAAAATTGCATCCCCCAGAATTTCGGTGCCGCCCACCTATGATGCTAACCATAATGCATAATGGTAAATACACGAAAATTCACCTAAAAAGTTGAATAAAATGCAGAAAACCCGTGTTAAATCGGCGGAGGCCCGTTAACGTAGTCAAGGCTGGGATGAAGCTTATTGAAAAGCGAACTGGCCAGCGAACAAGAATAAGGTTCGTCGCAGTAGGGCACCAAACAAGCGGCGCCTAAAAGCAGAATCAACAGGGCTTGTATGGGCAGGGCCGTTTTGATGACGCGACGCCAAAAATTGCTGCGTCGCGCCGCGACGACCGGCGCCGCGCTCGACGTCGACGGCTCGGCGTCGGCGACGATTTTGTCCGCGACGGCGGACGCGGGCGGCAAATCGTCGAGTAAATAGAGACTTGAAGGTTCAATCAAAGAGCCGGGATACGGCGATTTCGCAGTTGTCGGCGCAGACGAGTCGTCGGTATTATCAGCGTGAAAGTCGCTAAGAAAAAATAATCAACAAAAATAATCGAATTGAGCTAACAACGAAAACAAAAATCACTGAGAAATAGAAAATATAATAAAAAAACTTAAAAAAATCAATGGATAAGCCTGAAAAACGTCATTATCGTGATCCGCTTGTCGCCGTTTGCTGTAAGTTTTTTACTTTATTTACCATACGTTTTCATTATTCCGTCGCAATTCTCGTAATTGTCAAACATATTCGCAATAGAACATTTCAGTTCAGTTCATTTCAAATAAAAATACATACATAAAATATAAGTAAACTCAAGACGGCTGAAAACATTGCTGCGTGCTTCAATTAACGCGCTCTAAACCATTAAAAATTCAGGTAGGCCGACCTACACCGATGGAACTTTTATCCGAGTTCCCGGAAGTTTGGATTCCAGAATGGCTAATTGTCCTGCTTAATTTCGCTTAACATCCACATATTTACGATTTTCACTAAGAAAACGGATAAAATGAACTGCTTAAGCATTTTAACGATTTTTTGATTTAATGTCGTTTTTGACTATGTATTGTACATAAACTTTCGTTATAATTCCTGAAATAATCTTCGTTTTCAAACCGAAAAACGCATTTAAGTAAAAATTTTGGGGACTAATTTTTTCACAATTTCCATGCTGTACTTGTCTGCACATACGTAATAAACTACTCAGTCGCGACAGAAGTAATAGAGGGGGAATAATGAAAATGATAAGTAAGGCAACAGACTGCCTTGTACCAGGGAGCTCAAAAAGAGCATAATCACTTATTGCAACAAGGAAAAATTTTAACTCAGCGTTCTCATTCAACAAACAGAAAAAAGTTCTATTAATTAAAAATAAGGCGACGATTACCTTATCTTAGAGCTTGCTTCTGCTTCATTTAGTGGAACGATCGATTGAGAAACATCAAGACAAGTCTGCTGCGCAGGCAACGAGTACACGAACGAATCATTGTGATCCTGCAAGTTGAAGCAATAACTTTTGTTACGCAAACGGAACGGAAGCAATGTTTTTTTGTCCAAGGTCCGTTTGTACATGTACAAAGATGGTCCCCAAAATTCTTTGTAAAGTTTGTATACACAAATTTTTGGGTACTATAATATGGTACGGTAGCGATTTAAGTGTGGTAAAAACAGAGTTGTTCGACTTTTGGTAGTGTATATTTAGCTAATTTCTGGGGCTCTAAGGGCAAAAATCACTAAGAATTGTGTTAAAACGGCGCGAAGCGCTGAAAAATTTGACATTTTTCCTTTTAAAATGATATTTCTGCCATTATAAATTTATACAGAACACACAATTATTCATTTCGGCGCGAAGCGCCGAAAATCTTTGCGAATTTCAGACCTTTTTTGCAATTTTTATCTTACCAAAAATCTTTATACAAGTACAAAGACGGTCCCGAAAATTCTTTTTACATCGGGAAAAATCTTTGTCTTTGCCGAGTACAAAAAACACTGAACGGAAGCGTATAAAAAATTAACAAAAAGACTCGGCTAGTGGGGATCAGACATGCACCTAGGAGGGTTTAGGGGTCTGAAACACGGTGAAAAAATTAAAAATTTTCCAAAAAATGGCAAAGCTTTTATAATATTTTAGCATTTATATCAGTTTTTTGATGCCATTTTGGCTCAAAGTCTCTCTGGCTGACCGTCCCAATCCGATCAGGCTGTGCATCTGTGATGAGGACTCGAACACTAATTTCCTGATTACAGATTTTAGGGGCACAAAAGTTGCACCCACTAACCCAACTTAGTTGACGAGATAGGACATATTTAAATCCATACATAGGTACATGTTTACGTTGTTCAAAATTTTAAGATTTTTATCATTAAGCCATCCTAAAATTTTTCACATTTTTCGATGCTGGACACTATAACTCGATAAATTATCGCCTTTCTTGGCAGCCTTATTTTTGTTCGAGGAATACATGGTTTGTAGGGATCTGATGAAGATCTGATGATTTTTAGACAAATTTCAGGCGCGGCAGCATCATGATTTGAACATTTTGTACACAATTCTTGAGCATAAAATTGAAAATTTGTATTTTTTGGTCCCTCGTTATATTTTTTTGAAGGCAAAAATCACAAAATTGGAAACAGTAATTTAAGTTGTTATCCGTTTCTTTGCACGGCTTTAGCTTTCCCATTTTTAATTCACTTTCACTTTTTTATTTTCTTTTCTTCAAAAGTTTTCTCCGTTCGACAGCAAATGCATTTTTGTATTTTGAATTTATGAAAATTCTGATTAGGAAGTGTTTCTGGGAAAGAAATTAGAAAAGATTCTTGCATTGGAAAGATTTTTACTATTACTACATACCGGAAAACGGCGAAAAACGCTACTACTTAAAACACAAATAATGGAACTATACTGCGATTAATTTTAACTTTTTTAGGAGAAAGTACAAACGCAAATCCTAAAATGCGTTTTTGCAAATAAAAAAGCAGTGGATTTGAAAAAAATTTTTTGTCAAAGAAAAAAGGATATTATGTAAGTAACGATAAATTATAAAGTTTCAAGTGTGTTATTTGATGCGAGGGGAATAGAATATAGATGCGTCCGCCGATCATTTTTGATATTATATAACTTGCAATATTATGCACGGAGAGGAACATTTCGTAGATATCCATATACTTACAAGAAACTTAAATAATTATCTGCGACTTGAAAAGCGTTTAAATATATAACAATGCTTAAGCAAAATAACATTCTTCATGAAACACTGCATTAAAGCGACAAAACCTATTAAAAATGGTTCAATAAGTAGCCTATTACATAAAATCGATTGCATGACTGAGAATTCTTAAAGTAAATCATTGGAAAATCGGTAGAACTGAACTGCGGTACTGTACCTGTATGTATAAGAGCAATTAGCAGAATAATCTTTATTATGCAAACTTGTACTAATGTAACACTGATGGAGATTCCTCTTTTTGGTCAACTAGCCTAGTTTAGCAAGTGGTGAATTTGCAAGTAGAAATTGAAAGAATTTTTAAAATCATAATGTAGGAATGCTTAACGAGCATAAAAGAAGATCGATCCTAGACCTAAAATTAGCCGACGAAATACTTGGCGGTAAAAAGCCATCGCACACACATTTATACAACGGTGATAAATATAGGAAGGTCAAGATGCAAATAGTACTTTAGCATCCCTATCAACCAGATTCGAAGGTGTAGGCTCATCGGGAATCGGAGATTCTGCTAACTTTTGACTTAAAACAGGTACCGCGAGCTCGAAGCTTCCTTCTTGTGGCTAGAAAAATAAGGCAAAACCGCCAAGATGACAGGAACTGAATCTAAGTAATAGTGAATCAGAGGATAATTAATAAAGTGAGTTCGACATAGCTAGCAATGCGGGGTGCTACGCTATGTAACATCATATTGTGAGAAGTGTTTTTCGCACAAGATCCATCTGTACATGTACAAAGAAAGATGATACACAAAAGTCACGTTTTGTATATGTAAATTTTGGAATACTGTAGTAGAGTAATGCTTTTTGTATGGGTAAAACTGGTTTTTTGACCTTTGGTAGTGTATTTTACAAGTTTCTGGGTTTCTAACGATAGAAAAGTACTAAAAATTTGATGTCTTTGCCATACTAAACGCAATTTTTGTCATCATAAAGACATGGAACCAGTGTTTTTTGTACAAGGTCCGTTTGCATATGTACAAAGATGGTCCCCAAAAGTATTTGTACATTTTGTATATGCAAAATTTTGTGCACTATAATATGGTACAGTAGCGATTTTAGTGTGGTAAAACAGGGTTCTTCGACCTTTGGTAGTGTATTATAGCTAATTTCTGGGCTTGTGACCATACATGCACAGTATGGGAATTCTGGGGGGGGTGAAAACTTAAAGTGCCTTTTTTGGGCCCAAAAATGGCCGGTACGCGCTAAAAAACATCGTTTTTTGGCGTTTCTGACGATACTCTATCCTTCTAGAGCATGAAATCATGAAAAAAATTTCGAAAAAAGTCGAATAAATTGACCAATATATCGCTTAAAACATGAATATATGGCGCGAAGCGCCGAAAATTTGGCGATTTTGAGGAAATAGATAGCCAAAAACCCTTAAAAAGACACTTTTCCTACCAATTTTCAGGTAAGTGTAGGAAACTTTTGAAAAATCGGTAATTCTGGGGGGGGGGTGAAAAATGATTCTGCGGGGGGTGAAACCCCCCCCAAACCCCGCCAAGATCATGTATGCTTGTGACGCCAAAACTTACTAAAGATTGTCTCAGAACGGCGCGAAGCCCTGAAAAATGTGACATTTTCCATTCTAAATGCAAATTCTGCTATTATAAAGATATATAGGACAGTGCCGAAAATTTTTGGGAATTTTACACCTTTTTACAGTTTTTGTCTTTCCAAAAATCTAAATACATTCACAGAGACAGTCCTGAAAAGTCTCTGTACATCGGTAAAGAAATCTTTGCCGAATACAAAAAACCGTGATTATGCGTTAGAAAAAACCAATCCGATGCAATTATTTAACGTAATATCTTTCATTATTAGGTATTTCTTTACATTCTGACTGATTCCTCAATCGGTTACCCAGTACCTTGCTATTAGCGACATACGGAAAGCTGATTGCAGATAGGTCGTATAAGACTTTACAATATCCCATTCTCTAGTAAGAATAGCCGGGCCTGCTGAAAAGATGCACGTATAAAAGGGAAAAGTGTTGGACACGAAAAAATTCCTCATTAATATGCAAAGAAACAACATTAACTTTATAAATTAAGAGCATCAACCCATTAGAATCATCATGGTATTAAAAAATTCAAAGACAGTAATCAGTGAAAAATTACACAAAACACCAGGCTCCATAAGGAATAAAGTATCAAAAACGGAATGTTTTCAATATTTACTTTGCAAAATATTAAAAAAATTAAAAAACTTTCAACTTTATTAAACTTCGTAATTGACTGATTGCCAAAGTGGCCACGACTTGGCTAATAAATTGCGTTATCTTGTATTATCGCTTTTTTTCTCGTGACGTTTTAGTTTTGCGTTTTTCTGAATATATTAGTACTATAACGAAATTTGTTTTGCAATTCTTCAACTAATTCACAATTGCGAATGTATCCAACAAAACTGTCAAATAAAAATCAATTTAGTTAGAAACGCACTTTCATTAATTCCAACCCATTCGAAACAATGTCCGAACCATGTGGCATAGAACTAAAAGAGAGCTCTGTCTCGGTGGATGTGTTCATCAAATCATGGCTTTGTTGTTCAATGTGAATATGGTTCAGCAGTTGCTCTTCATAATCCTAAAAATACAGACTAACGAGAATCAGCCTTACTTTCTTGGAAGTCTTTTTGCAGAAAAATGATGCCCTAAAAACTGAAGAGCAAAACAAAAGAAGAATTTTTAACGATATAAATTTGCTTCTAATGCATCAGAACAAGTTCAGATTTTAAAAGAAGTAGTCAGAGGCCCATACATCTGATTCCTTCAATATAGTGTAAAGTCATGTAATCTAAATTGTTATCCTTAGTATTTAGCCTCAAGAACCGCGACACTTTTTATTTAGACTGTTAGGAAAAATCTTATTGCAATTTTTTAGTACTAACCAAATTCATTTTGGTAAGGCCCAGTCATTGCAATATAGAAGCCATTCTTTTCATGGTTTATTTCCGAAACTGAAGATAAAGATCTTTATACAACATGCAAAATAAAGGCATAAAATCAGGGATTAAAACCAGGAAATGCTTGAAATGACAAGAAAGTGTTTCCTATAAATGCTAAATAGCGTTAGAACTGTGACAATCCACAAATTCCGATTTATGCCAAGCATTTTTAGTAAAAATTTCAATTTTCATCCAATTTCGGCCTTCATTTTACCGCACTCTTCCAGCAAAAAGTTCCATTTTTGGAGGTCTAGACCATACATGCACAGCATGCAAATCCTGAAGGAGAGGGGCGGGGGTGACATTTTAAAATGCATTATTTGGGCCAAAAAATGAATGATGATTACGTGTCAAAAACATCGTTTCTGGCGATGCTTTATCTTTCTAGAGCAAAAAAAACCAACTAAATTTTGAAAAATCCAGAAAGAAGAATAAATTTAATAAAATATAGTCAAAAGATGAGTATAAGGCGCGAAACGCCAAAAATTTGACACTTTTGAGCAAATAGATTGCTAAAAACGCTTAAAACCCACCTTTTCAGCAAATTTTCAGAAATTTTCTCGAAACTTCTGGGGGGGGGTCGTAAAATTTCTGGGGAGCTTAAAATTTTTTTTGAGGGAGGAGTAGAAAGCCCCCTAAACTCCCCAAGATCATGTATGGTCTAGACCTCTTGAACCCTTCACGTGCACATCTGGTCAACTGAGTGCTGACCAGACACGCACTTAGAATGCAGGAAGGGTTTGAGGGGTTTAGACCCCCAATTCGGAAAATGGAAAATTTTGTGGGGAAAATGAGGCAAAATAAAGGCCAAAAAGGAATGAAAATCGAAAATTTTCTATAAAACTGCTTCAAATTAAAGAGAAACTGAGTTATGTAGTTTTAGCACTATTTTAGCGCTTGTATCAGTTTAAGGGGTCATTTTGACCAAGAAAAGCTCAATTTTCGACCCCCCCGATCGGCCGTGCTATGCATTTATAATGCGCTTTTTTAGCAACATAAAAGCTAAGATGTATAGAGTTTTTTTTTTGGAAATTCACGCTAAATAGCCATTGTGAAGCATATTTCGTCCATTGCATTTTTTGTTAGAAAACTCTTTACTTTTTACAATTTATAAAGAATGTCAGAAACACCAAAAAATGATATTTTAGACTAATACCCAAAGTTTTAAGCCTAATGTAGGCTTTTTAGAAAAATGAAGCACTTGCTAAACCCAACATAAACATAAAACACATAAAATCCTACCGACTTTAACGAACTGAAACTTAAGGCCAAAGATACTACTGCAAATACTACCTCAATTCTAGATCTAAACTGCTGTAAGTCGCCGTTTAAATCACAGCACATCTTCATTGACTGTTCACTTTGAGTACTATCGAACAACTCCTTCGTTATCACATCCAAACTGATGATTCTGCTCAATTCATCTTGATTCTCTACCTCGATTTCCTAAACACACACTTTATTTATTAGAAACGTACAGCTGCTTTGAAATCAAACTGCAAAAAAGTCGACGGTAGACTTGCAGACTGTCATCAACTATATCCAGGCTTAAGCTATGTAGACTTCAAAGTAAAAAAATACGCGGTCAGGTTTAAGCCTGGCTTAAGCCGGTTTCCATGTGCGCAGGCTTAAGCCAAGCTTAAGTTTAATAAATTTAATGACACTGTTGAAACAAACGACACCAAAATTGAACATTGCCTTTGTTTGTCACAATCAGCTTTAAGCATAGGTGCACAAGGTAAGGGTCGAGAGGAGGGTGAAATCCAGAAAATCAAAAACAATAAATTTAATGTTCACGATTTTTTTGCTGTTTAGACAATTAAAACGGTCAAAATAGCCTATAAAAGGTTTTTTCGTGGTAATATCGCATTTTGAAGCATTTTTAGTCCATTTTGACTGCATTACATCACTTTTAACACTAAAAATGCAACAATTGATCAATTTTGCGCTTTTTGAGTAAAAAAGGACAAAAAAATACTCCGGAAAATTTTTTACATTTTTACTACTTCTGACTTCAAAAACGAAGCAAAAAACGTTCGACCAGCTTAAAATCGCCGGACAGTACCTGTCCCACTCTTTTTACCTTTCTTTGCATCAGAAATAATTCTGCCTATCAAAAGACAGCAAAAAGTCGGTACTTTGAGCATAATATACGAATCTTCTGACAATGAATGACACTTTTAGGAAAATTTGGGATACAGGAGGGGTAATACCCCTAACCCCCTTAGTGCATGTGTGAGTTTAAGCCTAACTTAAGCCGGTTTTCACACGCGCAGGCTTGAACCAGGGTTAAACCTAAGCACAATGTTTAAACATCATACGATATCAAAATTGAACACTGCCTATTTTCATTAAATAAAAGTTTAAGCCTAACTTAAGCCACACTTTATAGAAAATGGATTTATGTAGCGCTTTGAGCTTTTTGGTCGAGATTTTTCTACGTTATACATCATTCATCACAGAAGCTTATTAACGATAAGTGATAAGGAATAAAACACGACAAAGATATTATGTGAGATAATTTTGAAATCGCAAACGTACCATTGAATTACTGAACCGTTAAAGCGTTTTAAGACACCAGACGCAACAAATCAGTAGGTAAATATGTAGAATCAATGAGGTTAAAAGCATCTGTGAAAAAAGATAAAAAATAGACGAATACAGAAAAAATCCTTACCTTCAATTCTGTCAATTTTTCATTTGGAGAAATGCTTCGTAATTGCAGAGCTTCGAATCGAATTTTCAAAAGTGCGTATTGACTTTGAAGCTGATCAAATTCGTCGCGAAAACGAATCGACAAAAACCGAACGTTTTCAAGCTGTAACAAAGTTCCGGACAAAACTTCCCGAAATTCACGCCAATGTTCCTTCAAACGCTCAGCCTTCTCCGCCTCCAGCTTCATTAACAGTTTATTCACCTCAGTTTGCTTGGCTTCACAGTTAGTAGATATATTCTAAAAAAACGATAGCTAATACGTAAATTAGATAATTTTTTTACGTTCCCTTTTTCCTGTTTCTCTTTTTTATATAAGTTTTCTGTTTATAATCCTGCCTACTTTTTCTGTTTCATTTTGCGCCTCATAAAATATGTAATCTCTCATAATATAATTTTTAGGTACACTTATGCTATTTCACACGTCCTTTTTGTTTCTTTCTTACTAATAGCATGCTGACACTTCTATATCTGTCTTTCTTTTCTTTTATTCTTTTTTTTGTTTTTTTGTTGTTGTTTTTTCGTCGTTTCCCTTTTCTTTTTTTAGTATTTGCTTTTTAACTTATCTATTTATTTACTTATTTATTTTTCTCCTCATTTTCTTTCTCCCTTTTTTTGCTTCTTTCTCGTATTGATGACTTCTTACTATTACGTACGTCCAATAAGGTTTTGTGAATGATATTAGTTTGAATATTGATCGGAATCGAAAAATTAGCAGATGCGTTTTTGAACTGTGCTACTAGTGCGCCGTTTCGGTGAACCAATCAAAAGAGCAATTCGAATGACGATTACACGTCAAAACTTGTAATTTTCCAATTTCAGATTTCGACAAATTTAATCTGGTGAAAGGAAGTTGGAGAAAATAGACACCACTTACATACAATTACTTATACAAGTTTCTAATTACCGTTCCATACCAAGCATTTACGCCCATAGATCTACGATTCAACCAGTCTAATGCTCAGCCCAGAACAAAAGGACTAAAATTTTTGACTTTATTAAACTGAAAATGCTAAAAAACAGTCAAACGAACGTAAGTAACCTTTTATTTGTCTTCTTCAGAAAATTTGAAGTATATACACTGCAAAACGTTCAGGTTTTATTACTTAACAATGAGTATAACTTTGCTCTGAGGTCAGCCCAACCTCGGGGACCGTTCTGGAGCATTATCGAACTAGAATGGCCTAAAAATTGATATATGTCCTAAAACAACATAACAATTATCCTAATTCACAGTTTCAGTTTAATTTGAAGCGTTTTTGAAGAAAAGATTTACTTTTCATAAAGAAATACTATTTAACTTCAACCATTGTTTTTAATTTTTTACGAGACGAAGATTTTTAGCCTCGTACAAAGATCTTTAAAGCGATCTTTGTACATCTTTTCACACAAACTATAGGCAGTTTTTAGCCGATTTTCGATTGACAAGAAAGCGACGATTTTTGTACAAAAAAGAAAACAGCGATGACAACTTAACAAAATAATAAATGCGCAAACCTGCAGAAGTTTAATTTGCGTTTCGAACGATTCATCATCATCACTTGCACTAAGATCTATCGATATCGACTTTCTCATCAATTCTATCCAGTTCAACAAGCCGATATATTCTGTAGAAACAATTTCCTTCACCGAAATTTGGTTCTCAACTTTCATTCTGACGTCCTGTTAAATTACATACTATATAAATTGAAAACATGAAAATTTTGACTCATTACACTAACAATGCGCCATTTAACAAAAAAATAACCACAAATCGAGGTCACAAGTTTAAACTCAGCTAAAGCAAATTCTGATAAAAAATTCTCACACAGAAAAATTCCATCTGTCGGGTCATGTCATTGACCAAGTTTGAGGGAAAAGATGCGAAATATTTATTGAACCCGAGTGATGACTTTAAGTTAATTCAACCCAACTTTACAGCTACAAAGCCATCAAAAGACATTAAAACAATGCGAATACTGGTAATCATGCAAATGTCTAGAAAAAAACAGAATGTCCCGCCCTTTCTTTCCAGAGAAAAAATACTTGTTGGCACAACACAAGGGAAAATTTTAAGATAAATAACAATGGGAATGATTTTCCCAATTACTTTGTATGCGCTCGATCGTCTTCCTAATATATGAAATGTTGTTTTCTTCAAAGCATAACAAATAAAAATGGCGTTTTTATTTTTAAAGCTTTAAATCAACATAGTAATGATAAAGTATGTCGTGCGCACGCGAAACTAAAGCAAAACAATCTTTATTTGTCCAAATTTAAGACGCCCTTCAAATTTATGCTTGGATTAATTAATATGCGTCAAGTTTCTTGAAACTGATATTTTCAGTCGAATAAACACTACAAATTGTGAATATGTGGCTATGTCCAACCAGATATGGTACATATTTTGTTTGATAAATTTAAATATAATTTTAATATAAGGGAAATTCTCTGGTATATTCAATTGTTTGAATCATACAAATATTAAAATAGAATTGATAAAAAGAGAAAAAGACTTCTAATCGACGTAATTAATTAAGTAATTAGCATATTAATAAATAAATGAATAAGTTATTAATTTAGAAATAATATGCTGCATCAACTGCATTAGAAAAGGCAGAGTTATGATGAAAAATTATCAAGAACGATGAAAACATTAGAGTATACATATTCAAGATAATTTTTCACTCGCAAAAAGACAAAATCAATGAAGCACAATGAATACGATTAAAATCTTACTTTACACTGTTCGAACAAATTTTTAGCTCGACTAATAACGGCTTCAAAATTGTATCTTAATCTGTCGTCGCACTCACTCATTGAACCGATCAAAACTTCACCAGCTGGTAACGTAACCGCAAGATAATTTTGCAGCTTTTCACAAATTAAAATCAATTTATTTAAAATCAGATGTGTATCAGGCGAATCAGTTGTTGATAAAATCAAATTGGACTCGGTCACTAGACCACCTGCATCGTTCAACAGGCCATTAGCCGAACCAAGATCGTTCCATAGTTTGAATGCAATATTTTCCTCGCGAGTTTGACTTTCCAGCGTATGATCTAGTTTTTGCTGAATGCAACCTTACAGTTTAAAGACAGATATAATATTGACGATAGGTCAAATAGAGCAATGCCGAAAATACTAACTTCAATGAATTAGCCGACTTTGACAAATTTCTTACCTACTTACAGTTAAATAAAGCCTTAGCGTATGTAAACTGCGCAGCTAAAATCCTTTCTTTAGCAGATAGGTAACAAAACTGCGTAGAGCTTACTAATGGAGTAGCTATGCTAAAGCCTACTTAGATATTAAATGAATAGACCGTGTTTCAATCGCACCTCCAGTTTCGAAATTTAAAAAGCAATGTGAAGAATGGAAGTAACAAAGTAAACAAGCGAAGAAAAAACGGGTCGGTGCCGAGTGCACCATTGGGTTCGAGTACGCCGCAGGGTCCGATTGCTTCGCAGTAGTCCAGTGCGCTGCCAGGGGCGAGAGCGCCGCCAAGTAGGTACAAGCGTAGGTTAATTTATTAAAGATCATTGAAAAAGCATAATATGCAGGGTGAGCCATTTATGTGCAAACTATGACTGCTACTTTACGTACACCGATAACATTTTGAAATAAGCGATTAGCACAGGTCAATCAATAATTCGTGGGATATGACCGTACATGTCTGCACATACTTGTAAGAATTATTATAAACTTTACGTAATACAGGTCATTCAAAGCAATGTAAAGTTACCTACCTACTGCTAATTTATCTATTATTTATGCAAAAGCCTTATCCGTGTGCTGTGCATTAATCAACTTTTCGCAAACTTAATGATAAAAATTGGAAGCAGCTAATTACGCACAAAGTTATAAGCTGAAAAAATCGAAGATAAAATTCAACTCAGAAGTAAACCCAATAAAATCTGACCAATACCGTCAAAAATGTAATGTACGGCAGGATTGATTGCCCAGTATCGAGCAGAAAATATTTTTTATAGCATAATATACTAGTTAATTTTGGCTGTATCTCCAAGACTGCATTCCAAGGTGCCTGACGCTTACTTATTACTCAGGTCTAGAAGTATGGAAAGAGAAGCCAACACTTAGTCACATTTTGTTTCCTACATTAATACAGTAAAATAAGCGCATGTGCCTATACATTATGCACAAGCAGTATTTGGCGGCACACTCGCCCCTGGCAGCGCACTCGGACACGGTGGCTCCCTGACCCCCAATTAAAGAAACCCGATGACTAAAAGTGCATGCAAATTATCTATTCAATAATTAATTGTAAATAATAAAATCCGGAAAAGATAGACACACGAGCATTATTACATGGAATGTCTTATTGAACAACTAAATAGGTGCGCTCAAACACTTTATCAATATAGTTCGGAACATCTTAAAGTTTTTAGCGATATAACTGGAAATACTCGCGTAACAGGAAATACGTGAATCTTTTTCGACTAAAACATGTAAATCATTATGCTGAAATAATATTTGTTTACTTCAATTTGATGGTGCAATCGATCCAAACTTTCAATTAGGCTATGATCATCTTGACCAGACGTAGACGTCTGTGCTACGTCAGGAGTACCAACAAACAATGCTGCAGAGGAAGTCAACAAATCTTCTTTCTTCATTGCTTTCACCTCCTCATTCAAATCCTGAATGAGTAGTACAGAAACTGCTTTGTTTACATAACTAATCCTCATCAAGACTTGTAACCGCAGACATTCTAGAAAACAAATTTAATTGATCTAACGCGACAGAATTTTAAACTTCTCCCATGGAAGATGAAGCTATAGCGATGCTTATAAAAAAGTGCTAGATTACAGAAATTAAATTTACATATTTCTCAAAGACATAAAATAAAACAATTTATCTATGCTCACGAAATAAAAAACTAAATTCAATCAAGGTAAAGAATTCATCAAGTCAATTGCAGGCTCCCTTCATGACTGCAACTTAAAATCTGAAATAAAACTCGTAAAAGAGCTGACTTTCATACCGCGCGACGGAATATTTTAAGCTTTTCGGCATACACAGTAAAAACGCAATTTTCGACTTGCGAGTGAATAAAAATAACCAAACCACGAAATCGTTCGTAGTCTTCCCTCAGTACATACATAAAAAACGATTGCGTGAGTCACCATATTGAAGAGAGAGTAGGTTAAATAACATTCAGTGTAGAAAATCATGAGACAAACTTCAGCGCACAAAATAACTCAAAATAGGTGTACTTTTATGCTATTCTGAACAAACCATGCAGCGTATTTTCTGACATTTAAATAAAAAATCGCGCATTGAATATTTGAGTGTCCAAATCATCAAGTTTGTTAAACTAAAGAGGGAGTTGAAACATGACCAATATGAGGTTTAGCCGAGATGAAAAACTAGAGTTTATGGTTTTATCGATGACATATTTAATGGAAAGCGCGACAGAAGTGACATGACACACCGTCTTATCTCTACGATTAGTGCAGAATTTCATAAGGAGGCAGTATAAACCTGATTTCCACTATTAGTCGGTAACTGTCCTAAAAATTCACTAATCACCTGCGAAATATAGCCTTTTCCGCAATTTCCCACAGCATGATTTATAGACATTTTTTGTGCAGTGGTTTTTTGAAATTAATTCACAAATTATAGCAATTGTCATAAGAAGGCAGTGCATTGACATCTATTTCTGAGTAGATCCAGCGTGAATGAGCAGAAAATTATGAAAAGCTGAAGGGTAGCTAGAGATAGTGCGTTGCTGGTTCTTTGATGCAATGGTCAATTAGAATATGGTTGGTCAATGCTAATTTCAATACGCATTCATACAGAATAATATTAATAATAATAGTAATATTAATAATATTAATAAAACAAAAAACGACGTATCTCATAGCCTAATGAGAAATGAAAATTTTGTTCTATCGAGAACTTCAATTTTTATGATCTTAATGGATACAGAATAATAAAAAACATACGAAAATGCGGTCCTTACTGGATATCCCAACGAAGTTTACCAGAAATAAACTAATTTATGCGGGGTCCACTCCACACCCTATTGGGCGAATCCTGAATATGGGGGCATATTAATGATGATATATTTAACTACTTGTTCAGAGATCGAGAGGATTTTAGATATTTTTTCACTTTAACCGTCCTTAGCTTACGAATTGATGATTCAGTTCCTCGATGCTTCTCAATCTTAATAGAATCTACATATTCTCAAGATACGTAATCAAGTATACCTGCAAGTAGAGAAGACGATCGCTCAATTTAGGAACGGATAAAGCCGACCCCAGTCTTTTGTCCAAATCATTTATCCTGGACATAAATGACAATCTGTCCTTTTCTTGCTCGACCAAAACGTCTTTGTCACAAATCTCAGCGCGTTCTACGCGTCCACTTTCATCAAATAGTAATCGAGTAACGGGGAAGGCATGTTCGCCTATGCACTGATATTCGAGCAGTTGACTCAAGTCGGCTTTCAAATTCTGAATCTTTTCAAGTAAAACTGAAGTAGAATCGAATTCGGATAAAATATTTTGCATTTGATTTAGCTCCGGGGATAATTTTTCTGTTATTTCTATGAGAATCTTCTGCAACTGATCATCACTCAAAGAATCAGCTGATACAAAATTACTCTTCATCTCTTCCAAACTGAGAGCTATATATGCAAGTCTGTCCTTAAAACCTTCAATGAAGACGTCATTGCGCTGTTTATCTGGGAGAGCAGACTGAGTGACACCTGGTTCTTCGGTGTCATTCAGGTTATCTTTGGTGTTGTCCGAATCCTGCGAATTTTCTACCTCTAAAGACGCATTTTTGAGTCTGATCAGCATCTGTCTGCATAAGTCTTTTACTGCTTCCAAACGCTCAGCGAGATTCAAAATTCTGCCATATTGTTCAACGCCTTTGCTAGCTAAACATTCTTGTATTTCTAGCAACTGACTTTCCCAAGGGGTTAAATTGATTTGCGTTATTTCAATAGCTTTTTGTTTATCCAGAATAGACGCAAACGGTTCATGCTCATGTGCACCGACTTCCTCCATAAATTGAAAAATTTTCTGCTCAATTTGGTCCAGTCTTTTCTCCAGATCAGGAATGATTGATTTTGCTTCGTCTCCCATCGTTCGGCTCGCAGCAGATTGCGGTTCAATAATATCGAGTGAGACTTGATCAGTGCGGTATAGATCAGCGGCAAAGGAATCGACCGAATGATTAGATTCGACTTGTTTTACAAGATCACGTAGATAAATGTTAATGCCTACGGTGTTTCCGAGTATTGCATCAGCTTCGTGCTCGTGAGCTGCAGAAATCACTGCAACACGCTCATTCAAATTATCCGCTTCTGATTTGAGCTCACTTACATCAAACGTCGAAGAAGACTCAGCGACAGAGGAGTCCTTGAGTCGCTCAATGTCATTCAATAAATCGATCAGGCATGACAACATGTCACTGCTTTCGGGCAATCTAGAATTTTCAATTATATCGTCTTTCACGGCACCTTCAAGATCGGCTAACTCCTTTTCAAAATTTACGCTGTGCGCCTCCCGCATATTCTTAAGTCGTTCAGTGTACTGCGCACAATTCTCCTTTATTCTAAGAAAAGTCGCTTCCACGTCGTCCATTTTCTATTCAAAATAAAGACGTATTCAAATCAAACAAGAAAAGCGCGTGGAAACATTGAGTAGGCAGATAAAGGACGAAGCGATGCTATGTTAAACAAAGTAGGTCCCGTATCTTCATGGAACCAAAAGACCCCCAGAATTACAACTTCCAAGTTTTTTTGTTTTCTCACCATTTTGTATGTCATTGAATACAACTCGATGAAAAACGTCGAAAAATGACGCTTTTTGCACATGTTATAAATGTTTAGGACACTTTTCCGACCTTTGCAATTTTTAAAACTTTCAATATTCAGACGCTGCCCTTGGAAGACAACACTCAACGAAAAAGGTGAAAAAAGAAAGTCTAACCACTATTCTGTATTTCTGCATTAACGGCAATTTCATTAATGGCAAATCATGGTAATTTAAACAACTTTTAATTCTTCGATTTCAGTATTAATTTATTTAGGTATTTGAGCTTAGTTTTATGTACCTACTTTTAGTTATAATCATTTCTATTATTAATTTTCCGAACGTTTGGAAGCGACGTGCAAAGGTAATACTTCTGCGATCAAATCTCGTGATATCAATTATATGCGAAAATCTGGCGCGAAGCTCCGGACAATGCAGACTGTTTGAGCTGGAGACAATTAAGAATTATACAGGCGCTCTTTCATGCGCTAGGAGCAAAACGAACGGGTGGAAGGCAACTGGGTGGATGCGACAAATTGGTGAAAGCGACTGAATTGTCTTTGTGACTGTATGAAAATTATCGTACTCATTCCTTTTCAGGAAATTTCACCGCCATCGATCGGTATCGTTATTTTATTTTTATCTTATTTTTCAATATCTTATATCTTATTTTCTCACTTATTTAAAATACCTTATATTTCGTTTTTTCTGTAAGCGTTCTTTTCTATAGTGCATAATGACACAGATCCATTTTTTGAGAATTTCAGACGTCTTTGACGACTTATTGTTATTCTTATGTAGATTGCGAGCACATATAATTACAAATAATGTAAATTATGCTTCTCTTCGGTTCCATAAATAGTGGAGTGGAAGTCGCCTACATATTGTTTACTCATGCACATGTACACCTTCATGGGCTATTCCAGTTAGGAACATTGCCAAAGAAGCACTTGACATCAAGAATGCAGTGGAAGTGAAATTTTTGAAAACGTCACCTTCATGCGACAAACTGGGAGACCGCATTGCCAGCATAAGTTTTTATGAGTTTTTCACCAAACTGTCGCACTCACCTAGTTGTGGCCATACATGCACAGTATGGAAATTCTATGGGGAGGGGGGTGAAAACCTAAAGTGCCTTTTTTGGGCCCAAAAATGGCCGGTACGCGTTAAAAAACATCGTTTTTTGGCGTTTCTGACGATACTCTATCCTTCTACAGCATGAAATCATGAAAAAAATTTCGAAAAAAGTCGAATAAATTGACCAATATATCGCTTAAAACATGAATATATGGCGCGAAGCGCCGAAAATTTGGCGATTTTGAGCAAATAGATAGCCAAAAACCCTTAAAAAGACACTTTTTCTACCAATTTTCAGGTAAGTTTAGGAAACTTTTGAAAAATCGCCAATTCTGGGGGGAGGGGTGAAAAATTTTTTGCGGGGGGTGAAAAATGATTCTGCGGGGGATGAAACCCCCCAAGATCATGTATGGTTGTGGCATTCACCTAATTGTCATTCATAATTCCCCCTAAAAAGAGCAACAAAACGCATATCTGCTGTTTTTTCTTCAAAATGATTTTCTAGATACTATATGACTGAGAAAAACTAGTATGTATGTATATACTGAACATCACGTGGAAAAAATACAGTTTTACTTCTAGTGCATGCTAGCACGACAGAACTCATCTTATTCATTCAGAAAAGCATTACAACACACATTAACCATCTTAATGTTTTTCGATCGTAAAGACCCTGACACCTATCACTACAAAAGAATCCGCTTGTAATGTAATAAAGATTGTTCTTACATCAATCGAAATCAACGGTGCATTCGTTTCTAGTCAAATTAAGGATTTTTATCGGGCGTAAATCGTTGAATTGAGCTTAGACACCGATATTTTTGACATGGCGAATATTTGAAGATGCGCATCAGTACAAAAAATGTGAAGTTACGTGCATATTTCTCAATTTACACAGATTACGCGAAAATGTCAAATTACGTGGAAATAAGGCTTCTCCTATCACACTGAAACTACATTTTGAGGCGTGTTATGTTCAATCAATCTTGAAATAAGTTACGTGAATCTACTTGAAAATCCGGGCCCTAGTGCATAGGTGGGCAACACCAAAATTCTGGGAGAGGTGTGTGCAAGATTTTTAAAGTCAAAAAATGGTGGTATGGCGAAAAACACTATTTTTCAACTTTTCTCATCGAGTACTAACTATCCATTGGCATCAAAAAATCGCGAAAAAACGAAAAAATATATCAAAAATCGAATTCTGGGGGGGGGTATTTTGACTTATGGTGGGTGCCTACTGCCTACCCCCTACGCCCACGTGTGGTGATAACGGTGCAGTCATATGATTTCCGATTCAATTGAGCTAAAATGAGAGTACACCAACTTCTAGAAACATATTTAACAATGTCACAACATAAATAAGTACTTTAATAGTATGCATGTATGCAAAAGGAGATGTCAAACGTTACAGAATCAAGCTGTATCATGTAAGAGTAATTTTTGAGAAAAGCATGCGCGAAAGATTCTAAATAGATTAATGATTAGTTTGATAATAAAGTAAGAAATAATGCACAATGAAAAGTACAGCAATATTCAAATAATCGTTGTCCTAAACTGATAAAATGATAAGTTCTACGGCAACCATAGGTTTGCAAGGTTCACATGGTGGTCGTGATATAGTTTTTCACCAAATGCAAGTATGTCATGATAATCTGTTTTTGCCTCTCGAAATGTCATTTTTGATTGTAAACGATTAAATTCAATGTGGAAATTTACATCACGTAAAATATTTTTGACCGAGCTTTACGCACTTAATCAAATCCGCATAAAAGCCGATCGATAATAAACGTATTTTACTGAATACTTGATACTTACGAACTTAAACGACGCATTTAAACGCAAAATTTGGGTAATTGATTCGGATTTTTCTAATCTGAGCTCGAAAACTCTCCTGCAAAACTTTGCATTTTCCTAAAATCGTCTAACAGTACTGCTTTTCCAACATTTTAGGCCGGGGTCATACTCATAGGTGGGCGGCATCAAAATTCTAGGGGGAGGGGTGTGCAAGATTTTTCAAACGTCAAAAAATTGCCCTAAAAATGGTGATATGGCGAAAAACACCATTTTTCAACTTTCTCATCAAGCACTATCCATGGTCATAAAAAAATTGCGAAAAATAACAAAAAAAATTTCAAAAATTGAATCCCGGGGGTTATTTTGGTTTCTGGGGGTGCATACCCCCACACCCAAGTATGGTCATGTCCCTCTCATCAACAAAGCCCTGTTTGACAGACAACGCCGTTGAGCACGTTAGGCTACTTCAACCAAGCACCTAGTTAAGCCGTCACCGCATCAAAACTTCTTATTTCAATTAAGATAAGACGGAGCAACAAAGACCACAATGACAACGATAAAGCTACAAGTCAGAAAACGAAATTAAAACTAAGCGGTGCCTCTATGTAAGTAAAGCGGCCCAGAAAATAAGACGTGAAGAGAAATAAAACGGACAGGATAGAGGACAGAAAAAAGCCAATCACTAAAAGCACACCACAAAACTAGTATCTAATTGAAGCTAATTATAACAAGCTGGCACGACTAGCGCGTACTTTCAACAAATTGTCCGTGCTTTCGACTCTTTGTCGAAAATTATCAATTTCCGGAACCAATTGAACGCAATTTGACGTCTCTGCTAAATTTTGAGCCAACGAATAGAATCTGTTAAACTTTTGGTTCAGTGACTCAATCGCTGACATAATCGCCTAAAAGAACGCATTATATGACGAATAGACCGAAGAAAAATCAGAATAATTAAAAGAAAGCTGACTAAAACTTAAAGCATAAAGTACTGTGCATATAAGCTGAAGGAATATCCGTAATCATGAGATATCTGTAGGAGCATCAGTAAATCAGAGGATTCATCCTCCAAGAAATTTTTCACCCCAGAATTAGCGCCTTTTTCGAAAGTTTCGAAAAATTTGCTAAAAATTCGTAGAAGAGGTGCTATTTAAAGCATTTTTAGCTATCTATTTGCCCATGAGTGACAAATTTTTGGCGCTTCCCAGCATATACTCATATTTGACTATATTTTAATCAATTTATTATTTTTTGAAAAAATGTTTGTTTTTATGCGCTAGAAAAATAGGCCATCTTCAAAAACGCCGAAAAATGATGTTTTTGACTGCGTGCCACTGTTTTTTTGCGCAGCGCAAACAAAAGTGGCCGCGCGCAAAGGAGAATTTTGGGACATTTGCGCAGTGCGCAAAGGAAAAATTCTGACCTTGGAAAATAAGAAAAATGAAGAGAAATGAATGAGAAAATGATTGAAGGAGTTGAAGTGAATTGAAACTATCTTTTTCGGACAAATAAGTGTTGTTCCATAGCCATTTAATATTTTATTACTATCATCACAGCAAAGCACTGGTATGTACATTCTTTATCAAAACATCGCAAATGACCTGAAATGAATCATTTCAAATTATTATTAAGTGATCTTAGAATTATGAGAAGGCAAAAAATGTCAGTTATTATTCAACAAATTCGCAATATATAGCCGCATGGACAGCAAAACTGTAATATGCTCAAAGCATGAAACGGCAAGTCGGATTCAGATTCAAGGATCGTTCGTTTCACTCAACAATGTACAATGTTGAAGCTCGTTCACTCGTGCTTGAAAATTGTACGAAATGAAACTCATTAAACATTCATTCCGAAAATAGAATGCAGAAGGCGGATCATATAGGCGCATAAAAGTACGCGTAGTAGTCAGTTTTGTTTCGCCTGTATAGTGAACTCTACAGCATCTAACAAAAATGAGCAGATAAATACTTATAATCTTACGCTTAGTGTATTGATATTGCATTTTAGTTTCTACGCATAAAATAGTTTATTGCGCAAATATGAGCTTCTCTGCGCAAACGTCCGACGCTCTTCATTAGCGGCTGCGCAAATGGGGGTGGCGCTAAAAAAAGCCTGATGCGTGCCCAGGCCCAGTATCCAGGGGGCCTGCCCCCCCCCGAAATGGGAAAAATTTTGTTTTTCCCAAGGGTCCCCCAAAGGGAAAAATATAAAATTGGCGAAGTTGGTCTGAAACACCGCCAAAACAGGTTTTTAGCATACTTTTGAGCTAGAAAAAACAAAATTTTCCGGCGCTTCGCGCCGGATTTATTGTTTAAGTAAGGTTTTGTCTTCTAAACCGCTGAAAATCGCTCAAATTTGAGTTAGACATAGAAAGTATGTCAATTTTTTTTAACGCTTTGCGCCGGATTCATTGTTTAGCTATAGTTTTTGCCTTCTAGCTTACTCAAAACAGCTCAAATTTGAGTTATGACATGGGAACAGGCCTGTATCCAGTGGGGGCGGGGGGCCTCGCCCCCCCCCCGAATTGGGGAAAAAATTTGTTTCTCTCAAGGGTCCCCCGAAGGGAAAAATGAAAAATTGGCGAAGTGCGTCTGAAACAGCGCCTAAACAGGTTTTTAGCGTACTTTTGAGCTAGTAAACTCAAAATTTTCCGGCGATTCTCGCCTGATTTATTGTTTACGTATAGTTTTGTCTTCTGAACCGCTAAAAATCGCTCAAATTAGAGTTAGATATAGAGAGCATGTCAATTTTTTTCTAGCGCTGTGCGCCGGATTCATTGTTTAGTTATAGTTTTTGCCTTCTAGCTCACTCAAAACAGCTCAAATTTGAGTTATGACATGGGAAACATGAAATTTTTCCGCGCTTCGCGCCGTATCTATTGTTTATATATGTTTTTTTGTCTTCTAGTTCGCTCAAAACCGCTCAAATTTGAGGTTGATATGCAGAGCATGTCAATTTTTTCGGCGCTTCGCGCCGAATTATTAATTATCCGTATTGTTTTTCTCTGTAAAGCACAATGATTAAGTACAAAGGCAAGAGATAAGAAATAATTCGCCGATTAGGTGATGAGAAATCAGCTTAAATGATAAATTTGCTGTATATCAAAATGAAATAAAGTGAAAATTTTTTAATTTTTTTGTTGAAATTTTTCTTCACCGTTGTATAGAGCTCGCCGAGATACGCTCAAAACTGTCTTCATTTCCGCCTATCTCCTGATGGTTCTCGAGATATCTGGTCTCAAAAATTTTCGGCCCCCCCCCCGAAATAAAATCCTGGATACGGGCCTGTGCGTGCCCATCATTTTTAAGCCCAAAAAAGGCACTTTAAAATTGCATCCTCCCTAGGATTCCTCATGCTGTGCATGTCTGATCAAGCACATAATTTAAAATATGACAGGAGCACAATAAAGCCCAAGTATACATTCTATTACTCGTATTCACGTTTGGAAAATCTGCAACTGACGCGCTATCTTGCTTGTTTTTTGCTATTTTGTACTCAGTTTCAATTAGAATCTATTACACGAAACAATGAATACGGTGAACAATTTTCAACGTTCAAAGAAATAAACTACCTTCAAGACAGCCTATATTAATTCAGAATTCCAATGCTACACCCTTGCTTAAAAAGTAATTTGAATTTTTTGATCTTAATGAGAAAATTTGAAATTCAATCTTTTAAACTTAATTATAATACCACAACTGGTTCAAAAGACAGAATTCAAATTTTACGATCTACGTATAAATCAACAAAACGTTGTTGCGAAAAAATACAATTCATTTTAGCTACACCGAAATGAAGTTATACATAACGTTTTATTTACCAAATAATGGAATGGACCATTCTATGTGAAAGCTCGTCGACATGTTTTTCACAACGAAAGAAAGTTTTCCTCCCTCTTGCTGAAAAACAATCGAAAATTCTATTTTTGATCTTAATATTGAGCTAGTAGCATTTCAATCGCGCATTTACCTTGAGAAGAAAATTATCTACCAAAATAGCTGCACGCCAGTGTTTTTTGTACAAGGTCCGTTTGTACACGTACAAAGATGGTCCCCAAAAGTCTTTGTACATTTTGTACACACAAATTTTTGGGTACTATAATATGGTACAGTAGCGATTTTAGTGTGGTAAAAACAGAGTTTTTCGACTTTTGGTAGTGTATTTTAGCTAATTTCTGGGTCTTTAATTGCAAAAATCACTAAGAATTGTCTTGAAAACGGTCCCGAAAAGTTTTTGTACATCGGGAAAAATCTTTGCCTAATACAAAAAAACACTGCTACACACACAAAAATTTACAAGGAATGTAACATTGAAAGGTGAATTTTAAAAATACTACACCTTAACAATTTGTTAGATGCGATTCAAATAATCGGGGTCAGCCCCTTGGGGCAATACTAGGTGAGGGTCTGAATAAGTGTATACTTTTGAGTCCGATTGTCCACGCGGAATCGCCGCGAAACCACTCGAATCATCCAGACACTTATGCAATTGAATTTTCGCGAAATCATAGTCCGCCCACAATATTTTCCTCGACTTGAGCGACCTTTCAATTTGGTCCGATTTGGCTCTCAAGCCGGTGAGTTGAGCAAATAAATTTTCATCCGATTTGTCTCGTCCTTCTTTGAGCTTACGGCCGAGAGTATCAAAAGCGATTTTTAGGCTCGAAACGAAGACGTGGGAGTAAGTTTTTATTCGATGCTCAGTTGCGTAATGAGAGAATGAATTTTAGCTGCATACTCTTCGAAAACTCCACATCAAATTCGAATGAAACTAAATTTCGAAAATAATGCAGTCAAAAAATCTTAGAAAAACAATAAAACGAGTAAAGTAATTAATCGCCAAAGTAAATAAGTATATTTCATTTGATGCACAAAAAAATCGCAGACAATACTGATAATCAACCCTGTATCCAGAATTTCATTTCAGCGGGAGTGGATACAAATTTGGAAAATTTATGCAATGCGTTCCGATACGATTTTACGTGATACTAAGAAAACGACGTTTTTGACCCGCTTTGCGTTTCGGGATCATTTCTGCAGCGTGCGGAGATAAAACATATAAAAATGAAGTGACTGGGTAAATTTTAACATCTTTACACTTTCAAACGCAATTTTGCAACTTTCTGAAGATGAGCAATAAAATTTTAATTTTAACTAAAATATAGACCCGTGGCATGCTGATAATAAATAAGATAGTCGATAAAGATGCAAACGGACTACGCTACACAACTTCTCATAAAGTGTTAAGCCCTCAACTGTTAAGAAATTCTAATGCTACGTTAAAATTACAACAGGAAAGTACCGAAAGCATCTTCATTTTTTCGTCGATCTCCTGGAAATTTCGCTCCGGATTCGAAATAAGTTCTAACTGTGACTTGATAGTGTCGATTTCGGCTGAAGTCGCACTATCCGGCAGCTTTTTAACTTGACGATTAGTAAGTCGCTAAAAACGCACGAGATTTGTCCATGATTGAATGGATTATACATATCTAAAGCTAGATAAGTATCTTGTAAGAAAATAAGGACTTTTTAGCAAGTAAAATCCCGCACAGCTCCATAAAGGCATAAAGTTTGAATAAGAAGAGATGATGTTTTCGAATATTGATTTTTTGAGAGGAAAAACATGGCATCCAAGTCGTATTTTCTCATGAACAGGAAAAAGCAACGTTTTTTAACGACTTGCATTGTCAGCTAGTGATCGACCGGGGCGACTTTTTTGGCCGGGGCCGGGGCGGTACCGGGGCTGGAAAAAATCCCCGGCCCCGGCCCCGGCCGGGGCCGGGGCTGGCCGGGGTCAGACAAGGAAAATATTATTGCATGACACATACTTGGGGTGGGCATAGAAAAAGAAATAATGAGCGACTGCTCCATTCAAGTAAATGGCAAGCGCAAAGTTAGGTGCGCCTTTTCATATCAAGTTTTATTACTATTTATGCCACAATAAACAAATTTAGTACAGTGTTTTATTGTCTGAATCATCAATAAAGTCTATGTCACTGCTATTAGCACACTCTATATCATTTGAATCTTTACTACTACTACTGCTGCTGTAGCGATTGGATGCGATAGGTATTGGATGTAATAAATGAGACATCACACATTCCCATAAGGGGGAGGGACCCCCTCAGGGTCCAAGACACAAGTCACTGTCACACGATTTTTGGTGAAAATCTTTTAAAATTTTTGAACTTAATTTTTTAGTATGGCAAAAGTGTACAACTATTAGAATTTCACGAACTGATACATGATTTTAGAATGTGAGCTAGAGTGAACAGATAAACTATCACTATTAAACATGCATGTAATCGCTTAAAATTTTATGAGGGTCCCTCAGTATAAATGTAACGGCTGGAAATCTAGGGTAGGGGTCCCTCGCCATGTTTAGAAGGAGGGGGTTAGCGACTAGATCGAAAATGGTAAAAACATAAAAATAGCCAAAAAAGCGCAGGTTTTCGCCAAAAAATGGGGAAGGGTGGTCAAATATTTTCTGAATTTCAAGGAAGTTCGGGGCTTCAAAGCGTGGATGGGGATGGCCCAAACCCCCTGTCACATGTATATTTCTCGGCCATTTTCAGAGGAAGGGGGATGAGCGGCTCAATTTTTGCAGCCGCTTAGCCCCCTGAAAATCTTTCAAATGATAGAATTTGCAATAAGGAATTCTACACCTCTTTACAGTTTTTGTTCTTCAAAAATCTTTGTACATGTACAAAGACGGTCCTGAAATGTCTTTGTACATCAGCAAAAATCTTCGCCGAATACAAAAAGACCGTGCTTCTAAATGTGATAATTCGGCCTAAATTTAGTTGATAATATTAGTTCGACGCGAAGTACCGAACTTTTTATGAGCTTCTGATGGATTTCACACATAAAACTCGACTGAGAAAGCTAAAACAACTTGTACTACAAAATCAGAAATATTACAAAAATTGTAATATGCGAATTAAATCTTGTAATAAGCAACACTGCGCTTAGAATGGAAAAATGGAAAAATGTCAAATATTCAGAAACCCAAAAATTAGCCAAATACACTGCTACAGGTCGAAAAAGTATGTTTTACCACACTGAAATCGTTACTGTACCGTATTAAAGAATACCAAATTTGCATGTACAAAACAGTGTTTTTTGTATTTGCCAAAGATTTTTCCCGATGTAAAGACTTTACAGGACTATCTTTGTACATGTACAAAGATTTTTGGGAAGATAAAAACTGTAAAAAGGTGTGAAATGATATGAAAAATCGTATGTCCTATATATTTTTAAATGGCAAAATTTGTATTTAGAATGGAAAAATGTCAGATTTTTAGGCGCTTCGCGCCGTTTTAAGACAATTTTAGTAATTTTTTGCGTTAGAAGCCCAGAAATTAGCTAAAATATACAATCAAAAGTCAAAAGACCCTGTTTTACCACACAAACATCGCTACGGTACCATATTATAGTAACCAAAAAATTGTGTGTACAAAATGTACAAAGACTTTTGGGTATCATCTTTGCTCATGTATATACAAAGGTACATTGCACAAAAAAACACTGTCACATACTGATAGTATGCGAAAATGTGTATGTTTAAAAATATATTTATATAATATAACTACAAAAAATTGTTAGCTCATACAAAGACCTTTTCGGAGATCTTTGTACAAGCACAAGAAGCTCGTACAACAAAATAGAGTCGGCTAATAATAGTCCACCACATAATTTTCTGGTTCTCCAATTTGGGATTTCACCCCTCCTCAACTCTGGACCTTAGGAAACTATTTGAGATATATTTAGTTTATCGGATCGGACGCAATTCTGCAGCGTAGTTTACATTAGCCTATAATTAACCACCGTCCTAATAACTATTACACAAGAAACGCGTTTTAAAGCACGCGGTTCTCATTCAATTAAATGTAAAAGTGTTTTTTGTAAAAATAATTTGTTGAAAACGTACAATTTCCAACTAGAAATAGAACGCATTTGTCAACTCTAAATCTTTTAGCCATATCCATGAATGAATGAGTTTAAAGTAGCATTTAGTTCGAATAAGTTAAGTGGAGGAATCGAAAACATGCAGATTTTCCTGAACATTTATTCAGTAAAAGCTTATTTATACACAGTAGCAAAGTTATAACAAGGACTAAGTAAGTATACATATGGTCTAATCAGTACAGTTCTCAAAATTAACACTTGCTCATTGATAAATAAGTGCCAGTATCACAGCCTGTACAAAATACGAATAACACTAAATTTTTCCCGGCCCCGGCCATTTTTTGACCTTGCCCCGGCCGGGGCCGGGATGCTCAAAAATGGCCGGGGATTGCCGGGGCCGGGGCCCCGGTCGATCACTATTGTCAGCTTAAAGGAAAGACAAAAAAGTCGATAGAAATCACTGACCAATACACACGCACAGTACTATTGAAATTGTAGTCAGTTCAATCTAAGTTCACGAGAACTTGCGCATATGGAGTAATTGTTAAATAAATTTACGTAAATTAAGTGAAGAGCACTTCAAGGCGGAGCAATACTATGCTACTTATGTGACAAAAATCAGAATATAAAAGATCATTAGCTATGCAAAGTTCGTCGGAAGTATTTTTGTAGGCATTTTTCTACATCAAAAATTGCTTCGCATGGTCGAGGTTTCGTGAACTAGACCGTTGGAATCAAAATTCGTGAGATCATTCCGAAATTGATTTTTTAATCGCACATAGGAATTTAGCATTAAAATTTTCTCCGTGCAATTAACTAAAACAGCTGACTATTTTGCACGTACATACATACATGCAACGGGGTCTCGAGGGATCCCACACCCTAAGCTCGACGTCCCTCCAAACCCTCGAAGTCAGAAAATTTTTAAACCCCCTATTTTACGAAAAAATTACATTTTCGGCCATTTTTACGTTTTTTGTCCAAAAATTGAAGAACATTTACTCCCCCTAAAATGGCCGGGGCCACCAACCCATAATTTCAAGCCGTTACATGTTTGCGTGCGTCTTTATATTAACTGATGTATACACGGTTTTTTTTGTATTCGGCAAAGATTTTTCCCGATGTACAAAGACTTTTCGGGACCGCCTTTGTACACGTACAAAGATTTTTGGGAAGACAAAAAGCAAAACGCTAAAAAGGTGAAATAAGTAATTGTGCGTTCTATATATCTTTGTAATGGCAGAAATTGCATTTTGAAAGAAAAAATAATTGTACCCAAAAAGTTGTGTGTACAAAATGTACAAAAACTTTCGGGGGACCATCTTTGCACACGTACAAAAGGACCTGTAAAAAACACTGGATGTACACGATTACGCACTCAAAAATGATCACTTATGTCTACGTATAATCCAGTTATTAAAATATTCAAATCAATATGTGTACTATATACATACATATGCCCATATGTACGTATCTTACTTCCAGCTGAGCCTCTAAATCAAGACACACGCTGTGATAACGTTGTAAAGCTTCTTCAAATGAAGGTTGTGGGCCACAACACGAGACAAGTTCCATCAAATTCTGATCGGCCAGGCCAATCGCATCCCGTGTTACATTTATTTGCCTCTGGATCGCCTATTTTCATTTTAAAATTAACGCGATGAAATAAAAAAAGGGATTTTGGATGTTGTTGAGTTCTAAGTTAAATACACACTTAATTAATTCGGCCGGTCCGGGAGGTCAAAAAGATTTTCCGATCTGAAATGGTTATAAAAATGGACGGAAAGATTCAAAAAGCGAAAGTGTAATAAGTAAATTAATTGTCCGCTTCTAGCGTCAATTTTATCATATTTTCCACAGAAAATTCGCGCATTTTCTTAAACACTCGCGTGCACGGCTGCTTGCAGCTCTATTATACACAAGAGCAATCAGTGGCGGATCTAGGATTTTCTTGAAGGGGGTGGGGCGGTACCCCGCCCCACTTTTCCTAAAACATGCGGAAATAGGTCAAAAAATTTGCCGTTCACTTGCGAATCAGCGCTTTCTTCGGCGTTTTGCGTTCTCTACTTATATTTAGAATCGCCTTTGGCGAAACATTTTTTCGAAAAATTTGAAAATTTCAATAATTTTGCTTTAAAAACTCATTTCAATTTCTTTCATTTTAGCGTAAATACTGGCGAGAAGCGCCGGAAAATTTGTGAAATGAAAGCGGAAGGAACTTTAGAAGCTTGAATTACTGTTCGATCTCTTGTATTTATGGCATTTGACGCAGAAAGTCAAAAATTTTGAGAAGTTATGCTTGAAAATATGAGAAAACTATGCTGGAAAAGCTGCTTCTGCTCTTGAAATCGTCAGAGATCTATTCTCTGAGCAAAAATATGGCTTCCGGACCGCCAAAAAAATAAATAAATGTCAATAACATGTATTATCCGGCGCGAAGCGCCGGAAAAATCTGAGAAATTATGAGCATAGACGGTTAAAAATTATTGTAAATTACTTATCCGTTCTTTATCTCGCCCATTATTTTTAGCCAATGGGGGGGGCGCCCCCTTAAATTCGCCCCTGAGAGCAATTCTATTCTGGAGGGGTATTTTGGTTTCTGGGGGAGTATTTGGTTAGTGGGGGTAGTTCTGCGCACTTTGCTAAATTTTACTACCCGGGCAGCCGGCTATTTCATTACCTGGGTACCCGGGTAATTCGGATACCCGTGTAGGACCTTATATGGAAGATAATGCAGTGAACATAGTTTATTAACGGTTGACAGTGAGATCTAGGACAAAGTGATATCTAAGCAGTAAAATTATTGGAAAATTAATGCAACATTAAATAGAATTGAGGCTTTAATCTTAAGAATCCGTATGCATTTAATGAAAGGTAAGTAATTTTCAAAATTCAAAGCGAAAAATTGTGAAGTAATGTAGAGACATGGTATACAATATGCAGTAAATTGCCTTTTTGCCATTTTTATGTATTATTCTAATCGAGAGCCTGAAACAAATGAAGTTGCTAGTCACTGACTGACTTTGTCCAGAAAGGAGCATCGAATTTTCAAAAACCCCGATCAAAAATAAATCTTAGTGACTGATTGATTGAGCAAACGGTTTGAAAGAATTTTCTAAAAAGAAACAAATTACATAGTAATCATTTATGTGATTCAGGTTTTGTATCTTCATAGCATCATTAAAACATTTGAAGCAGGAAAGCACATTGACGAAAAGCAATTTTGAAATCAACAAGAAATGAAAATTTATTCAAAAACAAGTCTATCTGGATCTGACTGCATTTGGAACATTGATAGTGTTTGAACCAGGTCTAACTAAAACAGTTGCGCGCATGATGTGAATAAAAGTTGCAGTTTAAATTTATATAATGGTCACAAAAGTAAGTGCATTAGAAAAAAGTGTCGCTAGCAGATAATTTCTTGTTTAAATTTGTTTACAATTGAGAAGAAGAAGAATTCGGCACAAATGAAATAATGTAACTAAAGAGCTGAATAATAAAATTTGCATAGACCGTAAGCGCGATATATTGCGGCAATAGAAAAGATTAACAGACTCGTTCATTTAACATATTACGGTTGATTATATCAAATCACATTTACATTGTGATTCAATCGCACTTTAGAAGCAATATGTTTCTAGGTTTCTAATTCAATTCTTAGCACATATTGCATAACTGCAGCGCTAATTCTCCATTTTATATTAGGGGATTTGGGTGCCCGGATAGTATAATTATTTTCTACCCGGGTACTCGTGATACCCGTTCGGGTACCCGCGTGCAGCTCTACTGGGGGGTGAACCTTAATTGAGGATTTAAATTATTAGTATCTAAATCGGTTTAATTTCGAGGAAATTCACTTGCATAGTAAAAAATTAAAAACTAGGTAGAAAAGAGCGTTACAATTATAAACAACTTCTGAGTATTAACCCTAAGAAGATAAAATTCTCTCAACGGAATATGATCTCACCCAAGTAAACGTACTATGCGTATGAAGCATTATTTCCATCCATTATTTTATTGCCATATGATTATTATTTTTTATAAGTAATGCTGCTGGCTGAGATATATGCACTTAACGAATAAGAGCTAGGCTTGTAACAAAATGCTAGCATAGGGATGTCATACGATCACATGATGCGTTAGTTATGTTTCTAGATACCGGCTAGGTAAAAAAGGCGGCCCCGGTAGAGCTGAACTTAAAATGTCACTACAACCTTTTTTCAGTGTCTTAAAATGCTATTTTTGAAAAAATAGTGTTAAAATTCAATGTTGAGTTGCGTTCAAGAGAGAAGAATGCCTAATTTCGGTCACGTCTTACATAAACTGTAATACATAGGTACATAACTGTTAAAGAATACACATCACTATAGAAAAAAATGATATTTCACGAGAAACTGTCCAGCTTCATATGAAATTCGAATAAATGAATTGGATTTTCAACATCAAAATCGCAAATGTTTTAGCAACAACTCACGATTCACCTAAAGCGCTCGACAGTAATGACTTTCAAAGATTTTAAAGAGGGATTAAACCCTTCTCTCATCCCACTCTATGCCCTCGTGTTATTCAATCATGCCAGATTTTTTAAAGGTACTTTAAACGCTACATACAAATACGCGCAGTGCTATTTAATAAACAATCGTTTATTATTTTTTGACAGCGACAGGCACAAAGACAAGAGAGGTTTTCCCGGATTCTTGTTCTTACCGCAACCAAACCCATTTAAATACATTACCGAAAAATAAATTGAAAGGGCAAAGTATCGAAATCCTAACATGTATTCAAGCACATAGCTAGCCGTCCTATTTTGGTGGGACCAACGCCAAATTTTTTGGAGGACTAAGCTCAGAAAGGCCAAAAATAGCACAAAATAACGTTTAAAAAGTCCCATTTTTGACGATTTTCTGAATCAGGGGGATCCTAACACCCCATTCCCCCAGAAGTACGTGCCTGCAAGTATTATTTACAACGACACTCAACGTTATTCGACTTTGAAAGCAGTGCATGTAAGACAGCATGAGCAAGCAAAATAAACCGTTTAAGGGCTGAATTATATAGGTCAAAAAAGGTGTCAATCAAAGAATTTCTAGGCATATATCTATCTACCGGTCGTCTGCGCAGAAACTTAAGTAAAATTTCGAATTTCGAAATGCCAATAAATCGCTTTTATAAAAAATCATTTTGTGCGCCTGTACTGCTTCCACATCGTCAAAAGTTTTGCAAACAAACAAATACGTACCATGTTATCGACATCATCCGTTTCACCAGATTCTAATTTGAGCAAATTCAGGCGATCGGTTTCCAATCGGCATTCTAAGTCGGTCAATCGATCGCTCAATTCGTTCCACATAATTTCCAAAGATTCTAAATTAAGCGAAACATCGCCAAGTTCATCCAGATACGTATTCCACTTTGAGTTCAGAGCCGAACATTCCTGATCATCCAAAGACTCCTCTGCCTCTTGTAAAAGCGATCGGCCGGTATCAATGTCATGCTTTAACATCTAGTAATACGCAAAAATTATATACTTGCTTTACATATAACAAAATATGGTACCTAAAGTCAGGCCCGTACCCAGGATTCAGCAAGGATGGGGGTTGGACCCTACATTAATTGGTCTATACCCAGTGTTTTTTTTTGTACAAGGTCCGATTGTACATGTACAAAGATGGCCCTAAAAGTCTTTGTACATTTCGCACACACAAATTTTTGGGTACTATAATATGGTACAGTAGCGATTTTAGTGTGGCAAAAACAGAGTTGTTCGACCTTTGGTTACGTATTTTAGCAATTTCTAGGTTTCTGAGGGCAAAAATCAGTAATAATCGTCTCAAAACGGCGCGAAGCGCAAAAAATTTGGCATTTTTCCTTTCAAAAATGCAATTTCTGAAATTATAAAGATATATAGAACACACAATTGCTCATTTCGGCGCGGAGCGCCGAGAATTTTTGCGAATTTCGAACTTTTTTTGCAGTTTTTGTCTTCCAAAAAAATCTTTGTACATGTGCAAAGACGGTCCCCAAAAGTCTTTGTACATGGCGGAAAATCTTTGCCGAATACAAAAAAACCGTGTCTATACCTCGGAAAATTCGTCTGGAGAGCTCGCAAAAACAGCATTTTTCTATGTTTTTCGACGTGTTTTATCCATTAAGAAAATAAATTTCAAATTTTTACAAAAAAATTTTTATAAATATAAAAAAGTCGTGGTTTGGTCGCGCTAGGACCAAGATTGTGGAAAATATTTCAAATCTGGCGAAAATCTGAAGATTTTACGACAAAGTCATGCGTTTTTCCATCTTTCCTTGCAATATCTTACCTTTCAATTTTTTCGGCCAAGGGGGGGAGGCGCCCCTTAAATACGGCCCTGTCTACTGTCTGTGTTCAGACCATAGATGCAAAGCATGGCGACTGGGAGGGGTTCAGCCGGTCTTGAGGTCAAGAATAGAGCTTTCTTGGGCCAGAACGAGTTCCAAAACTGGTATAAGCGCTAAAATAGTGTTAAAACCACGTTATTACACAGTTTACAGTCAATTTAGGGCACTTTTGAAGAAAATTTTCAATTTTCATCCATTTTTACCCCTCATATTGCCTCAGTTGCTCAAAAAATTTCACATTCTTCCATTCTAGAGGTCAAGACCCCAAGACCTCCAAGTGCACGTCTGGTCCAGACAGACCTCCTACGTCCATGTGTGATTGTGAGCACGTTGTTAAGTGTTTAATATCATGTCCAGTGCTTTAGCTTGAATCACATTTGCAATCGATTTACATTTGCTTAAAAGATTTTCAGTCATGTAAAAGTTTTGTAGCTCTAATTTCGGAAGAGGAGGTGTAATTTTCGAAGTTATGCGTGTATTTTGAGGACCGTGTCTAAAGATAGGAAGAGTATTCGCGAAATATCATGTAATAGGCAGAAATTCGGCATGAAGCTCCGCTAACTTTGGATAATTCGGGCTGATGGATGGTTAAAGTTCACTAAAATCATTATTTAATCCAATTCTGACATTCTTGCTTTAAAAGCAACAAGTAATGTATTGTGGAATTCAATTTAAAGTAAGAACATTCAAAAAATTTGCGGAAAACTCGATAAAGAGTGCTGAGATCGCCACGTTTTCGACCCAACTTCATTCTACATTTGCCGCATTCGAAAAAGTGTTATTGGCATCATAAGCAGGTTATCAAAGTTGCCAAGAAAACTAGTAAATGATGTTAGTATTAATGGAGAATAATGCCAAACAACTACGGAAACTAATTGAAAAATATACAAGTCCCTTATGTATATCACCGTAAACCAGAGTTTTTTCTATGGGTCAAACTTTTCAAGGCAAAAACAAAGATTATTGCAGAAATCTTCGTGCACAAAGTTTCTTTGGGGCAAAAGTATATATGTGAACAGGCCCGTATCCAGGGGGCGGGTGGGGGCCTACCCCCCCCCCCGAAATGGGAAGAATGTTTTGTTTTTCCCAAGGGTCCCCCAAAGGGAAAAATTAAAAAATTGGCGAAGTGCGTCTAAAACACCGCCAAAACAGGTTTTTAGCGTACTTTTGAGCAAGTAAACTCAAAATTTTCCGGCGCTTCGCGCCGGATTTATTGTTTATGTATAGTTTTGTCTTCTAAACTGCTGAAAATCGTTCAAATTTGAGTTAGACATAGAGATTTTTTCAGCGCTGTGCGCCGGATTCATTGTTCAGTAATAGTTTCTGCCTACTAGCTCACTCAAAACAGCTCAAATTTGAGGTTTGACATGGGAAACATGAAATTTTTCAGGCGCTTCGCGCCGTATTTATTGTTTATATGTTTTTTGTCTTCTAGCCCGCTCAAAATTGAACTTGACATGCAGAATATGTCAATTTTTTCGGCCCTTGACGCCAAATTATTCATCTGCATTGTTTTTCTCTGTAGAGCACAATTATTAAGTGCAAAGGCAAGAGATAAGAAATAATCCGTCGATTAAGTGATGAGAAATCAGCTTAAATGATAAATTTGCTGTATATCAATATGAAATATGTAAAGTGGAAATTTTCTGATTTTTTTGTTGAAATTATTCTTCCCCATCGTATAGAGCTCGCCGAGATACGCTCAAAAGCTGCCTTTATTTCCGCCTATCTCCTAATGGTTTTCGAGATATCTGGCCTCAAAAATTTTCGGCCCTCCCTCGAAATAAAAATCCTGGATACGGGCCTGTATGTGAGTAAAGAAATTTCTGATTTTTAACGTTTTTCATGCATTTTTCTGCAGAAATTAAAAAAATTTCACATTCGACTTTAACATTCACTGTTTAACTGGGAAATTTTAAAACTAAGGCGCGAAATGATAAATTCAATTAAGGATGAAATAACACGGTCTTAGATAACATTTGGGTCGTGTATGACAGGCTGGTGATGTGTATTCACACAAAAAAATTAAATGGCCAACAAATTTTGCTTTCACAAAGACTTTTCTGAAAATCCTTAAGCAAGCCAGAGAGGTTCCTTGGAGAAACATAAACAGTGGTTGGAACTATGGAGAACGACCATAGCCCATGTGAATCACCTTTCTTTTTACAGCCATTCGGCTTGTAAAACTAAATACCGAATGAGATGTATGTAGTTAAAAAACTATATTATATAAAAAGCTAATTGCGCCATAAAACAAAAAATGAAGCCAATTTTTTATTTCTAGCGGGAAAACATTAATGCACGCAAAAATGAGAAACCTTTAATGCACGTAAAAATATTTCTTACCGAAACTAAATGCAAATTTCTGGAAATGATTTCGTGGCCCCCTTTTTCGCTTTCCAGATCAGCCAAAACTGATTGCTGTCGTTTTAACCATTCTTCAAAACGTTCTCGTACATTCGGTCGAGCTTCCTTTTGAGTAGACTGTCCCTTCAAGAATATTTGAATGTAATAATAATACGTAGAAAAAATTTATTAATGCTTATTCAAAAGACTAGTCTGTTTTAGTCCGATATTTTGATGAATAACTCAAGCAAAATTTTTTAATATAAGATGCACTGCATGTAAAATTGTAATCATATAATCATGTCACCAGACATGTAACAGGGGGAGCGATGGATGGATCTTCCACCCAACGTTGACCGTCCTCCATCCCCCAAAGTGAGAAAATTTCTGATCCTCCGATTTTGTTTTTAGATGTTTTTTGGTCGTTTTGGCAAAAAATTGGAGGTAATTTACCACCCCCCCCGTCCTGAAAATGGCCAGGACCCCTCCCAAAATTTCGAGCCGTTACATGTATGCATGGCACTGATGCAACATGCGTGATTCATAAAAATTACAGTTCAAAAATAAATTAGCGAGCAATTTACAACGGTTCCGGTCACAAAGATGTTTGTAGAGGGGCGAGTCTACGTCTCAAAACGACAGAAAGATTAATAGGAAATATAATGGATAATCTCGTGAAAAGAATTTTGCGGACAACACAAATAGTTCCAAGCATTATTGACCCAAACTGAGACTTCCATGTGCATATCACGCATCTATACTGCCCCTTGTTTTAATTTTTGTCGCATAAGTGCTGCAGTACATAAAACAAAAACATTATAGAAAAATATCCTGACTATTCAACTAAAACAGTTTTTCCATGATTGTATCGTTTTTCCATTTTTCTTAAACAAACAAGACTTTAACCATGCATTGTTCAAAGATAAAACAATCACAAAACATAGTAAAAATGTGGTTTTGAAATCTGGAAGCTGACACGCTCACCAGGAAAATTAGACAAAAGAGAAAATATAAGGGCTTGTCCAGAAAAATGAAGCTTTAGACACAAAATTGATAAAAATCGACAAAATGGCCTACAGTAGTGTTTACACATGCTATTTTACCGGAAAGAGAGACAGAAAACGATCGAATTTAAACCTCGGGTAACATCGATGAAATACATATTCACAAGCTTCTAAATAAATAAATTATTATGAAGTAGACGTCGGCCAGAGGTATACATGAGTAATATCTCATATCACAAGCGAATAACTCGTATTAAAATACATTAAAATGGCAGTTGAGCTTAATATCCTTTTTTAGCAAAATAATATACGAAAAACCCCATTCTCACATGTTCAGGCAAGTAACATTCGGCTAGATCGGTTCGGCGCTGCAACGTCACAACACTGATCTCGGCCTCAGAAGCTTCCCGACGCTTACTGTCCATTAATGCCTATTGAAGATGCATAAACTTGAGGAAGCGAACGAATGACTAAATTGTTCGGAGAAACATTACTAAAAATTACATCATGACAATTTCTGAACTTGAAGCAACTCCAAAATTTTGTCAAAAGTATAAAAATTATGTTTAACAAAAAAATTTATTTCAATACACGCATTCTAAAAGCATGAAGGGTCAGATTTTAAAAAGAGTAAGATTTAATATTAAACGTATGCAAACAGCAAAAATAAAAGTTGTTCTTCGAAAACCGTTTTAACTCTTTTGATGTGCATAAGTAACCGTAGATTGACTATTATAAACAGTCGCAACTTTTTTTAAGAAGGTAAGTGACTAAAACTATATTCCTCAGGCTTTACTTAATACTGTCATTTATGTATGTAAAAAGGGGCTGAGGATTCCCTACCCATACTTGGTTGTTCCTTCGAGGGCTGAGATTTTTCACTCCTACGATCGGAATTATAGAAAAAAACTTGTATTTTTAGACCATTTTAAGTATTTTTTTGCCAAAATTACCCAAAATTTTAAGCCGTTACACGTATGATACTGCCAGACACTCATCCGATTCCTATACATATGTATGTGTCCTGCAGCTTTATTTCGTAGTTTAGTCTCCCGAAACAATTTCTTGATTTTTAAATGAATTATTATTTCTGTCATGTAGCTCGTCTGCAGAAGCACATATATTTTAAAGGACTGACTAATGAAATAATTTTATGACAAAAAATATCAAAAAATGTGGGATACGCACTCCGTCATGCATGCTCTAGTCTTACCGCGATCTGCTGACGAAGACTGAGCAACTGAGCGCGTAGAATCTCAATTTTTGGACGTTCGACTCCAATCACGTCCAAGTATTCACTGTCTACAGCACTTGTTTCCAGAAGCTGTAATTTTTCAGTCAAATCGTCCAGCTTACTTTCCAACTCAATAAAGTCAGCCTCAACGTTTTCGTGAACCATTCTAATGGCATCTTCAGCTTTGTTTAGATCTTTCTGGATTTCAGCGAAATTTGTTTCAAAGACTCGCCACGAATCAATTCCGCGTACTAGTACGGATCTTATTTTCGAAATTTCTTCCCTCAATTTCTCGAATTCTTGATCGGATATATCGAGCGTATAAACCTCATCAATTTTTTCGGGCAAATCGGCCAAAGCAACACGACACTTATCCTGCAATGCCGACCAATCAGGCACTTGTTCAGCAATAAACTTATCGCATAAATTACACTTCGATTCCAAACTTGACACTGTAGATTCAGCAGCATTACAAGTTTGCAAGTCATTCAAAAAGGCGCGCGTTTCGGCCAATTTGGTATCAAACACAGTCAGCATTTTATCACATTCATTTTCTTTGGCGGACAAAGTCGCGGACACGTATTCTAATTGACAGTTTAAGCGAATTTTCGCGTCTTGAAAGGCCGATTTGAGCGAATCGATTCTACCGATCAAATAATCATTCGAAAATTGTTTTTCATTCACTGTTTGATCGATTTCGATTGACAAATCGGTCAGATTTTCAGACATGCAGTTCAGCATCTCATATTGAACTTTCAATGGCGCTTTTGAATTCGCGCCACTGATTAACGAAGTTATATTATCGAGCTTATGTTGAATATCATTCAATTCTCTTTCTTTCACTTGAACAATTTCGGATTGATCCGGCGCATCTTTATCGAGGTTTGATGAAACGATCGATACAGGCTTGTTTTCATGGAGGATTTGCATTGAATCAAGGTTTTGGCAGACAACATTAAGCTCATACTCAAATGAAATCAAATTATCTGTAGTGAGAGGTCCTACAAGCATTTCATTGAAGGCGGCCGAGATTCTGCAATGATCAGCACTCGTTCCTTGCCCTATTTTCTCTATAATTGTTCTAGCTTCTATCTGATAAGCTTCAATTTGCCTCTGAAGCTGAGCGACTTCCTGCTCCGCCTTTAATGAAGTTTCTGGCTCATTTTCGATCGACGAATCGCATCTCATTCTCTCGGCGACTTGCCTATGTAATAGCTGCTTTATTTTATCAATAACGCCCCATAGCATGCCGTAATAAGTGTGAGGGGGCAAATCTTGTAACATATCTGATACAATAAATTTTTCAGCTTTTGCATCAGACGTCGGTTGTTCTGCTGGAACGCACATAGATGTTTCTAATTCTCGTTCTTCAACATCTAACTCATTTACATAATCTTTCAGTTCGGCATCCAATTTAAGGGAACATTCTTTCGTAATTTCGTGATCTGGGCCATATTTTCGAATAAACTCGGCAATCTTGGCAAAAAAGTCCAATAAAATTGACTTTTTGACATTATGGTCGACTCCGGGCAGACTTTTACTGCTTTTAATACTTTTCAGTATTTCGACGTACTCAGCTCGTATAGCATCGTCGTAACGCAATTCACTTTCAAGCTGTGCGAAACGCGTCGAAATATGTTCAAGCTTTGCTTTTATATCAGAAGCACGACTGAATAGGTCTGTTGACAAACATTGCTCGTTGACCGCCTGGATAATCTCAGTTAAGATTGAACAGTTCACTCGCAGTAATTCTGTATTTTCGGCCAAAATTTTCAAATCCTTGGGGGAATTGGACAATTCTAGTTCAAGCGCGCCCAAGTTATTCGCGAGTCCATCCAAAGTGCGATTGATACGTTGTTCTTCGTCCAGTTTGACCTTTTGTTTGTGGCTTAATTCAGCGTCGATCAGACGCGATTTCGTCTGACAATCGCGACGCAAAGTATCGAAAGCAGCCAGCATTTCCTGAACTCGATTAGCGCATTTTAATTGAGCTTCGGTGGCTTCGGCGTACAACTCGCGTAAATTAGTGACAATTGGCTCATTTTCGTGCACTAAATGTTCAAGATGCGCTTTTCGTTCATCCAGCAAGGGAATTTCCATCAGATAAGAGTCGGTAGACTGTTGCTCGAGCTGAGCAAACTTTTCCTTCAAATTTTCCATCTTTGACACCGCCGCCTCGTTCAGCTGCTGTTGCGCCGATGAGCAACTATCTAGCTGCTTCCTAATGTCGTGCTCCACTTGATCCATATCTTTCGTATCAATTTTCATTCTGATCTTGCGCTCTTTACACTCTTTCGATATCGAAGCTTGTTCAGTTTTCAGGCCTTCCAGATTGGTCAAGCATTCGGTCAGCCGCCGAACGGATTCTCCCAAACTGTGTTGAGTTATCAGACTACATTCTGGAATATTATCTTTCATTTCCAAGAATTTATCGTGAATAATATCGAGGGAGACGGATAGGTGATCTTTCAATAGCTCTTTTTCTTTTCGCGACTCTTCCTCATCTTTGTGCAGCCGTTCAACGTTCGCTAAGCAGATAGATCTTTCATTAATCAGATTGTTTTTCAATGATAAAATTTTAGCAGAGATCTCTTGCTGTATATCGGTATATTCTACCGACGACAGATATTGTCTTTCGATCAAAACGCAGAATTCCTCTTCAACGCGCGCGAGTTTTGCGGTGACGTCATCTAAAGAATTCAGCTTTTCTACTGGACTTTCCATGAGCTTGACTTGGGCTAGCGAATCTTCCAGATTTGCCGCGCTGATAGCCAAAGAATTTAGCCGATTTCGGGAATCAGTTTGTTTCGTTCTTTCGTCCAAAATGAGCTAAAAATCAATAGGTAGTTTACTTGGCAACATCGTCAAAAAATCAAACGCTGTTATCAAATCACCCCATCATACGATTACAGAAGCTGAACTAGGAGCTTATCCGTTACGAGTATATCTGTTTCACAAAACCTTGCGAGTGGATCACAATTCTTGAATCGATGTAAATTGATTTGAAAAACGTTTAAACTGAATCAACAATTACATATTGTTCATAGTGATTGATAAGCATATGACGTTAGTTATACTATGCAAAAGCGTATTACATTAGGCTGTCTAGAAACCACTTTTGTAGCTGTTCACTAGATCGCTGAAAATTGATTTCCGAGCACAAGGTTTCGCGAAACAGACTATGCATTTCGGAATAAATTTCGTACGCATCAAATTTAAAATATGGAAGCATTTAGGCCTTCATTACTAGCCGGATAAAGTCACCCATAAGAAGGCTTTTTACATAATATATGTAATGTGTATGGTACAGTATTCTTTTAGCCAAAAAAAGGAGGGGAGACTAAGGCTTCCTCAAAAATATTTTTTGACACGACGTTCCAGGTGCTTACCTTTAATTTTATTTGATACATTTTTATCAAATAATGAGCTTAAAAACGACGACGCAGCCTGGTTTCAGAAAACAAAATAAAATGCACGGCATGAGCCGAATTTCACTCATTTTTTACAAAAAACTTCACCAGTAATGTTTAAACCAGCTTAATTTCACCATATATGTAAGTACATATGATCGTTTGTTCAGAAACAAAGTGCTAAAAGATAGAAGACTTGTATAGGGGCAGAAGGGGTTATGGCAGTCAAATGTTCTAGAAATTCATTTAAGCCACCAAAAAAGGGTAACTTTGCTTTAGTGTAACTCTTTTAATTAAAATGAGTTTAGAATTTCGATAAAACGTGGGGCATTTCTGACTACTTGTTTAAATACAAAAACAAGACTTTAGTAGGGCATCAATTAAATGTTCTTACTTCAATCTATTAACAAAAATGATGATTTAAATTCTAAGCCTGGAATCAGGCAGACCTCGCGAGCTTAAACAAAACTGTCTCTTTTCAATCCAATTTCAGCCCAACTAGGGGACCAACCAACCTTTGAGCCCATAGTTGGACGGGCTGAAGCGTTGACTGTTGCCCAGGTACATATGCGCGCAAGAGGAAAATTTTTAGCTTTACATGGAAAATCCATTAGTCATTCAGATGTTCTACTAATTTAGCCAGTTTTTGACAAAAATACATACATATGTATTTATACTCCAATAAAGTTGTGTGTTCCGTATTGATTATCTGTCATACATACATATTGAGCCAATTGATAAAAAATGAATAACTACAAGAACTTCAAGGATAAAATGTATTCTGAGTCAAAAAATGGCATGAAAATAGACTCAAGCAAGGTCGCAATAGCATTCAAAAAATGGGGTTAAGTGGATATCTGAACGCATCAAATTACCTTGATTCACAATTCTAATCAATTTTACGCCTATACATTTGAAAAAAGCCGTTTTCCGCTTTTTTGCTCTTTATTTTGCATTATTTCCGCAAAAAATTCTCTCTTAGCATTTTTAAATTTATATCCTTCGCCCCTGCAAACATGAACATGAATGAAAAAATTAAAAACGAAAAAGTTTGAAAATTAAAAATCAAAAGTATGTGAAAATATATATTTTCCAAAAACAAGAAACATGATTATCTAAACATCTGACACCTTATCAGTAACTACATACTTCAATAGATTTTTTTGATGAGCATGTTAGGATAATTAAAAATATGAAGCGAAAAGAGACCAAGTTAAACAAGGGTAAACAACCAAACGTGTGCCTACCTATATGTACATGCCAGAAGGGAATTCTGCGTCTAAAATCAGTGTTTTTCATTTCTAAACCAGAATTAAATGTAACGATGTACACATACACCTCCATTCGAATTTTCAGTGCTTATTTTAGTATCTATTTATAGTTTTTAATACGTATTTTGTTGTTCCTAATCACACTTCGGAAGATCTGCTTTCAACCTTAAAAATGGCCCGCTATTCCTCAACTTTACATTATTACGTATTTACTGCACGCAACAATTTACTTTCAATTCGGTTTCCAAATTTATCAGCTGTCTGCGGTAGCTGCCTAAAACATTTTCAATGTCCTGCGGCCCGCAGTACATTATTAAATCATCCATGTTAAGTTCGGCTAGCTTGATAGCATTGTCTGTTTCGCCGAGTTCGGACGAAAAATCCTTAAACGGACAAAAGTGCAAAAATAAATGAACAATCCAGGCAGAAAGTGAGCATTATTTAAGAGAACAATATTATTCAATGAGGCATACACAGCACATATGCATACAAAGGCCCGTAGTCAGGATTTTATCGTGGGAGGCGAAAAATTTTGAACATGATATAGCTCTAGAAGCATTAGGGGGTAGTCAAAAATAAGGGCATTTTTGAACGTTTCGCAACGAGCTAAAAACAATGGTGAAGAAAAATTTCAAAAATTTTTTTAAATATTTTTTAAGCATATTTCATACTCATACACAAAAATCTATCGCTTAAACTATCTGTGCAACCGATTTCTCATCGTCCACTCAAAAAAACTTGCTTAACTTTTGGTATTTGTACATACCACTGTAAAAAACAACGAGAAAATTAGAGATTCGCAGCGAAGCGCCGGAAAAATTTGACATTTTATTTATGTCTAACTCAAATTTGAACGGTTTAGAAGACAAATAGTAGACGAAAAACTAATCCGGCGCGAAACGCTGCAAATTTTGCGTTTACTAGCTGTAAAGTACTAGAAAACCAGTTTTAACAACCTTTTGAACGCATTCCGAGAATTTTTCACTTCTTCCTTCATGGGACCCTTGTAAAGAGCAAAAAACTTTTTTTGTTTGGCTAAGGGCCTGTGCATGCACATTCACGTTACAACGAAAGTATATAGAAAGCAAACATACGTATATGTAAATACATATGTAGGCAGGCCCGTTTCCAGGAGGTTGAGGGGGCGCTTGACCCCCTCCCGAAGAGAAATCTAATTTTTCTTTTACTACTGTTTGGATTTCTTGATCTGGAGTAGGGCGTTTCATCCCTCCCATTTTATACTAAAAACCGTCAAAATTTTTGTAATTACAATCTACATAGCCTCAAGCACGCGGTTTAAACACTCGATATTCAATCTATATACAATCTGTAGCATATTTTGGATATATGTCTTCTGTTTTTTTTTGCAGGATTTAAGCAGAAAAATGAGATGTTTGTGAACAATTCGGCTCCTCATACCAAATTAAATGGAACATAAGGCAACCGCATATCGTTTCTAGTTCTGTAATTAACCTATTCCAGCTTTCTGAGCACACAAATGTAACACATTGAGATTTCGGGTGGATCCTGGTCATTTTCAGGGGGTACATGACTTCCAAATGTTTAGCCCAAAACGGCCAAAAAAACCAAAAACGGCCGAAAATTCAATTTTCTCCAAAAATCAGGGGAGGGGGCAAAAATTTTTTGGCTTTGGGAAAGAGAGATGGGGGACAACTAACTTTGGGTGGGGATCCCCCCATAGCGCAATTTTGGCTAGGTTTTTAGAAATCTCAAGTTAGAAGGAAAACAACTGAAAACATATTTATTTTTCAGTTTTTAAATGTATTTGTGCACTACTTTTTGAATTTTTATAGTTGGTAGGGATTAACTAAGTTAGAAAGGAGTTTTTCGATTAAGCAATCCATCAAATGACTATGAACATACGTTCAAGTCTTCATCGCACAATTCTTTGCTGCTTAAATCGAAAATACGAGACTGATTGTCCTTCAATCGATTTTCAATGCTCGCCAAACGATCACCGAGCTCATTCCACACTGTGTCGAGTGATTCGACAGTACACAAAGCCTCTTCCAACTGTTCTACGTACAGATTCAATTTGTTAGTGCAATAGTCGAGCTTCTCACAACTTGGGAACGACTCGTTCATTTCTTTTATGATTAAACGGCCGAATTCCAGCTGGTTTTTTAAATCCTAAAAACGAGTTCTAGTAACAGAAATGCATGATAACATTTACACATTACATAAAAGAGAATGATCAATGATACGTAGGAAGAAAAGCAATTTGGGACTTTTTCCAAACAAATAGCTTTTATAATAACTATCATTCAATACAATTAAAAACCACGTTCAGGGCAAAAGTCGATTAATAGCACTACATGACTTCAAAAATCTTTTGGTTATAGGGTGCTATATCTCCACTCGAAACCTCACCTATCAGATTGAATGCAAAATACAAAATCTGAAAATTTTTTATATAGTTCTTGAAATCAAAAGTTCTAGCCAACTTAGCATGGTGCCATAGGCTGTAAAGCACAGATTCTGTAATAATTTATTGATCTGAATTGAAACAAATAATATGCAGATAAGACCATAAATCTTAATACTTTAACTAAATATACTTTATTAGTAATGCGTACCAATAGGCGATGTAAGTTGCTAGTTGTAGTATCACGATTCCCTTTTGTACTCACAACGTCACTCAAATGAGCCTGCTGACCTTCGAGCCACTCTTCAAATTCTAGCGACACCCTTGCGACTTTTTCATCAAATGACGTTTCCTAAAAACAAGAATACAATGACTGTCCCGTACACTGTTCTTGAACGAGCCTCTTGTACATGTACAAAGATCTACAGAAGAGTCTTTGTTAGGAATGTCCCAAGCCCCGGTCCCGATGCCGGGGCTTATGCCCCGGCCGGGCAAAAACACTAATGATTCACAGTAAAGATGTAAAATTCTCTTCTAAGATCAATCTAGGCAATAATAAAGAATCATACAAAGTGTCCATTTTAGAATACTGACGAATTCGAACCACAAAATTTGATTTTTCAGCTGTTCCTGTCGCAAAAATGTAGACTTGTATTCAACTTAGGCAATTCAAAGGCAGTGTTTTTGCTTTACTTTTACAGAAGTAGTAAGAATTCAAAATCTATTTGCTGAGTAGATATTTATTCGATCATTTAACATAGAAATGATTTATTTTTTACGTTTGTAGTTCATCTCTCAGAATAAGTATAGCTAAAATCGGATGTTTCAATAAGTTTCATTTCATTCTGTTAAATATTTTCGTACATATAATAACTACATAGATACAAATATACATATTGTTATATACTATCAGTCTGTGATATTCGCCCCACATGCTATCCAAAAAGTGATACTTCGTCCTTAATTCACTTGATAATATTCAGAAATTTTTATCAGTTTTTGAATAAGTTTACACGTAAAATCGACTCAGAAAGTCAAAATAACTTGTAACTAATTTGCTTAACATAAAGATAGACAATTCAAGTTTATCTTCAAAGGGCATAAAACATTGCAAACTTGTTAAGTACTTATTTTCAGCATAAAATCTACATAAAACAGTAGAGATAGATGCAAAAGATGATTGAGTCTGTACAAAGACGCAGGAAATTATACGAGCGTACATGTACGTAAGAGAGGGATAGGAGGATCCCCCATTCAAAGTCGTACGCCCCCTATCCTCCCAAAAATAGAAAATTTTTGCTCCTTCCCCCGATTTTTTGAGAAAAATTATTTTTTCAGCCGTTTTGGTCAAAAATTGAAAGTAATTCAACCCCCTCGAAATTTTGAGCCGTTACATGTATGTATACAAGCAGGCCCGTAGCCAGCATTTTATTTCGGGCGAGGGAGAACAAAAATTTTGGAAGTTATATATCCCGAGAACCATTAAGGGGTAGTCAAAATACGGGCATTTTTGAACGTTCCTTAAGGAGATCTACACATTGATGGAGAAAACTTTCAAAAAATTTTTTAAATATCTTTCAGCATATTTCATACTCAAACAAAAAATCTATCACTTAAACTATTCGTGCAGCTGATTTATCATCGTCCACTTCATAAACAAGTTCTTAACTTTGGGTATTTGTACTCAATATTTGTGCTCTTCAAACAAAAACAACCAGAATGTTAGTGATTCGGCGCTGAGCGCCTAAAAATTTTTGATATTTTTTATGTCTAACTCAAATAAAAACGGTTCAGAAGACAACACTATACAGAAACCATTAATCCGGCGCGAAGCGCCGCAAAATTTTGCGTTTACTAGCTCAAAAAGTTCTCGAAAAAATCCGTTTTGCCAACCTTTTAAGTGCACATCGAGATTTTTAATTTCTTCCTTTGAGGGACCCTCGTGGCAAACAAAATTTTTTTCGGTTTTAGGGTAGGGGCGGGCCAAGTGCCCCGCTCCCTTGGCTACGGCGTCTATATAAGTATTGGTTTAAGAGTGCTTAATGCCAGCGCTTTAAGCTAAATAGACTGCAAAAACGACTTCTGACGCGCAGCGCCAAAATTTTCTGCAAAATATTTTACAGAAACAACAAAAAAGCAAACAGTGGTCCCATACAAACAATAAATAAAAAGCCCTCAGCAATTTTTGGGAAATACAAAGCTTTTCATGCATACATGCTACAGTATTTTAGTAGAAATGACCTGATCAATTTATAGCAGTCACTATTTTTTCTGAAAAAGGACTCAGCATGGAAATAATACTTTTTGATCTTCCCAAAAACGTACTGAATTTATAATGCTTCATATTGCAATTTTTCAATAAGCTGCCTCTAATACTATTAAAAACTTTCTTGTAATCGAAGAGATTTTATACGACATCCACTTAGACATTCAAAGCATTAAAAAAGAAATATATATTAGGAGACTACATCAACAATCAAATTCGGTCAACTTTTCCAAAAGTGGAGATTTTTTTAATCGTTTTTAAGATTGTTTGTTAGTTAACAAGGAAGAAAATTAAAAGACCGCCTCACTAAAAAATGGCCAGCCAAGCTATTACATATGTTTTTAGTCAATGTATATAAGAGTTCTCGCTTATAAGCCCCTTAACATCGGAAAAGGTACAACTGCTGTTCAATTAGCGCTTATTTCCCTATTGTGGAATAAAATTCGTGGCACTGCTTAAGAAAATCAACAAAGCGTGTATACATTATGTGCACATGAATATCACTAAAACCCAACATCGGTTAGTTGGTATGTAAACACATGCACACTGGAGGATATCCCCCGCAGAACTTTTGAACAGTGTTTTTTTGTACAAGGTCCATTTGTACATGTGCAAAGATGATCCCCAAAAGTCTTTGTACATTTTGTACATGCAAATTTTTATGTACTATTATTTAGTACAGTAGCGATTTTAATGTGGTAAAATAGGGTTTTCGATCTTTGATAGTGTATTTTAGCTAATTTCTAGGTCTCTGACGCTAAAAATTACTAGAAATTGTCTGAAACGGCGCGAAGCGCCGAAAAATTTGACGTTTTTCCAATCAAAGTGCAAATTCTGCCATTGTAAAGATATATAGGACAAACAATTACTCATTTCGGCGCGCGCCGAAAATTTTTGGAAATTTTACACCTTCTTACAATTTTTGTCTTCCCAAAAATCTATGTGAATTTTGTACACTCAAATTTTTGGGTACAATAATATGATAGAGTAGCGATTTTACTGTTGTAAAAACAGAGATGTTCGACTTTTGGTAGTGTATTATCAGGCACGTAGCTCTGGGGGTGGAATGGAGGGGGGGGTCCGGACCCCCAAAATTCAGAAAAATCGGAAAAATAGGACTTTTTTAAACGTTATTTTGTGCTATTTTTGGCCTTTTTGGGCTTGGTCCCCCCAAAATTGGTGTTGCCCCCCCCCCAAAATAGGACGGCCAGCTACGTGCCTGTGTATTATAGCTAATTTCCGGGTCTCTAAAGGCAAAAAATTACTAAGAACCGTCTTAAAACGGCGCGAAGCGTCGAAAAATTTGACATTTTTCCTTTTGAAATGCAATTTCTGCCATTATAAAGATATATAGAACACACAATTACTCATTTCGGCGCGAAGCGTCTAAAATTTTTGCGAATTTCAGACTTTCTTGCAATTTTTGTCTGCCAAAAAATATTTTTACATGTACAAAGACTCTCCTGAAAAGTCTTTGTACATCGGGAAAAATCTTTGCCGAGTACAAAAAAACACTACTTTTGAAAGCAGTGTTTTTTTGTACGAGAGAAAAATTTTGAAGCTCGTACCAAGATTTAAGGAGCCATCTTTATACAATGTACAAAGGCTTTTTGGGGCAAGGTAATAGAAATTTTAACGCTTTTTGAGTATTTTTAGCAAAATTTCAAAAAAATTTCGGCGCTTAGTGCCCATATATCATAATTACATTCTATTTAGTTCAAAGCGCAGGCATTAAACACTCCTAAATCTATCTGTAAGCATCTTTGTACAGATTTAAGCATCTTTTACATCTATCTCTACCGTTTTATGAAGATTTTATGCAGAAAAAACAATTTAACAACGTTGCACTTTTTTCTGCCGTTTGAAGATAGAATTGACATTTTTCTCTTGCGTTGCATTAAATTCGTAAGCAAATTGGTGTCTATTATGAGATTCAGTCAGCATATTGCAATTGCTGTATTATTTCTGATTGTAAAACATAACTTATTTTAGCTTCCGAGTCGAATTTTATGTGTAAATTCAATCCAAGACTCATGAAAATTTCGGCGCTTGGCGCCGAACTATTATAACTAACTGAATTTAGGACAAAGTAACATTTTTTGGCGCGCGGGTCACAGATAACAATCTAGTAGTATGTAAGAAAGTGTATATTTAATAGTGTATCTATATATATATATATATTTCATGTACAAAAAATTTTTCGCTCGTACAAAAAACAGTGTTTGAAAGGCAGACCCGTCTAGGGTCGTTTCGGGACCAAAACTATTTGCTCGAAGCATGAAAAAGCGAGCAGTAGAACCTTCAATTCGTGCCTCCGGATGCTTTCCTCCATTATTTCGTATATATTTCATATCGCCCGTATTATTTGTTTTCATGCGAATTTAAGCATAAAAATTCATGAAGATTAAAATGCAACGAATAAGTTCCGAAATTTGACATTGAATAGCAAAATTAAGTATTCATTTACCCCCGCACTCCCAGAAGTTTTGACCGTGTACATATATAATTAGGTATGTGTACATACCACGAATCTTCCAATCATACGTTTTAAGGGAAACGGTAGAAAAATAGAACAAAAAATGGATTATGAGAATACATGATCTTGGGGGTTGGGGGAGGTACATATGACCTCCTACCAAAAATTTCAGCTCCCAGAAATTTTTTCAGGCCCCCCAGAATTAGCGATTTTTCTAAATTTTCTGAAAATTTGATAAAAAAATCGTATAAAAGGTGCTTTTTAAGCATTTTTAGCAATCTGTTTGCTCAATAGTGTCAAATTTTTGGCGCTTCGCGCCATACACATCATGTTCTGAGTATATTTTGTTCATCAATTGAGTTTTTTAAAATATTTCTTCGATTTTTAAAAATGTTTTTATACTCTAGAAAGATAGAGTATCGTCAGAAACACATGGTAAGGATGTTTTTGACGCGTAACCACCTTTTTTTGTCCCGAAAAGGCACTTTTAAATCTCACCCTCCAGAATTTCCATGCTGTGCATGTCTCATGATGATAAGCAGAATTTTTTCAGAAAATCCTGATTCATTTTGTTTCATAGTAACGCTTAGAAAAGATCCTTTAGTGTCACTATGTATGTTTCATAATTGCATTCATTACAATTAATTGCAATCGCATCTAAAAAAGCTACTAAAACACTCTTCTCTAAATAAATGACAAGAAGCGAAGTCATGAAATTTGAGCTTACTTTGCTCTTTTCAGATTCCGAGATCTGAGCAGCGCAGACAGATTTCTGCTCATCAAGGCCAGTTTTTAGAGACCAAATCGTGTTGGTAATCTGCTGCATTTTCGGGTAATTTTTAGCGGCAAAAGTGTCGTCCTGCTTGAATCGATTGAATTTTTCACGAATGTCCTCCAATTTCGCCGCAATGTTGCCCAAAGCGGATAATTTTTCGTTGAAATTTTCTTTCAGCCGATCTTGGTCGAATAAATGACCTAAATGCGTAAGGCTGTCTGATACCGAGTCCAGTTCTTGCTGGAATTTCATCCGTTCAACGTTAGCTTCGACTAGAGCCTGAAAAATAAAAAAATAGACCATTAATGCGACGGAAACATAGATTTACATCGATCACTGCATAGAATTAGCAGAATGCATAGTAAAATAAGAATGAGAACTTTTAAAAATTAGAATTAAAATAAAAGTAAAATGAGCGAAATGACTTTCATGCAAAAAATTTTAGCTTAAGACTAGCCTATGAGTTTCTGTTCAATGTCTATAATCATTCAATGGACTGTATCCTTTTCAATGATTTTTCCATCATTAATTACACTTTTGTTACTATGTATCTTCTGCAGATAATAATTGAGAAAACTTGCGCGAAAGAGAAGCAGGATAAGACAGATTCAAGCCAATTGACCTCTGATCGAGCAACGTGAATTCAATGTAATAATTGCATTAATAGCAATTGCCCTGTCATCAATAGGAGATTTAAAGTACTGAAGCTCTGAGGAAGTGACAGTAAGACATTTCGAAAAAGTTAAATAAACGGTGAAGCCACTAGCCAGGCATTCCTCAATACTAGGAAGGTTCGGACAATCAATGATCATTTTTCCTTTAGCTAAGAGTCACATACAAAAAACCAATATTTTACAAGATTCTTAGCAAATGCATACAAAATTTATACATTTTTAACATATTACGATAGCATTTCAGTTTCAACTCAGCAGTGTAGCATTTTGGCAAAAAGAGGGCAGAACATTGTCTAAATTGGACTGTTTTACATACCAGTATCAGCCAGATTTTGGAACCTTTTATTACCGATACATATGTACAAAAAATAAGAAATTATGTGCCTGACTTAAAAAATTTAGAATGGTATTAAGATAACTTGCCTTAGTCCTTTTAGAGGCACAAATCAGAAAAAATTTCGTCTACTACAAATAGAAATATAAAATATGAATTTACATGCGTCAAAATCGTCGCGACAAAAAATATTTCGGAAAAAATATAAGCGGTCCTTATGCCAGCAACACATATGCTATGCAATGTTATTAGCTCGACTTGCACCTCAAACATGAACACGTGAATACTATTACATAAATAAATGAAAAGGTCCATCTTATTATGCAATTATTCATATTTAAATGCAGTATTACCGTATATTCGGCAAATAAAACAGAATGCTGCAGTCGATAATCGTTTAAGACTTGTTCCGAATTTTGGGATCCGCAATACGTGACCAGTTCGTTCAGGTTCAATTCGGCCAAGTGGATTGCTTCATCCGTTTCGTTGAGGTTCAACTGTAACTCCGTAAAAATTGAATCGAATTCCCAATGTTAATTAAGAGACTGCACTAGTGTCACTCGAGTGGCATGCATGCAACTGTTGTCCAAATGAATGACACGTAGCCCAAAATCAGTCTATACAAATGAATTTCCGGTCGCAAAATTTCAATCAAAATTTCAATCTATTTCCTTTCAATAGTTTTTTTTTCAATTGAAAAATTTCAATTCCATGTACTATGTTCATCAATTTCAATTTTTCATCCAAATTTCAATCAATCAATAAGATGATTAACATTATTTGCCACGATTTCAGATAATTTTGCAAACTTTTTACAGTTTTTACTCCAACTTAGACAAAAATATCAATAAACGAACCAAAAATAGGACTGTTTAGCAAATAACATGTAAGAGGGGGACTGGGGGATTCACCCATCCCCCAAGACAGACAACTTTTGATTTACCAAGTTTTAAGAAAAATCGAACTTTTTGGTCGTCTGTGCGTGTTTTTGGTCGTTTTTGGCCAAAAATTGGAGGTCACTCCCCTAAAAATGGCCGGGGACCCTCACCTAAAATTTCGAGCCGTTACATGTATAGCACCCAAATTGACCAGCAGCTTTGTGCATTTTAGATTCTGAATCTAGGGTAAATTCATTTAACGAAATAAAAGATCTGTTCGACATCAAGGAAAATTGCTAATCATGTTCCATCCAACCTACTGCTTGCAAGCTAATGCAACTATAGAGGTGGAATTTAAAAAGTGAAAAATGCCTCAGTATGGACTATACATGATCTGGCGGATGAAACCCCTAGAAATTTTTTCAACCTCCCCAGAATTCGCGATTTTTCGAACATTACCTTCAGTTTTCTAAAAATTTGCAGAAAAGGTGCTTTTCTAAGCGTTTTTAGCTATCTATTTGCTCAAAAGTTGAATTCTCGGCGCTACGCGCCATTCAACTACTGTTTTGACTATATTTTGTTCAATTTGTTCGATTTTTTTCGAAATTTTTTATGTTTAATGCCTTAGAAAGAAAGAGCATCGTCAGAATCGCCGAAAAACTATGAGTTTGACGCGTACCTACCATTTTGGGCTCATAAAAGACACTTTATAATTTCAACTCACCAGAATTCCTATACTGTGCATGTTTGGTATGAGCTACCTTTTAGTCACTTACATAAATTTCAATTAATTTAAATAAAAATTGCACGCATGGCACTCGAGTAAAACTGTCTTCAGATAAGTGCTATACATTATGTCCGTGTGTGACACGTATTAAACTTTGCGAACTAGTAACTAGCCTAACAAATACTATTTTTCTGTATATGACTGACTCTTCGCTTTATGTACAAAGATATCAAGGAAACCTTGTGAAAGCAAAATTTCCCTACATAGATGAACACTTTATACAATTAAACAGGACAACCAACAAGACATTTAAAAGTTATCAACTGCATCACGTTTTCGTTAAAAAGTTTAGTTTAAAAAATTAGAATTTTTCAAATGTAGAAAGCTTATCGTATTTTTTCCTCTTAGTTTAATGTCTAGTCAATGGAAATATCCTTTAATGTCAAACTTTATCCGCATTGTCAGGCCCAGATACAACATTAAATATCAAGGAGGGGCTAGATTCTTTAAAGGTCACACGTATGTATCTTGAGAACAATTACATACAAGGTATGTACATATGTACGCTGAATAGTGGTATTTTTGAGCATTTTGAAATGGACGTCATGCAATGGAATAAAAAAATTAACACCAAAGTTTATCGCTCTTTGCAGAAACAGCGCCATTTTATACCTGCATATAAGAGTATATCGTTTAAACTATTTTGATGATTGATCTCCTAAAATCCAGCCCAAAGTGATTTAAAGTTTTTCATTTTTTCACTAAATGTCAGGGCTTTACGAGAACAATTAATACGTAAAATCAATTACTCAGAGCAAAAACATTTGGTATACTCACCAGCAGTCTAATCCGGACTTAAATAATTAACAAGGCAAGCAGCATGGAAAAAGAAAAAGACCTGGCGCGAAGCGTTGGTAAATTCCGGGATTATTTGCTCAGAAAAAAGCCAAAAATTTACTTCAGTGGCTTTCTAAATGCAATACGAGAATTTTCAACGTGAGAATTGCGATTTTTTTTATTTTGGGAGTGGGGGGCGTTCATTCCCCGCCCTCACAGACACGTATCTGTGGGGGGGGAACGGGGGTGGGGTTCGGAACCCCAAAATTCAGAAAAATGTGACCTTTGAAACGTTATTTTGAGCTATTTTTGGCCTTTTTAGGTTCAGTCCCCCAAAAATTGGTGTTGGTCCCCCCAAAATAGGACGGCCAGCTATCGTTATTTTTTCATACTCGTACCGTAAGATTAACGTTTTCCGAATCAGAACTTTTCGCTTTCTGTATGAAATCGCTATGTTCCTTCAGACGACTTTTAACATCAGCCAACCGATCGGCAAGTTCGTTCCACAAAATATCCACCGATTCTACAGTAAAGGATAATTCGCAAAGCTGCTCAAGGTAGGCATTCAGCTGTTTATAACGATCGGAGTAATTTTCCTCCTTCGTTTCCTTAACCCTTTGCAACAATTCGTGACCAACATTCGCGTGTTGCTTTAGCAGCTGAATGGCAAAAATAAACAAAAAGTAACACGAAAAATTAATTTCGATAAAATTTTGAACAACGAAAGTTTTACATAAAATAAGAATAGAAAATAAACATTCAATAAACATAAAATACGAAGATAATAAAAAATTAATCGAAAAATAACGTTATTCATTACTTTACAAAATGAAGCAGTGTTATTGCGTACGTATATGTTTGTATTACCTGTTCAAAAATTGATCGATAAATTTCAGTGCATCTTGAACTAATTTTATCTTAACAGGGCGGGATGGAGATCCCCCACCCAAAGTTGGTTACCCCCCATCCCTCGAAAGCCAGAAAATTTTTGACCTCCCACTTTTGGAGAGAATTGATTTTTTTGGCAGTTTTTGACCAAAACTAGAGGTCATTCACCCCCCCCCTAAAAATGGCCAGGAACCTCCCATCCAAAATTTCGAGCCATTACATTGATGTCTTAGACTGTACCGCCTTAGGCAAATTAAATAGTGATTAGTGTGGTTTACCACGAGAGTCTGTAAGTTTGCCATCGTAACGCCATGATCGCCCTTCAAATTGCCTGCGTTTGCGAGAATCGACTGCTGCTCCTTTAGCCATTCGTCGAAGTTTTGCGACTCATCTCCAAAATCACGATCCAGCGTAGAAGCCTTAAAAAACAATCGTGTAGTATACGTAAAATAAAAGGCTACTTACACGTCCTTCTATACTTTGTCACTAAATCTCGCAATTGGGGATCAATTTTAAGCACAAAAAATGGCTAAGTACAAATATGTCTACCATTAGTGCCGCACACACGTGGGCGTGGGGGTTTGGGGGGTATGCACCCCCCAAAAGTTGAAATACCCCCCCAGAAATCAAAATACCCCCCCAGAATTCAAATTTTGAAATTTTTTGTTGTTGCTTTTTTAGCGATTTTTTGATGCCATTGGATAGTGCTCGATGAGAAACGTCGAAAAATGGAGTTTTTTCGCCATATGACCACTTTTAAGATCATTTTTTGACCTTTGAAAATTTTTTCACCCCCTTCCCCCAGAATTTCGGTGCTGCCCACCTATGGTGCCACAGTATCACAATTTTGTACAGTAAATTTCAATTATGCATAGTTTCTCTCGAACAAATTAAATGTAATTTATAAAAGACGAACTGAAGCAGAGAAATGGCTGCAATACAATCTTAAATTAAGGACACAAATTCATTTTTTGCTAAATCTAGCAAATCTTTATTAAGCAACAGACTGTTTTTCTGTTCCTAAATCAAAGGTAGGGTTTTTTCATATAATAATTTAATATTTTCCGTCTTTCTTGAAGATTTAAAAATATCTAGTCTTGAGATTTACATTTCTATTTGAATGTCAGATTTGTTTTAAAAAGACTCAAAATTATTATATTTCCCTAAAGTCCCCATAGTACATTGTACAATGTTGACCCTAAAAATCTTGCGATCCGTAGCCAAAAATCCACGTTCCGCTAAAGATAAAAAAACAGCCAAAATTAGAGTGATCAATCATGAAGTCATTATACCGAAAGTGATTGCAAATTTATCGGTGCCGTTCTAGCATCGCCTTTAGCGCATGAGTCCAAGGACACTTCACATTGTTTGGTTTGAAAATCTGATTGTTCACTAGCGGCCAGCAGATTTTGTTTCCGTGCAATTCTTTGCTGTAAGAATATGGAATATTGCATAATTATCAGCTAATTAATTATTTATGCCACTTATATGTACACAGATAACACTTATCGATTATTATTGAAAAATGATTGTTAATTAGTTATTAAATATTAATTAAATATTGATTATTCAATATGATTACATTTGAAATATGAATCGCATCAAAAATCAAGAATGTCTGGAGATGAAATGAAAAATTAAAAAAACAACTTTTTGATTCTAAAGTACGTAACATTTAACACAAATTCCGCCTGCATACAGAATACCACGTCATGAGCGAAACAAACTAATCAAAAATTTAATGCAAGTTGACGTCATCTGCTTCAATAATACTACTTCAGTAAGCATTCGACCGAACTGGTCGCAAAAATAAAAATGCGGGATTGAGAATAGAAACAAAATTCCATCCAAAGTGGGCTATCCCGCAATAACCCAATATTTTTGACCACAAACACCCACCCCTAAACAATTTTTTATTTCATGGAAAAACAAATTTTTATCTGTCATTTAATTTTTGATGAAAAAAGCACATCTTACGATTTTGAAATAAGATTTCTCCGATTCCTAATCCAGGAAATTAATTTAACCCACTTTTTCAAAAATTTGATTATTTTTCTTTTGTAAAACTAAAATGAAATATTCGCTGAACTTCCGAAAGAAAACCGATTACTCAGTCCAACGCAAGAATGCGATTCAAAGATATGCAATATGAGCCTTCAAACATATCTGAATTGTAAAGTACCTATTTATAAACGGATAGGAAAATCTTATCAAAAAGAATAGCATATGACAGCTAGAAGAATAAGTGAACAAATGACTGACCTTTATCTTCTCATAAACGCTATTCAACATTGATCCAATCAATTCTATCTGACTTGCTAGGTTAACATCTTCTACGAACTTCGAGGAATTCAGCCGTTCGAACGCTGAGGAGAGTTTACGAAATTCATCTTCAATTACCTAAATACATATAGATGTTAACTTCTGTCATAAAAAAGGAAAAAGCTCATATTAAACGAAAACTGAATGATAAACCATCAATCAAAATGATGTAAAAGAGATATGTATATATGCAGGGCCATATTTTAGGGTTGGGAGGGGAAGAAATGTATACCTAGCATATGTAACGCATGGCAAAATGAAAAAACTGCATCTGCATGTCACGAAATCCTACAACCTGAATACGGGCCTGTTGAATGTATGCATATAAATTACGAATCATTAACTGACTAACAAATGACGCACTGGTCAAATTTAAACCGACCGGGCAAGAAATTCAAAAAGTGCATAAATTATTAAATTATAAAGATAACATTAACACTATCATTAAAGACACAATCAAGCATTAAGTGAAAGAAAGGTAAATAAAATAATTAGGAGCAACGCGGAGAGGAAATGATTACACTTTATTCATTCACAAACTGAATATCTTACACAATACGCATTTCACGTACATACTAGCTGATAGTTTTCAACATTTTCGATATAATTCAAATTCACTCCTTCAATTTGTTATTGCACTAAGGAATACTCTCCTGTCGGAAGTGACTTTCAGTTTTATTCACCATTTGCGTGAGACATATTCTCTCAATGAAATATTTCTAAAGACTTCACAAGAAATGCACAGCATGAGAATTTTGGGGGTGTAAGAAGACTTTACATAAGTGCGTTTAACTGCCTTTTTAGGGTCCGAAAATGTGAGTGGGTACCATGCATGATCTTGGGGGATTCGACCCCCAGATTTTTTAATACCCCCAAAAATTTGCGATTTTTTGCAAGTTCCCAAAAATTTTCTAAAAATTTATAGGAAAGACGCTTTTTTAGCGTTTTTAGCTATCTATTTGCTCAAAAGTACCAAATGTTTGGCGCTTCGCGCCATTTGACTATATTTTGCTCAATTTGTTCCACTTTTTTGATTTCAAACCTGCCATTTCGGACCTAAAAAAGGCTCTTTATGATTTCAACCACCCCAAAATTCCCATGCTGTGCATGTATGGTGGGTACACGTCAAAAGCATCGTTTTTCGGCGTTTCTGACGAAACATTTTCTAAAGCATAAAAACTTTGAAAAATTTAGAAAAAATCCAAAAGTAGAACAAATTGAAACAAAATATGGATCTAGTATACAATTTACCCGCCACCGTTTTTTAGCCGATTCAAATAAGCTACAGTGACCAAACTTTACACAAAAATTATCAAAGACGTTCTGACTCGTATCAATAAAAATAGTGTTGGTCACTGTAGCTTATTTGAATCGGCTAAAAAACGGTGGCGGGTAAATTGTATACTAGATCCCAAAATATAGTCAAAATTTGACACTTTTGAGCAAATGGATAGTTAAAAACACTTAAAAAAAGCACCTTTTCTACGAATTGTTGGAAGCTTTAGGAAAATCGCGAATTCAGGGGAAGGGTGGAAATTTTTCAGAGGGCTGAATAGCCCCAAACCCCCGAAGATCATGTATGGGCTTGGCAGAACTAAATGGAACACGAATTATGGTGGAATACAGCAACTAAAACATGCTAAAACTGAAGGAGGCTTGATAACTTATATAAAAAAACACAGTACAACTTGCCTCCACGGCCAAATTGCCACCGAAAATGCCCAGTTGGAACTGATCTATTCTATCCTGCAATTCTTCAACCATTGTTTGCTGCTCGCGAGTCTCTAAAGTGAGGTAAGCAGTGTCAAGTCGCGAATCGGCAATAGATTCGAAACGTTTTTCGACCGAATGTTCCGATTCGCACCATTCTTCCAGTAGCTCTTCATTGAGGTGTACATCAGCTAGTTCATTATGTATGATCCCGACTCTAACTTTGCTCAAATCTTCATCCAGGGATTGTTTGGCAGTTTCCACTTCTCCCGTAGTTTCGAAAATATTCCGTGATTGGGTAAGTGTTTCAGAAAAACCGATAAATTCTGTCGCAAAGCCTTGTTTTCCGCGTGTTTCTCCTTCCGTTTCTCTCGTTTGTAAGAAAAGAGTTCCAACAAGCTTTTCGGCTGGCTGTTGGTGAGCTAAAATCTCGAGGTCAACGCATGCCGTTTCTTCAACCATGGGCGGCTCAATCTGTTTCTCCATGTTGCGCCGAATTCCAGAAGCTTCCCCCAATAGTTCGTCTTCTTTTCGCAATTCTACCACGGTAATTTCTTCCTGGGAAGGTTTTATTTCGTCGCCATATTCAGCGTGGCGAACCAATACATCCTTTTCTATACCCGTCGCAAAATGCTCACTACTAACGGGCGCCTCGCTATCAAGTTCACTGGGTGACAATGAAACAGTAGCATTTCGCATTGAATGCTCGGATTGAATCGATTTTTCGGAAACTTCCATTTCACTCGTTCCTTCTTCAACCGGAAATAAGACGTCAATTTCAACGGTAGCCTTTTCAGACGCAGTCGGTTCTTGATGATCGGCAATTTTATGTTCAGATAACTCGCTTGTGAGTATTTCCGCATGTTCTGACTCTAAGGGTGTCTTGATAGCGAGCGGGCCGATTGGCAAAGGAGCATTAGCAGTCTCCGTTGGATGCTCAGATTGAATCAATTTTTCGAAAACTTTAATTTCACTCGTCCCTTCTTCAACCGGAAATATGACGTCGATTTCAACGGTAGCCTTTTCAGATTCGCTTGTGAGCACTTCCGCATGTTCTAACTCTAAGGGTGCCTTACTATCGAAGAGGCCGGTTGGCAAAAGGGCATTAGCAGTCTGCGTTGGATGCTCAGGTTGAATCGATTTTTCGAAAACTTTGATTTCACTAGTTCCTTCTTCAACCGGAAATATGACGTCAATTTTAACGGTATCCTTTTCAGACGCAGTCGGTTCATGATGATCGGCAATTTTATGTTCAGGTAACTCGCTTGTGAGTATTTCCGTATGTTCTGACTCTAAGGGTGTCTTGATAGCGAGAGGGCCGATTGGCAAAGGAGCATTAGCAGTCTCCGTTGGATGCTCAGGTTGAATCGATTTTTCGAAATTTTTAATTTCACTCATCCCTTCATCAACCGGAAATATGACGTCGATTTCAACGGTAGCCTTTTCAGATTCGCTTGTGAGCACTTCCGCATGTTCTAACTCTAAGGGTGCCTTACTATCGAAGAGGCCGGTTGGCAAAAGGGCATTAGCAGTCTGCGTTGGATGCTCAGGTTGAATAGATTTTTCGAAAACTTTGATTTCACTAGTTCCTTCTTCAACCGGAAATATGACGTCAATTTTAACGGTATCCTTTTCAGACGCAGTCGGTTCATGATGATCGGCAATTTTATGTTCAGGTAACTCGCTTGTGAGAATTTCCGCATGTTCTAACTCTAAGGGTGTCTTGATAGCGAGCGGGCCGATAGGCAAAGGAGCATTAGCAGTCTCCGTTGGATTCTCAGGTTGAATCGATTTTTCGAAAACTTTAATTTCGCTCGTTCCTTCTTCAACCGGAAATATAGCGTCAATATCAACGGTAGCCTTTTCAGACGCAGTCGGTTCACGATGATCGGCAATCTTTTGTTCAGTTAACTCGCTTGTGAGCACTTCCGCATGTTCTAACTCTAAGGGTGCCTTACTATCGAAGAGGCCGGTTGGCAAAAGAGCATTAGCAGTCCGCATTGGATTCTCAGGTTGAATCGATTTTTCGAAAACTTCAATTTCACTCGTTCCTTCTTCAACCGGAAATATGACGTCAATTTCAACGCTGGCCATTACTGGTGCAATCAGGTCATGATCAACAATTTTTTGTTCACTCAAGTCGCTCAAGAGCGCTTCCGCGTGTTTTAATGACACTATGGGCGCTTCACTATAGATCGGACCGGTTGACAAGGATACAGAAGCATTTCGCATTAAATGCTCAGGCTGAATCGATTTGTCAAAAAGTTTAATTTCGCTCGTCCCTTCCTGAACTGGAAATATGACGTCAATTTCAACGCTAGCCATTTCTGGCACAGTCGGGTCATGATCAAGAATTTTTTGTTCACCTAAGTCGCTTACGAGCATTTCCGCAGGTTCTAATGGCTCTAGTGGCGCCTCGCTATCGTGCGGACCGGCTGACATGGAAATAGCAGTCTCTCGCGGTAAACGCTCTGGTTGAATCGAATTTACGGACATTTTTATTTCACTCGTTCCTTCTTCAACCGGAAATATGACGTCAATGTCAATGGTAGCCTCTTCTGGCGCAGTCAGGTCATAATCAGCAATTTTTTGTTCAGTTATGTCACTTAAGCACACTTCCGCGTGTTCTGTTTGTTCTACGTTCGGCGCGTGCAGCGAAGCAATTTCGGTTTCTTGATAAAATTCGTCAGGCGACGATTCGTATTCAAGTTTTTCTATTAAAATCGGCGTGCTCGTAACTTCAACTACATTAACAGCGTCGCTTTTGTCCAGCGACGCCAAGCTAAAAGCCAGCGGCGTTTCCACAGTCGTCTCGTCGAGCGTCGTAGCGACGTAAGTTAAACTGTCGTCAAACCCGTATTTTAATGTTTCACTCGCTCCGGTAAAAACGGTTTCCGAAACGTCGGGGAGGTTAATAAGCGTCTGAGATTCGACGATATCAAAAGCCGAACGAGCGTAATGTTCCGCGAGATGCTCCTCCGTCATTTTAACGTCCGCATCCCCAATATTCGCGTCATTTTTTAACAGCGTCGCAACGGGAAATCCATTGGTTTGTTCCAGGCCGTAGTCAGTGACACGCTCAACGCTATAAGACGCATTTTGGCGAAATTCATCAACGGGCAACTTGCTATACTCGGACGATAAATCGATCGCCTGATTATTGCTTTTTATCAAGAATTTTTCACCATTCCTTGAAATGGAGTCATTCGATCCTTCGCTTTCCGATACGATGCTCAGCGATCTTTTCGTTAAAATTTTGCCCGATACTTGATCCATTTCGAAGATCTCATCGCCGAAGTCTTCTCGGAAATTTGGACTCGTTTCACCGGCGATAATTTTACAACGAAGCGTAGACTTCGATTCTAATCTTATGCATTCTATGGATAATTGCGTAGTCGATTCGTCAAACCCGTTTGATGATGTTTTAACGCCGAGATTAGCCAGGTTCGAAGGCGCGCCGATAGAGCTGGATTGGGCCTTGGTAATTGGGCCGCCCGTTGGTCGATCGCTGGTTATTATAGGATGAGATTCCATTTCGTTTAGCGAATCGGATTTTACTAAAGTCTGAACGAATATTGTGCCATTTTCTTTTTCCGCCGGTCCTCCGCCTGAGTCGCTTTCATCAAAGCCAGCTGGCGCTTGCATACTTTGAACTGCTTCATGGAAAAGCTGTTCTCGAACGTTTTGGACGTCTTGAACGGTATCACTCGCGCGTAACTTGTTCTAAAATTACAGACTTCGTCAATACATATTACTGAGACTAAAGATATTTACAAAATTTTGAACAGATCGAAGCAGCAAGCTTCAGTGTATACATGCAGGAGGGGACTGGGTGGATCCCCCAACCGAAATTAGCCGATTTTTGGAAAACTTGCGATTTTTGGAAAACTTGCGATTTTTGGAAAACTTGCGATTTTTGGTCATTTTTAGATGTTTTCTTAACATTTTGGCCAGAAACTTAAGATCATTTACCATACATGCACGGCATGGGAATTCTGGAAAGAGGAGGGGGGTTTAAATGATAAATTGCCTTTTTTGGGTCCAAAAATGGTTGGTACGCGTCAAAAACATCGTTTTTCAGCGTTTCTGACGATATCCTACCTTACTAGAGTATAAAAACATGGAAAAATTCGGAAAAAAATCAAAAAAGACGAAACAAATTGAATAAAATATAGTCAAAACATGAGTATAATGGCGCTATGCGCCGAAATTTTGGCACTTTTGAGCAAATACATAAGTAAAAAATGCTTGAAAAAGCATCTTTTCAACAAATTTTTAGAAAATTTTTGGGAACTTCAAGAGAATCGCCAATTCTGGAGGGGGGGGGTGGAAAATTTTTGCGAGGAGTGAAAATTTTTCTGGGAGGTTGGGGGGAACCCCAAACCCTCCAAGATCATGTATGTCATTTACCCATCCAACCATTAAAAATGGCCGGCTTCCAATCCTTAGCCGCCGAAGTTTTTTCAAAAAAGTAAGGCAGAAATTTTACCATACTTTCATGTAGAAGAATTTTAAAATTTCGGCTTATGCTTTGCACCGTATATTTTTTATACTTCCATTATCTTGCCTCATGCGCGATAAATAAAAAATACTACTCACCACAACAATCTGAGAAAGACATTTGAAATCGCGCATTTTCACTTTGTAAGTCGAGCAAGATATCAATTTGTTTAATTTTGATGATAATAGCTGATTAGAGAATGCATGATCGGAGATAAAATGAGTAAGTAGTAAATGCTTTTTCATAGTAACAGAGATTTGGCGGAAATTCAAATTTTTATATCGGTTTTCAATAGATCAAATCCTAAACACTGGCCTGACTAAGACTGATGTAATATTTTTATGCTTGCCGTCTGTCATACAAAGCCAAAGGCTTAAGGGTTTTGTACCTCAGTATTTCGTTGAAAAACACCTCCGCTCTCATCTCAAGCGAATTTAACAAGCAATAGGCCGCTTGAGCTTCGCAAAAATAACACCACTTGTTATATTTCTAATCAATAATTGAGCATTTTGAAACAGATTCCGTTTCGATTGTAAGCTGTTATGTATTTCAAATTTTAGGCTAGGCTTAGTAAATCTTAATAGGGATGGGGATCATTTGAACAAAGTCGGCTATTCCCTCGAACCCCTCCATCGAAAAATGGAAATTTATATTGAGAAAAAAACCTGCTTTTACATAGCAAATTTCAGATGCTTTTAGTTGCCATTTGTGAATTGAAAATGTTTCCGGTGCTTTGTATCGGATTGACGAATTTATTATTTATATTTTTCAATCCTTAAAATAAATATAATGCAACTAACATGGCTGAAAATGCTAAAAAAACATGATCTAGCCGCAAAAAATTATATAAAACCTATATTAATCATTCCCATCATCGTTTGACTCAGAAAAAAGCTATGAAAACTTAATTAAATGGTGTCAAATTTTTGAATTTCTTGTACGCTGCGCTTACGCAAGTATAAATTTAACATCCACTAGCACATGCATACGACAATTTGACCCAGTTCCCATTGAAAAGCCTGCCGCGGGACATTTTCATAAATCTGATGAAAAGCAGTCAAGAACAGTATCATTACCACGGGCATAACCAGCCGGGGGTGGGGAGGGGCCCCGAAATTAAAAATTTTCTATTTTTAGAGGAAAGGATTAAAAATTCTCAAAGTCTACAAAAAAAGAAGGCCAAAACACGTTTTAACACACTTTTGAGCTACTACAGTCAAAATTTTCAGGCGCTTGCGTCGGATTTCTTATTTTCTATTACATCTTTTACCTTGGAGATCCAGACATGACTTAACAATGGTAGTGCATCCAAAGTTTTCGGGGTTCTTCATTTCCTGAATTAGTTTCCTTTGGAAATTTGCAAAATTAAATGCTGAGACAAGGATTTAAAAATGTTCTGGAGTCAAACTTAGACTCGATATTGAGAAATCAGTCACATATGTAGATACGCTGAAATGATAGTTTTATATCGAATTTTGAAATCGAGTAAAAAAACTTTTTGGACTTTTTAAATTTTTTCCCTTCACCATAGAATAGATCTCGTCGAGATAAGCTCAAAAATTTCCTTATTTTTGTGAAACTCCTTATGGCTCTCGAGAAATACATAGGACTTCGAAAATTTCGCCCCACCTCGAAATAAAATCCTGGTTACGCCCCTGATCATAACTGTAGCCTTGAACTAATTCGAGTCTAAAGATTTGTCAGAAATAAGAAAGAAAGGATCCATCTGGATGGAACAAACTTAGGTACTTTAAGTAAAATTTAAACCAAAGTGCAATTACCTCAGCTTGGGATTTTAAGCAGTTATAACGAGTTTCGCATTCGTCGACATGCCTTTGTTCAACCTGGGATCCGCAATAAGAAGTTAATTCCGCGAATGTGGCCAGCAACAGTTTAAGCTCATCTTCTTGATTAACGATTTCTTCCAGCAACAACTGAAAAGCGAAATGTTCAACACAGTGAAGACTCTAAAATACCACAAGCATGATTCGAAATTATTTCAAGGATTATGAATAAAAGTAATAAAAGTTGCTTTAAGGATTTAAAATTAAAAATCACTTTTTTAGCAAGATTCGTAAAGGAATAAATTAATATTTTGATAAAAAATGGAAGATTCGAAATTAAACAAAAACCCAAGTCCCAGCTGTGTTAATGGATATAAAATATTTTACTTATTCCCATTCAAGTAATTCGACAACCGAGGACAAAACTCAAAATGAAATTTCGCCTACAGGATGCATAGTCTTGTATTCGCAGATATTTCACGATTTAAAAAGACTGTTTGGGACCGCCTTTGCACATGTACAAGGATCTTGACACAAAAACATCAAAAATATCGAAAAATTTCCACTGTATAGCATTATAATGACAGAAATTCTCTTCAAAAAGCTTAAGCATCAAGTTTAAAAGCTTAAATCAGCCGAAATAGTAGTTCTACACACCAGAGATGCTGTACAGCATAAAAATTTTGCGGGGGGATTTTTTCTGAAGTGCCCTTTATGTACCTGAAAACGTCTGATGGTTTCGCTTCAAAAACATCATTTTTGGCCTTTTTGACGATGCCCTATGTTTATAGGACGCAAAAATTATAAAATTCGAATAAATTCATTCGAGGAAACATACTCAAAAAATATGTACATATATGGCTGCGCCGAAAATTTGGCACTTTTAAGCAAGCAGTAGCGAAAAACGCTTAAAAGAGAACCATTTATACGAATTTTTTCGAAAAATCGCAAATTCTGGGAGGAGGAATGGAAAAAATTTTCGAGGATAAGCCATATATATTCTTGGGAGAGGGCGGGGTTGGGGGGAGGTTTCACCTATTAGGAAAGTTTTCATCTTCTTGAAATTTTTTAACCTTCCCCAGAATTCGCGATTTTTCAGAAGTTTATTAAAAATGCATAGCAAAGGTGTTGTTTCAAACATTCCTAGCTATCTTATTGCTCAAAAGTCAAATTTTCGGCGCTTTGCGCCACATACAAATTTTAGACTATATGTACTTCAATTGATCGAATTTTTTCCTTTTTTCGAATTTTTAATGTTTTTGTCGCGTACCCACCATTTTTCAGCTCATAAAAAACAAAAAAAGACAAAATCAAAATCCCATTGCTGTGTAAGTCTCGTAAAAACGTCCAATATCACGTAAGCTTGACGCTAATTTAGTAATTTAAAGCCCTGTTTGTTTGTTTTAATTCTCTTCGACGAAGAATATTATGCCAAATATGATAGGCGATTTTTAGGAGGGAACATAGTCTTCGATTTTTAAGTTGACCCATACGTGTAACGGCTCGAAATTAGAGGGGGGATCCGGCCATTTTTACGGGGGGTTTGGCCAAAAACGACCAAAAAACGCCTAAAAATGGCCGAAAAATTCGATTTTTTTCCAAAAATCGGGGGGGAGGTAAGGGGTGAATGTTTTCTGGCTTTGGGGAATGGGGGGTGTCCGACTTTGGGTGGGGGATTCCCCCATCCCCCTCTTACATGTATGAGTTGACCATTTTATTTTTAAACACATTCTTAATAACCGTAGACGACAATAAGAATTTAGGATTCAGGCTGAAATTCTAGTGAAATTCGATATAAGTGCTGAAAATCTCGTCTATTTTATATGTATTTTGCTGAAAAATAACCGACTTTCATGCAAATTATACTCTTTGCTTCATCGAAAAGCCCTGAAACTAAAAAATTCGGATAAATGCTTGCTAAAATTAGGAAAAAATTTTTGATCGATAGATTTTTAGGACACAATGGATTCTTTTTAAGAACCCATGGGTTTTTTCGAAGTTGATTTTAGTCGAAAATATAGAGATGACGAATACTGAATCAATCAAAATCAGTGGCCATGATACAGCCACGAGAAATAAGGGAAAAGGTGGAGGCTATGTGTAAAAGGAAATCGCAGTAAAGCGAAAAAAATGTTTTTTTTCTGCTCAAAAGTTCTAAATTTGACGTGCTTCTCGCCATATTCTCATTTTTTGATCTTTGTTAAAATTTTTCAAAGTTTTCTGATACTTAATCGAAATTGTTTTACGCTTTAACTCTAGAAAAACAGTGCATCGTCAGAAACGTTGAAAACTGGTGTTTTTGTCGCATATTCATCGTTTTTTGAGCCCAAAAAAGGTACTTTAAAGCTTCAACGCCTACAACTCACATACTGTGCATGTACGGCCATCACTATACTATAAGTAAATGCATCATACGACAGCAAACCGATTGAAAACCGATTTTCAATTCGAAAAGTGGTTAAAGCTTCAATTAAAGTATAGTTTTAGAAAAATGCGTTGCGATTTTAAATATACGACAACAAAGTACTTGAGATTTTGGCAAATCAATAAAACAACATCTTACTTCAAGTTGAGTATCTTTGAGCGATTTTTGACCGACTTCAGCTTCCTTTTCAGCCAACCACAAATTAAAATCCATAGCCCTGTCGTCAAATTCATTCCACATCGTGTCACACGCTTCAAGAGTGGCAAGAGTGTCATTCAGTGATTCGCAGTATTTCGAGAGTTTATCCTCGTTTTCGCGATATACTTCGTCGTTCGGATACGAGTACGTTTTAATTGAATTCAAAATTTGCCTTCCGTTGCTGAGATCGGCTTTTAAGGTCTAAATAGCAAACTTTCCGTAAAACTTCACGTAGAATGCCAAAAAAAGAAAAAAACAGCTAATGCCTTATTTCGAAAGATATAAAGTCATATTTTACCGAAGACACGACAAGGTTGTCAAAACACAGACATTCTAAAACGATAGAGAAGAAAACCCGATTTTCTTTCGAAAAAGTACTGTTGAACATTTAAAAAAATTCGAAAAAAACCAATATTGCAATTAAACTTATTAGCGGAAAAATACTAAAGTCGTTGTTTAGCACTGTATAAAAATTCAAAGATCTCACGAAACCTTATTTTTACGAAGATTTAATTAAATCTAACCTAACCTGAAACAGGAGTAATGTGTATATTTATTACTGTTGAATATGTTTAAGCGATTCATGGGGAACAAAAAATTATCATCAAGTTTAAAAGGGAAGAAACAACTAAACTAAACTAAACAACTAAATTACTAAACGATTTAAATTTCAAACTAAACAAAAATTTAAAAAACTACATTGAACAATTTTGAGGTTTAGACCCCAGAATGGGTTTATGGGAAAAATGAAGGCCAAAATGGATGAAAATTGAAAATTTTATACAAAAGTGCTTTGAATTGACCAGAAACTGTGGAATAACGTCGTTTTAAAGCTATTTTAACAATCTAAAATTTTTGACGTCATTTTGGCTCAAAAAGCTCACAAATTGGACCCCAGTCCGGCCATGCTATGCATCTATGGTCGTGTTATCCCGCTTAACTTATCAAAAAGGTAAGGTATAGAGAGGAAATTAAATATAAAGTAATTCAGTCGGAAGACTTTCGAATTTTTGGTGCTCTGCGCTATATGCGAACCACTTTTTTCTCACAATTTTGTTTCAAGCGAAAACAGAAAAATAATGGTACTATGCTACGGAATATTAATTCTGCGATTTATTTATTAATTTAATTGTTTCTTTAAATTTTCTTGTTGGCTTGGTTATTTGAATCAATGTGCATGAATGGTCTCGCTCCTTTGAGCGAATCAGGCACACGGACCTAATTACGACTGCAATCGATTTTCATTAATCCTCATCAAACGTTATATACGCAATTTCATTGATTACTTACCTGTGCAACATAGAGACAATGTAAAAGTCTATCTCGATCACCAATTATATCGCTTGCTGATTGAAGCCGGTTCTCGGAGTCGCTGAGCCAAGCTGAGAAGGAAGCAGTAAGCGCAGCGTAATTTTGTTTTTGCTGTTCATCCTTCAGCCCACAAATTTCTAACTGAAAGCGACAGTTGAATAAAAGAGACTAGCATGGACGTAAATGGAAACTAAGTGCGATCAAGCAAGCAGCAACGGATTCCATCATACATGCACATAGGGGTAGGGGTGATGGGGGTATTAGCCCCCTGAACGGTCAACCGGACAGGTACTCTCCGGCGATTTTAGGTCGATGGAACGTTTCAGCATCATATTTGAGGTCAAAAGCAGGAAAAACGTCAAAATTTTTCCGGCGAATCACGCCAGATTAGTATTTTTAAGTGCTTTTACTCAAAAAGCGCCCGAAATTGATAAACTTTCGCATTTTTAATGATAAAAGTGATATAATGCTGTCAAAATGGACTAGAAATGTTTTTAAAATGCGATATTACCACGAAAAAACCTTATATAGGCTATTTCGACCATTCTGATCGTTAAAACAGCAAAAAATCGTGAATATTAAATTAACTGTTTTGGATTTTTGGGATTTCACCCCCCCCCGCCGAACCTGACCTTGTGCACCTATGGATTACATATACACATTCAGACAATAATGCTTTCCTTCATATATGTAATTGGGAAGAAAGGGATCCACCACCCAAAGTCGTTCGTTCCCCCGTCCCCCAAAGTCAAAAATACTCGTCTCTCTGATTTTTAGCAAAAACGTGCTTTTTTCCTATTTTTGGGCAAAAACTGAAGGTCATTCACCCCCCACCTTAAAAATAGCTGATTACCCCCACCCAAAATTTCGAGCTATGTCTGCTTTCTTTAATACATACTCCTGTCCACGGTTTTTTTGTATTCGGCAAAGATTTTTCCCGATGTACAAGACTTTTTGGGTCCGTCTTTGTACATAAACAGAGATTTTTGGGAAGACAAAAACTGCAAAAAAGGTCTAAAATTCGCCAAAAATTTCGGCGTTCCGCGCCGAATATGAATAATTGTGTGTTCTTCTATCTTTATAATGCCAGAAATTGCATTTCGAAAGGAAAAATGTCCAATTTTCCGGCGAAGACGATTCTTAGTGATTTTTGCCCTCAGAAACCCAGAAATCAGCTAAAATACACTACCAAAGGTCGAACAACTGTTTTTGCCACACTAAAATCGCTACTGTACCATATTATAGTACCCAAAAATTTGTGTGTACAAAATGTACAAAGACTTTTAGGGGCCATCTTTCCACATGTACAAACGGACCTTGTACAAAAAAAGACTGCTTCTGTCCTGTTCCGTCTTGAGACTAAAAACATAGACTCGAGCAAATAGGAAAGAATGAGAGCTTGCATGCAACAGGGGAGGTAGAAATTCCCTACCTAATGTCGGTCGTCCCTAATCCCCAAAAGGCTGAGATTTTTCCCACTTCCAGCTAAAAATTGCGTTTTTAGGTCATTTTTTAGGTGATTTTTCTACCATTTTTGGCCAAAAATAGTAGGTATTATACTTCATCCCTGAAAATTGATCGGCTATTCTTCTCGAAAAATTTGAGCCGTCATATACATGTATGGATGAGCGGATACTGCTCCCTACTGGAAGGTCCAAATATTATATGCTTTTAACTGATCCGGTCCGAAACATGGTATTTTCATATCTCAAATAATAAATGAATGAGGAACAGACATGCAAGGGGTCTAGCAAGTACAAAAGAGTAGGAGTTGGAATTTCACGTGTAAAATATGACCAACTCATAGCGAAAATTGATCGAAGCTAAATAGTCTACTTTTTATTCTTGTACGTTATATTCTGTTAGTAAAAGTCATAAAAACACTTGAAAAAGAGAACAATCGCTTTGCGTCCTAAACATTTAATAAAATAATGAGTTTGTAAACCTTCAGCGTTTCCAATAACGAACGTAAACGATCGTTTAATTCTTCATCTTTGATTTTCAGACTGTTGTCGCAAGTTGAAACCTGCAAACTGGAAGAAGCCTTTCTGAATTCTGACTGCTTTTGCGTTACTGAATCTACGCAGTCCTCGATCACCTCGAAGAAAAATATCAATATTACGCCATTGAATTCGATTAATTTTTTACAATACTCAGACAAAACTTAAAGATAAAGAATTCGAAAAATTTAAGAGACGAGTAGAAAATGCAAAAAATGTCTCAAATTTCCGGCGCAATAAATTGTGAGTTCTGTATGCCTTTCAAACGGCAAAAATTCAATTTAAAAAAGAAAAAGTTCATATCTTTCAGGCGATGCTCCAAAGCGAGTTAGTAATTTGCACTGCTTTCCTGTTAGAACCGCCCAAACTTGACTTGAAATTATGGTTAATATATCAAAATTGCATTGTACAAATTTGACAATTCTTCGTTCGTTAGTCTTCACAAAGCTAACAAATAGTGCTCAAAACGATAAAAAAGATTAAATTTTTTTCACTTCACGTCACTTAGATTTTTTGAACTATCTATCAATAAAAAGACAGCAAACTTTAGGTGAATAAAAGGTAAAAATATCAAAATTCGTCGTATTTAAACTTTATTAATTTTTCATCTTACCTACTAAGCTTGTTTTTAAATTTTTAATTTATGGACGCTCTCTTCGTCGTTGTAATTGAAATCTCAATTGAAATCTCAACTTGCGCAATTCAAAACCCTTGGAAATTTGTAAAATTTGTGAAATTCTTTAGAATGAGTCGATTAAATGTAAATCGATTAAAACTACGCTGAGGCGCTAAAAAAACTGATCTTTCATACCTCCATGCCTCTCAAACGATCGTTCAGATCCTCAAGTTGCCCTACAGTTAAAATTTGACCAGCCAGACTATCCAGACAATTTACAAAGCTAGAGAGCGAATCCTCGTAAGTTTTCCACGCGACGTCAATTTCATGCAGGGACGAATAATTGCTTTGCAAAGCATTTTGAAACCGATCTAGTTTTTCATATGCGTTGAGCACACCGGTATTCGACTGATCAATCAGATTTAATTGTTGTAACTTTTGTGCAGTTGAATCACATACATTTTTCACCGTCTAAAAATTAGAAAAGTGAGTAATGAACAACCAGAATGTAAAAAACACCATACTCAGCATTTCGTTTCTACCATGACAAAAACCAAAATAGAGATAAAGATGGTTTCAAATACAAAAATTTCATATATAAAAAGTTAAACACAAACTTAATGGAAACAGGACCACTAGCCCCTTATATACTCGTAGGCATGCACATAGGTATGCCTCACAGTAAGCACATGGAATGAAAGTTTCTCAAGAAAATTATACGAAATTCGCACAATCCAAGTCAGAAAAAATCAAATAGCATCGACCTATAATGCCTAGTGTAACGAGCCATTGTGTAGATGAAATTAAATTATATTTAGACAGAAGTAAAAGCTAGTAAAGCTTAAGCAAATTATCTAGATACAAGACCTTAAGACGGAAACGCCCGTATATGAGGCTGAGAATTTGTGGTTGAGAAGAGATAAAATCCGTTATTTTAAGCGTAGAATGTCAGTTCATCGGGTTAAATTTCTCAAAAAAAAACTTTTTTTGGATGAATACGAAATTTCTGTTGCATTGATATAATTCAGTTGACTTGAGACATAAATTAGGCAATCCTGCTGATTTGAGTGCAAAACGCACTTGAACCACAACCCCGGCTTGAGCCTAAATCGTCGGTAGTACCCGACTCTTGAAAAAGTCGGAGAGGAGCCATCCAAATCTCATTTATTTAAAATGCACGTGTGCCTAAAAGGTTTTTGACATTCAAAGCTTTTATAAAAGAGAAGTCCTATAAAACGATTAAGACACAATTACAAGTCAAGATTAATTAGAAAAATAGATAATAGTAAAATAATTTCTAATCGTCCGTCATTCACAAAAAATAAGACAAAAGTAGTAGTCACCTGCGTCGTGACTAGCATTTCTTTTACACCGTCGCGAGTGCGGTCAGCTTGACTCATCGAATTCAAACAGTTCTCCACTGCAAGTAAATCAGCGCTGATTTCTTCCAATTTTGACTTCAACATCTCTTGCCTCTCAAATTCCAATGAATCCTCTGCGAGCTGTAAAAGTGTCCTCTACTTTAAAATAGGTCTAAAAAATATGCGAGCACACATTATAATAACGCATAACTTTTTCAGACGAACTCCCAAGTACATTTAGTGGCGAAAATATAAAATATTAGACAAGTATCTATATGTGCCGTCAAAGTAATTTATCGCAAGTAATCAAGAATCAACCAAAGCGATCTTATTCGTAAGGTAGAGAGTCAAATTACCTGCCTAAAAATCTCATGCATTTTTTATTTTCAAGAGCATCTTATGGTTTGTTTTAGATTTGTTTTATTGCTTATTTGTCTCGTTCTGATTTTTCTTTTTAGCTTATTTATTTTATTTCGATTTCTTACCTCTGGAGCCAATTCAGTCTCTTGACAAGATGTCACGCTGGTTTCATTGGACGCAGGCAGTTCCACTGGCTGGTTAACATTTTCGTGCAACTGTTTTTCCTCTTCCACTGCTTCTTCAATCAGCTGGAAAGAACGACAGACCAAATTTTATGTTAACTAGGACAAGGTTGGATTGCAGAGCAAAACTGTGGAATCGCATATTTCTAGCGCTATAATTGGACATGATCTCGATGGAAGGTTTCACCTCCCGCAAAAGTTTTTCCACCCACCCCAGAATTTGCGATTTTCAAAAAAATTACGAAATGTTCTCTTTTTTAAATCTTTTAGCGACTTTTTGACTCAGAAAAATTAATTTTTTGGCGCTTAGAACCAAATAAACATTATCGACTACATTTTGTTCAATTTCCTCGAGTTTTTCTAGTAAATTATTCTAGACGCATAGACAAAACTAGCATAGTCAGAAACGTCCAAAAATGGCGTTTTCGAGCCAAAAAAAACACTTGAAAAAATATTTCGCTCTCACTCTTAGAATTCCATGCATGTGACATACGGAAATAAGCCCAATTTTCAAAACTTTTGCCAGATTGTTATATTTGCAAATGCGTGAAGCTTTATATCAGCAGCAGAAGATCAAAACATTTTGAAGACATCCAGTTATAATTTCATGGCATCAGGAACGCTAATTTTTAGGATTCAGATAAGTTTATTTGAATATGCATCTGCTAAATTTCATTTATGATACCTTGAGAAAAAAGCTGCCGATGAATAGTGCAACAAATCAGTGCTCTAGACATAAGTTTTTTATAACATGTTTGCTTTATGGTAATTACCAGTCACCACAGCTAGCTGCCAAACAAACAAAACGATAAGTTAGAAGAAGCAAAATATAAAGTCAATTGAAGCATAAATGTGTACGCATGCGACTAGAATAACGAGGTCACGAGGAGCAACGTTATACGAGTGCTTGAAGCACAACTTTATAAGGCTGCCCGCGATAAAGGAATAATTAATAAAATCAGAAAACTGCTATCAATGAAAAAAGCAGCGAACTGAAACGGCCAGATAATAAAAGTCAAAGCAATGCTGGTGCGGCAAAAGAAGACGGGACAGAAGTCTTCCTGAAAACCAGACAGCAAAGGTACAGAAAACCGAAAAATATATGTAGCGGCAGCGCAACAATATATACAATAATACAAATATCGTATAACAAGAAAAAAATTTATTGATTTAGAAAACAATAAAGTTCGAAAAAGTAGGATGGTATCACTCATAATTCTTAGAGCAAAATTTAAAACAAATCATCCATAGGTAAGGTAATGACGACCAAAATATTTCATCATGAGAGCGACGAAATAAATTTCAGTTGATAATAAAAACAAGCTCAGTTAGACAAACGTATATTGCTTATTGAGTATCGCCACATTAATCAATAAATTCAACTGAGCCTGATTCGAGTATACACATAGACATACACATAACGGCTCGAAATGTTGGGCGAAAAGTCCCCGACCATTTTTAGAGGGCTCGTGGATATATGACTTCGAATTTTGGCCAAAAAATAACAAAAAAACTTAAAAAATTGCCAAAAATGGAAGTTTTCGCGAAAAATGGGGGGATAGTCAAAAATTTTCTGGCTTTGGATGGATTAGGGGACGACCAACTTTGGGTAAGGAATCCCCATTCTTCCCGTAACATGTACGCATACAGGAGCAGATCAGTAGTGGATCCAGGATTTCCAGACTGGGGCGGGTAGGTAGATGCCACAGCCTTCCCCAAAACCTGCAACATAGTCCTAAAAATACATTGATTGCATGCAGGCAGAAAAGAGAAATATCATTAATGAGTCGTATTCGGCACAAAACGCTAGAAAATACATTGAAAAACCATGATAGATGATGGCTTAAAATCACTAGAAAATATGCAGTTATCGTATCCATTTCTTTCATCGAGAACTATGCTGGGTCAACATGGGAGTGGCACACATACATGGACAGCGACTAAATATCTCGGGGTCCAATAGAGCAAAATCGCCAAAAATAACACCAAAAGATTCAACTCAGAGGGTCTATCGATTTGGGGTGGTCTTCTAAATTCTAGAAGCTCAGCCAGACCCCCTTGTCCATGTGTCGTAGCGCCTCCTTACTCCTCTGAATCCGTACTTACTTAAGGCAGCTTAAAGATTCACCTGAAGCAGTTTCAAAATTTTTAGACGAGTGAAAGTGCTTATCTCAGACTGATACCTACCGCTATATTAAAAACAAGGCAGAGTGAAAACTCAGATGCCATTCAGCGCATATACTAAAAGGCGTGAATTTCCTATTTCAAAAAAATTTTTTAACCACTAATGGAATTTCACCCAACATTACTTACCCCTTCATCATGAAGCAAAACGAGCACAAAATATACCTGTTGACTTGTCAATGCCATAAACCTCGAAAGTGCCCCACGTAAAATAAAACATCTAGTGAAATTAATAAATTGCATTTCGTCCGCGCACTACAACATAGCAAGCAAGGTCAAAGCCACATAATAAGCGATGCTGTTTTTAAAGATACAAAGCAAAAATCAAAACGACCATCACCAGAATGATTTGCAAGCCTAATATTTTACTCATTCTTACATTTCCAGATTCAAATTGGCCAGTAGAAAACATTTGACTGCTGGCACCAAAAATTAGGCCACGTGTGCTCAATTCTGTGCTCACATGTTGTGCCTGACCAAGCTGGAGTCCTTCCATGGTTCGACTTGATTCGGGATGCATATCCAAATTGTAATCTGTGACATTATTCCGAACAGGACTAATGTTTTGATACCTGTGCGCAATTTGCAGCGTTAGACATCTAAACGCAGCATCAAAATCGACAAAATCATGACTTAAGCGGTTTCTCACTCGCATAATTTGTTCAAGCTGTTCAGAAGCATGTATTCGGTTTCCCGCGTCTAAGCTCACAAATTCCTCGACTAGACTAATTAAATCGAAAAGCTTAATGCGGATTAAATTTAGACTTGAGGGCGACATTTTATGCGACGATGTTGCCATTGCATTTAGTAAATTGATTCTGAATTTCAGTTCGTTCAAGCAAAATGTGCTTTTTTCAAATCGAGCCGATCTTTCTTCATATCTGCTGTGATTCTGCGAGATTTCCGCAGTGAGTGGTGACCCTCCATTTGGGATCCTACTAATACAATGCATATCATATGACTGCTTAGAATGCATACTGCTTTCTAACATGACAATGTCTTGCGCAATTTTGATTTTTGTTTCCCTAAGGCGGTTTTCGAAGTCAACGGTAAGTGTGTTAAATTTAGGGATACAGCTTTGATCGCTTGTTTGCATATTATCTCTTGAATCATTGCATAACCCAGAAACTAATTCTAAAGCGCATTCTAAAAGCTTAGACTTTTCTGTATTCGACAGATTGCTCAAGGATCGAATGAACAAACAGTCTGCCTCAAGATCATCAAGTTTGGAGTTCAATCGAGCCAGACGATTTGCAAAGCGGAGCCTTTCACCTTGTTCAATGATTGATTTCATGCTACTGATTGGAGATTCATCTGAAGCATCAGTAGATGCTGATCCACATTCAACTTTAGGAAAGTGTTCCGTAATACTACTCAATGAATAAATCTTATGATATACCGTATTCTTGATATTCATGAATTCATTTTGTTGAACCGTATCAAAGTGATCAAAAGCAAATAAATCAAGTAGGCGCCTATACCCTTCCAAACGTGATAATTGCCTTTCAGTTAGACATTGACGTTCATCAGTAGTTAAAAAATAAACTTGCTTTGATTGCAGAAAGTGGTTCACGAACTCCATTTCAACATTAATACACGCGATCAAATCATTGTATTTGCCCTTCAGTATTGCTTGATCCTCGAAATTTGCATAATTTTCCGTCAGATACGTACAGTTGGGGTCTAAAATTTGGACTAGTATAACAATACGCGTTTGCATGCTTGAAATTTTATTTTTCAGGACATCGTTCGATGCAACAAGCGACTTTGACAACTTGCTGGAACAAGTTAACAAATCAAATAGTAACATTGATTTGCATCGGTTGCTAAGTGATAGAAAATTCGTCTGTTCCAATATGTGATCTAGTTCCGCTAGCAGCCTATTTATATCAGTTTCATCAGTTAGCCGCATGATTTGCTGAATTTTAATTTGGAACTCAGATTTACTTATTTCCATGCGCATATTTTTCACCTGATCCATTAGCAGGAGTAGGTCAACGTCGACTTTTTGTTCTTTACTTGTCCTCATTCTCAGCAAATCCTGAAATGTTCTTATTTTTATTCCAGCGTTCCTGATGGCCACAGAACTAGGAATAAGCTCTGAAGAACTTTCCAATTCAACAAGCAATGTTTCAATCTGTTTTACACCGTTGCTAATCTGTTTTATACTTTCGTCCTCATATTCAAATTTATCGCTTTCTAATTTGTCCGTATCTTCGAAATTATGTATCAAAGCAGCACTGGACTGAATAGGTTCTACTTTTTCTTCCACCTGCATATTTTCTAGCATATTCAGATGAGTTTCGCAATGCTCAATGCTCGGACTTGGATCTGCGTTGATTTCACGAAATGAATCCAAAATCAAGCTAAGCGTCTGCCTGTATTCCTGAATTTTCGTCCGTGTTTCTTCCGGTTGATCCAAAAGTCCGGATTTAGTTGAATTTAATTCGGAGATGTATTTCTTAAGCGAGAGCAAAAGGTCCGAACCTTCGCTTTGCAGCAAAATTAAATTCGCCATTTGATCATCAGTCCTGGCCAATGCAGCTTTACACTGATCTTCCAGCTGCTCAATCAGTTGCCTCATTAAGACGATATGTATATATATTTCGTCTGTGCTTGGTTCGACTAGATTCAACTCCGATTTTAGACCCAAAATTTGTCGTGATATTTTGATCAGAGCCGTTTTCCGTTGCGCCAAGCGTACTTGATCTATATCCAACAACTGTTCGTTAACAACGTTGATTTCGTGTTCAATTTCATTCAACCTTCCCATTTGTCTACACCGCACGTTGGCATACTGCTTGTTAGACCTCACTAGGCATTGCTGTACACGAAGTATTCAAGACGAAATAAGAAGAAAATTCGCAATTGTGAAGATTAAAAGTAAATATTTTATTAAAAGCGTAATAAAGAAACAGTCAGTCAGTACCAGTGTTTTTCCGTATTCGGCAAAGATTTTTCCCGATGTACAAAGACTTTTGGGGACCGTCTTTATAGATGTAAAAAGATTTTTGGGAGGACAAAAACTGCAAAAAAAGTTTGAAATTCGCAAAAATTTTCGGCGCTTCGTGCCGAAATGAGTATTTATGTGTACTATATATCTTTATGTCAGAAATCGCATTTTGAAAGGAAAAATGTCAAATTTTTCGGCGCTTCGCGCCGTTTTGAAACGATTATTAGTCATTTTTGCCCTCAGAAACCCAGAAATTGACTTAAATACACTACCAAAGGTCGAACAACTGTTTTTGCCACACTAAAATCGCTACTGTACCATACAATAGTACCCAAAAATTTGTGTGTACAAAATGTGCAAAGACTTTTAGGGACCATCTTTGTACATACATGTACAAACGAACCTTGTACAAAAAAAACTGAGTCTCAGTTGTTTCGTGCATGTAGGTATGGAAATAAGTGGAAAAAAACATATAATAAGTCGGGACTTGAGCCCGGGCTTCCTCATTACCGGCCAAGCTGGTTCGTTTAATATGTTAAATCAATGTCGTGCTCAGGGGATACAAACAGAGGCGTCCATACATAGGCGACGGCGGTCTGGAGCACATATTAAGCGTAGGGGTCTGGACCCCAAGAATATGAAAGACCCCGAAACCGATAGACCCCTAGAATTGAAGTTTTGCTGTTATTTTTGGCGATTTTGCTGTATCGAACTCACAACCCCCAGAATTTGGCTGCTGCCCATGCACAGTCCGACTCCCAGAGTACAGAAGACCTCCAGAATGAAATTTCAAAACATTTTTTCGTGTTTGCCACGATTTTTAATATGCCAATGGCTAAAGTTCGATGAGAAACGTCGAAAACTGGTGTGTTTGCCCCTCCCATCAATTTTTAGAAACTTTTTTGACGTTAAACATCTTTTGGACCACCCCGAATTTAGCAGCTGCCTATGTATGGAGCGTCTGCTTCGACGGCGTTGTCATCTTGCCTCTACCAAATCATTTATGACAACATATTTCAGCATAGTGCAACTATTGAGTGAATTTGAAACTAATTTTAACTAATTTTCAGAAACTGAACAACCACAATTCATTAAAACTCATGCAAACTAAACAATCAATTAAGATTTTTCTGAAAGATAAATCATTGCAGCTCAAACCTAATCGACTTTACTTAGCACATATTATAAAGTCCTGGTCAGATAGTGACTAAATTGTTTTTAGAAAAAATTGAATACTTCCAATAATTGGCTAAAAGATCACCAGTTAGAAGTGATTGACATTACTAAACTAATAAAATGCAGATAAGTGAATGAACATCCAGAACGATCCAACCATTCAAAGTTATCCGCCCTGAAATTGCGAAATTTTCGATGGGAACTATCAGCATTGACACATTTCAATCAAAAAATTGAATTATATAAAAAAATTTATCAAGAACTGCATTCCTGATTTCTTGTCATAAATGTAAAGTACAAGCGATAAAGTCATGCAATGAACGTAAGATTCTTCACTTCTATGCATTCTTAATGAAGAAATAATTGTGATGGGAATTTTAGCGAAAAAAGGTAATTCAAAACCATTTAAAACTAGTCTGATCCGAATGGAAGCTAAGTTAAGGAACACGTCATGCAATCAATGTTCAGATATGGAACATGTGATCGATTCATGCAAAGATATTGAGCGTCGATCAGTCGGCGACTACAATCAACAGAAAGCTGGGCCAGGACCATACGTGATCTTGGGGGTTCATTTCTCTCTCCCAGGAAAATTCTCAACCCCACAAAAAGTTTATAATCCGCCAGAATTGCGATTTTTTGAGAGTTACCGAAAATTTTCTAAAAATTTATAGGAAAGATCTTTTTAAGCGTTTTCAACTATCTATTTGCACAAAAGTGCCAAATTTTTGGTGCTTCGCGCCATTATACTCATGTTTTGACTGCAATTTGTTCAATTTGTTCCGACTTTTTGATTTTTTTAGATTTTTTTGTTTTTATGCTCTAGAAAGATAGAGCATCGCCAGAAACCCGAAAAATGATGGTTTTGACGCGTACCTACCATTTTTGGACCCAAAAAAGGTACTTTATAATTTAATTCCCCCTACCAAATTTCCATGCTGTGCATGTCTGGCCAGGACCCTATATACTCCCACATTTTCAATTCCATTTGGCAATGTAGTTTAATCTTACTCAAATGTTATGACTACTAATGTAACAGTCTCAACCAGACATGCACAGCATGGGAATTCTGGGGAGGAAGAATGAAATTTGAAGTGCTTTCTTTGGGCCAACAGATGGTGGATACGCTCCGAAAACATAATTTTCGGCGCTTCTGACGATGCTCTATATTTCTGAAGCATAAAAAATTCGAAGAATTAAAAGTCGAATATATTGAACAAAATATAGTCAAAACATGAGTAAATGGCGCGAAGTGCCGTAAATTTGACACTTTTGAGTAAAGAAATAGCTAAAAACGCTTAAAAGAGCAACCTTTCCTACGAATTTTTAAAAATTTATCAAGAACTTCAGAAAAACGCGAATTCTGGGGGGGGGGTTAAAAAACCACCAACCCCCAAGATCTTGTATGATCTCAACAGGTTTTCAAGGGCATTAGTACTTGACTCAAAATGAGAATAATAGAAAACATTCTTAGTATACTAGTATTATGCATGTGAAACAGAACAATTTCCTTCAGAGGATACCACAAACGATCTGGGGGAGGTTAGGGGTTTCATCCAAAGAAAAGTTTTTATGTACTCTTTATTATTACTTTTTATTATATTATACTTTTTATACTTAATCATGTACTTTTTACTGCTTTACTTTTTCACCCCTCTCCAGAATTCGAGTTTATCCAAAAAATCCCAAAAAATTGGTATAAAATGTACTGTTTTACGTGTGGCGCTTCGCAAACTGATGTTTTTGACGCGTATTCTTTTATTTTGAGCTCAAAAAATCAATTAGAATTTTAGAATCCCCAACCCCCGTGCTGTGCATGTCTGAAGAATATGCAATGAAAATGAATGAATCAAATTTTTAGATTTTTGGCGCCGCTTTTTTGTTTATTTATCATTCGTGGAACTGGAAACTGACTCAATCTTGTGTGTTATAATTAAATAAAACTTATTAAATAAGACTAGAAAAGACATCGACAGATATGCATACATGACCGGATGGGGGAAGGGGTGAAAGGTGAAAAAAATGTGTCAAACTGATGAAAATTAGTCAAATTCACAGCCAATTTCTAAAATTTGTCGATTCTGCCGAAGTGAAAAAATTTTAGCGGGGGTGTGAAAACCTTGTTGCGGGAGTGTAAGAAAGTTTCCGAACTCCAAAATCATTCATTCAGAAAGATCGACATAGATAAAAACGCGATTTCTACGTCTGAACTGGTTGGAAAACCTCCGTCCAACCATAAGAAATGACGTTTCTTACATATAAGAAATTCAATTTAAAAATAAAAGACGGTTTATAAGCTAATCTAAGCAAACGACTCAATCCGTATGATACTCGATGGACAATAATCGCACAATGTTGCGAAAAATTAACTTCTAATTTTGCAGAAAAACTATGAAGTTTATTAAACATTTGGGTAATAATGTAGATAAATTTCCAACCATGATTGAAAGCCTAAAAAACTGTTCCCAGAATCTGACAACGCCCACTTTTACTTTAACGAGAAGTAGGCATAAGAAACTGCTGAACTTTGATGGAAAAGATAGTCGAGAAGAACCGTTCAACGTTTCTTTCATGCACTATCGCTATGGTCCAATGTATTATTAAATAATACTGCAAAATAGTGATGCACCGGTACCTCATTTCCAACCGGTACCGGTACCGTAACCGGTACCCTGGTACCGGCGCCGGTACCGGTACCAATATTGTTATGTAATACATATGTATTGTGTACTTATATACTAGTATTTCATCTGACGTCTTTGGTCTGGATATTGTTCCTAGAAACGGTTTAAATACTTTTTACTACTATGTTACTTAAAATCGGTTTTTTACAGCACCTCACCAGTGTTTTTTTGTACAAGCTCCGTTTGTACATGTACAAAGATGGCCCCCAAAAGTCTTTGTGCATTTTGTACATGAAAAATTTTGTGTACTATAATATACATAGTACAGTAGCGATTTTAATGTGGTTAAACAGGGTTTTTGATCTTTGGTAGTGTATTCTAGCTATGTAATTTCTGGGTCTCTGAGGGCAAAAATCACTGAGAATTGTCTTAAAACGGCGCGAAGCGCCGAAAAATTTGACATTTTTCTTTCGAAATGCAATTTCTGCCATTATAAAAATATATAGAACACACAATTACTTATTTCGGCGCGGAGCGCCAAAAACTTGCGAATTTTAGACCTTTTTTGCAGTTTTTGTCTTCCCAAAAATTTGTACATGTACAAACACGGCCCCTAAAAGTCTTTGTACACCGGTAAAAATCTTTGCCGATTACAAAAAAACACTGCACCTTCCTATTATATTAATTCGAAGGGATTTATTGGTGGTCACTGTTCATTATGTCGGTAAATGAAAGAAAAGTCGTCACATCTCTGGGAATTCTATAAGATAGATGATAAGGATGAATCAAAGGTATTATGCAATTGTTGTTGAAAGTCAATTAGCAGAGGAGGCAAAGATAGCAGCGGTTTTGGCTTGGATGGAATGAAAAAGCATTTTGTCTACCCATCCAACCAAATTTTGTCGGAAAATTTGGAAATGCTCGTGTTTTTGTCCAAAACATTACGAACTGTTGATTAGGATTGCTGAAATAAATGAAATAAATGATCGAATAAAATTTACAAAGAAAACTTCTTTATTATTGCATTGTTATTTGCTACAGAGTTGGCTTTATTCTGAAACAGTTCCTCCTTCACTTTAAGCTCAAAAAATTAAATCAACAAAAGTGTACCGGCCGGTACCAGAGTGGTAGCGGCACCGGTACCGGTACCGTACCGGTACCGGTACCCGGTGCATCACTACTGCAAAATATAATAAATAATATTGAATAACATATTAATAAATAATAATATAGGGAGGTAAGGATAATACTAATCATAACAATAACAGTCTTGAAAAATAAAAATAAAAATTGCTTATAGTAAAAAACATTAACATTATTTATTTATGTTAACTAAGTGGCAAATTCGAGTACGCTAGAATATGAGCATATACTTATAATATACTGCGTTATGCCAAGTAAAACGTCATAATTTTCCGACAAACACATGTTGCCATTCTTTAGCCAACTTATATGTTTCTGACCATGAAAATAAAGAAATTAATCAATTCCTATGTGTGTTCGGAAAATTTTGATATTTTTTGATCATTTTATCATTTTTACGTCGCAAATTCGGACTTAGACGATAGTTTACTAAATCAATGGAATGGTGGGAATGCTGGAATGTCACAAATCATTCGGCTCCTCATTTTTACAGATTGAAGAAACAAATCACCGGTAGAAAAGATGCTTTTACGTTCTTAAACTAGATTTTTGGCTTTACGAAGGCAGATTCAAGATAAAGCTATTATCGCTGAAAGTTCTTAGGAGTTTTGAGCGTTGTTTCTCCCACGAAATTGTTCGAATTAAAATTATCAGGGATGCAACGGGTAGCTAATTTTGGTGTATTCGGGTTCGGGTTCGGGTTGTCAAGTTCGGTTTATTCGGGCTTGGGTTCGCTTATCTAAATCAACACTTGATCGGGTTCGGGTTCAGTAGTTCAGTAAACATATAAGCATGATAAACTAAAAATAGTGTATTTCTTTGGTTTTAGTGCAACGTTATGTTACAATGTCGATATCAATTTTACACAGTGGTCTTTTTTTGCCCATCAGTAAGAGAAAATATAAAATTTGATGGGGACAAGGAGCCCAAAATAGGACAAAAAATCGGCAAAAAATATCCTTAAGCAGTTAGTATTTTTCAGGCAATTGTTTAAATTTTTACTAGCTGCCTTGATTTATTTCATTCGCTAAAACATATAAGTAAACGGGCGAACGCAAAATTTTTTAAAGGTGGAGCGCCGGACGATCCGTAAATTGGTGATCATATATTTTGGAATATGTTCACGCAAAATAAAGTACGTTCCCAGACATGCTCTATCCATTAAGCTCATAAAATTCCAACTTTTAAAATAGCTTTATTTTCTCTCAATAGGCTATTAAAAATGACGTTTGTTTGGCCTCGCTTGAGCCAGACTTATAGAAAATAAAAATTTACGCGAAGCGCCAAAAATTTTAAGATTTTTCGAAAAAAAGATGCTAATTTTTATTATTTTCCACTCATCATCTTACCTTTCCAAAATTATTTTTGGGCTAAGGGGGGACGTCCCTACCCCCTGTGAGTATGCCTAGCAACATGTACATGCCAAAACACTGCCAAAGCAGTACCTAGGATCATTTTGAGATTAGAGCCAATAATAATTCCCACTGCAAAGTTCGCTCAGTTTATCCTGCGTGAATAAATCGCTTGTTCACTGGCCAAAAAGCTGCCATTTGTGAAGCTCAACTTGATAGAAACAAAAAGTACCAATGAATAACAAAGCACTTTTTGGAGCGAAATCTCATTTGACAATCATTTTGTGACAAAAAGAGTTAGAAAGTTAACGTGGGAAGATAAGAAAAAGAAAAACCGGCGCGAAGCGCCAGAAGTTTTGACATAAAATCGTGACGTTTTCGCGCTTAAAAATACCCGAATAAATTGTAAAAACATTCGGGTTCGGATTCGGGTAGTCAAAATAAATTTATTCTATTTCGGGTTCGGTTAGTCGAGTTCAGTTTATTCGGGTTCGGGTTCATGTCCTGAATTTTGTTCGGGTACCCGAGTATCGGGTTCGATAACCCGTTGCATCCCTGAAAATTGTTAGATAATTATTAAAATTATTAATTATCAGAATCACATTCGATTTTAACTCTATAAAAAGAGATAAACAAAAGTCGCGAACCGAAAAAAAGACTTTTTTCACAGCTTATTGAAAATGAAACTTACACCGAAAAGTTCGCATTTTCTGATTTTAATACACAGAGTATGTTCACACCTGGACAGGAAGTCGTTTCGGTCATTTGACGGGACGGTGTCAGCCAGCCAAAAACTGGATGGGGCTATTTTTTGCACAATAAAACTTGAAAATTCCATTTTTTTACCCGGAAAACGACCATTTCAAGGTACATAACGACTTTTTAAATTAATAGTTATTGGACCTGAACAACCACATTTTGAAGCGGCGCAGCCAACTTTTTTCACAAGAAGGTTGAACGGGGCGAACCAATGACCATTTCCCAGCTATGAATGTTTAAAACGTCGAAAAAGGCGGTTTTCACTACCCATCAAAACGAAGATTTAGAGATATACAATAATTTTTCCTGGTTCCAGCCTAGGTTATATCCTAGATATGGGCCTAAATAAGAAACCATTATAATCATACATGTAACGACTCGAAATTTGTGGGGGGTTCCCATTATTTTTAGAGGGGAAGGGGGTAAATGACCTCCAATTCGCAGCCAAAAACGGCCAAAAAACACCAAAAACAGCCAAAAATCGCATGTTTTCCGAAAATCGGGTTGAGGGCAGTCAAAAATTTTCTTACTATGGAGGGCCCATCCCCAGTTACATGTCTGATTATAATAGTTTAGGATTTTCATTTGTGGCTCCTTAAAATAGCTTTAAAACGGGCAAGGTTAAACAGTAAACAATAAGATACTTGGATTTGAGCCAATTTTGTAAAAAATCAACATTATATAAATATCGAAATTCGTTAACAAGGCAGCTTACTTTAGCGTCACTCGCAAGCGATTCGAACTTCTCAATTAGACTCTGTACAGAGTGTTCGAAAGAGGGGCTGTCAAGACATTTCGACAAATCACGACCCTCAATCAACAACAACTGCAAGTCGCTGTGCTTGGGCGGAAGACTTCGTTCAAATGCCTATTAGTCCAATATGAAACCAAATTAAGAGACAGGTATTCAATTTTGGTTTTGAGCGAATCAGCCGTTGATCGCACTCTATATATTTAACTCTTTTCTATGGCACAACTTTTTTACGGCATACTCTAATTATGATGAACATGCTTCACCCAAACAGAATTTCTCGAAATAATTTAACGTGCATTTGTTGATTTTGAAAAACAATATTTTTCAACACTTCTTCGGCATTCGTATTATAATGAATCACAATAATATAGCAAAATTATGTTCATAATTAGTCCGGCAAGCTACACAAGTGACTGCTTGTAATGATTTTTATCAGGAAGAAGCGAAAAAGATTTTAAGCCAAATTCTTATACATTGTTTTGTCAGAAAAAACTGAATCATACTTTTAGATACACCCTTTTCTTATTTTTTAACGTCCTTTCATCGTGATACATGTACGTAAGAAATTTTCTCATGATACATGCGGCGAGAAAAGTGAATTTCTAATATTAAACAAGTTAGTAAAGCAACGGCACGTAAATCGAAATAAAGAACCAAATCTATTACAAAGAGATACGAACCTCTAAATTGTCGATTTTTTCTCTCAGGTTGCTTAAGCTTTTGATAGCGTACAATTCGCTTTCCTTTTCGTTCAGCGAAGCCAACAAATCCTGGCGACTTTTCGCAAACGTTTGCTTCTTTTCTAGGATATTATTGAGTAATTGTATGGACTGATTGACATTTTGCACGGCAAGCTCTAATTTGCCAACTAATTGCTCAGCGTCTTCTTTATCAAGCATAGGTTGAATATTAGCCAAGATAGACCTTCTTTCAGGCAAACACGCGGCGATCGACTGAAACAAGAATGTACTCAGTATCATGGGTGCACAAGGTCAGGGTCGACACGGGAAGGGTGAAATTTCAAAAATCCAAAACAGTAGATTTAATGTTCACGATTTTTTTGCTGATTAACGATCAAAATGGTCAAAATAGCATATGAAACATTTTTTCGCGGTAATCTCGAATTTTAAAAGCATTTTTAGTCCATTTTGACTGAATTAAATCACTTTTAACACTAAAAAATGAAATAATTTATCAATTTTAGGCGCTTTTTAAGGAAAAAGTACTTAAAAGTACTAATCTGGCGCGAAGCGCCGGAAAAATTTTGACCTTTCTACTGCTTTTGACCTCAAAAATGATGCAAAAAAATGTTCCATCATTTCCAAATCGCCGGACAGTACCTGTCCAGCTGATGTGCATGTATGCTACAGTATATTAAAATACACGCACACGCACATATACAAAATAATAGAAGAAAAGTGTCTAGATGAATGAACTGATCAGTCTATTGCTCTAAAAATAAGTATGTGTTTTTAAAATTACACTATTAGACGTCATCTAACTCTTTTAATGGTTCAAGCAATCGGTCTTGGTCCAAAATGGCCTGAGGGGGTAAGCTTCTCAAAAGTCCTGGTAGGGGGATATCCCATACTCCCAGTGTGCATGTGTGTAGAGAGCACTGTTTTTTATTTTGTACAAAGTCCGTTTGTACATGTACAAAGACAGTACTCAGAAGTCTTTGTACATTTTGTAGATAGTAAATAAATGTTAATGCGGTATAACATGGTACATTATACGTTCTATTTGCTATACAAATACACGTTTTTACGTAGTGGCGGTGCACTGTGGCAACTAATGGATCTCTGAGAATAAAAATTAAAAAGGTTTATCAGTAATACGCAAGGCGTCTGAAATTTCTAGTATTTTTAGCGCTTTCACGTAGATTTTCTGCGTGTTTGATAATGGATATTTCAGAAAGTTTGACTTGCGGGGAGCACCAGAAACTTTGTTAATACTGCCTAAAGCGCAATTTTGAAGCTTTCCAACGACAAACAAAACAGGTTCAAAAGTATTTTATCATCTTTCCCATGACATTAAGAATAAGGTTTAGACTTATCAGACAAGACAACAATGTCACAAATAGCTAAATTAATGCGAACTTGAGAAGTACTATTATATTTTTACTGATTTGAGCCTTTAAACTCAACGTTCGAGCTCCGTAAAATGAAATGACACAGTTAACAACGCCGAAAATCTTGATATTTATAACTTTCAAACTTAATTTTTGTTTTTATACAAAAAATACAGAACAAATCATGATGTGCTTACTTCTAAACTTATTCTGAACGCAAAGGCAGGTAATTTCAGGACATTTTGACAATTTTACTAGTTTTATTACCAAAAAATATTTGTACATGTACAAAGACAGTCCCGAAAAGTCTTTGTACATCCGGAAAAATCTTTGCCGAATACAAAGAATAAACCGTGATGTAGAGTGCCTTTTTGGACTCAAAAACAATGTGTAGGTGTCAAAAACACCACTTTTACGTTTCTAATTATTCAATTTCTTCCTAGACAATTAAATCGTAATGAAAAATTTTAAAGAAATTACATGAAATTGAACGAAATATAGTTTTCATAAATGACTGCTTAGCACGAAGCGCCAAAAAGACAGTTTTGACTTTTGTTTGAGTCAAAAAGCCGCCAAAAATGCATAAAACACTGCACTCTTAAAGATTTATTTCGAAATTGTAAATCAAGCATAACATTACATCCGATGAAATCAATCTTTTTAAATTGAGACCCATTTAAAAATAAATTATCATTGTCAGACTAAAAGGACATGCAAGACATCTGACAACACTTATACTACTGCACAAACAATAAATCATGATAAACTCATATGTAATTCCTAAGATTTAGATTTAACAAGAAAATTAAAAAATTTAGATTAAACAAGAAAATTAAAAAAATTATGTTCTCGAAAATTGCGATAAATTAAAAAAAAATTTTCGATAAAAAATACGTCAGTCAGACATCAGATAAATACGAACGACTAGCGGATAAAGAATAATCTGTTAATAAGCCTGAACATGAAAAATGAAAAGTTGCTAACTAATTTTGAAATAATTTAGTGATAATAACTCATAAATTATAACCAAATTATTTTATGCCTGTCACGTAATGTGCATTAAAATAAGGCATCGATTTTTCGACAAAAAGTCATCGTTTCTATATTTTTGATTAATTTTTTCATCAAAATTCAATACTTACGAGATTTACTCGTCAGCGCCTACTTTGCAGTTTAATTATATACGATAAAAACATACAAAACTAAGCAATATTCTTACATTTAAGCGTTCTAATTTAAGATCCAAGTCCTGTGACGGTTGTTTAGGGTCTGAATATTTCGAAATGTCGACTAAAATCGAATCAACCCATCGATTCAAATTAGCAACATCGTTATTAAGTCGATAACGGTTTTCAACTTCAATGGTCAATTGAGCGAAATCCGATTGATGCCGCTGCAACATCGACTGGGCCTTTTCTTTCAGCTGCAATAGGGCTGCCAATTTGTGTTCGGAATTGACTTCACTTGCCAGCGTGATGGAACGATCTAGGTCGGCCAGGCAAGTAGACAATTGGACTAACAGCTGATTCATACTCTGGACTAGTGACTCTTTAGCTGACAAACCAGTCGGGGTCCCGTATGATGACAACTCGCCATACGTTTGCTCCACCTCGGACAATTTGATTGACAAATCGTTTATCGATCGATCGAGGCAATTTATTTTTTCGGTGCCCAAAGCCAAATCGTAGATGATTTCGGAATAATTGCACTTCAATGACTCGATCTGGTCTTTTAATCGTTGAACGCTTAAGCGATATGCAGACCTGTAGTTAAAACGTTTTGATAAAGTATTCCATTTGACTTCCGCATCCAATATACACGATTCGGTAGCTCGGACAGTGTCGGAGAAGAACGATAGTTGCTTCACATCGTCAACCGATTCCGGTACTGACATAAAAGTTTGATTTACTCTTTCGATTAACTGAACAAGATCGGCTGATGCAGTTTCAAAATCAGCAGCGTTTATATCGGCGGTGCTTATGTCGGTTAAAACTGAAGACTCCGAATTCGATGGCAATGACTCGTTTTTCTTAAAGGATAGTTCTAATTTTAAAAAATCAATTACAGGAAAAAAGTCAGAGCATACATGTAACAGGGGAGATGGAGAATCCCCACTCAAAGCTGGCTGTCCCCCATCCCCCAAAGCCAAGAAATATTCCAACCACCCCCGCCCGATTTTTGGAAAAATTGAATTTTTATCCCTTTTAAGTTTTTGGCCGTTTTCGGCCAAAAATTGGAGTTAATTGACCCACTAAAAATTACCGGGGACCCCACCCTAAATTTCCAGCCCTTACATGCCTGAGTCAGGGTACACTGTAAATATAACATGCATGAATTCACTGGAGAAAAAGCTCAACAAAGATAATTTCTGGCATTTTTATTGGGGGAGCAGCCGTCCTGACATACATGCACATCTGGGGTGAGCAGGGCATTGCCTCCTGAAGGGTCAGCCGGGCAGGTACTGCCCGGCGATTTTGAGCTGATGGAAATGTCAAAAGCGGTAAGAACGTCGAAATTTTTTTGGCACTTCGCGCCAGATTAGTACTTTTAATTGCTTTTTACTCAAAAAGCGCCCAAAATAAATAAATTTTTGCATTTTTTGGTGTTAAAAGTGATATAATGAAGTCAAAATGGACTAAAAATGCTTTTAAAATGTGATATTACCTTGAAAAGGCATTTTATACGCTAATCTGACCATTTTGATCGTTAAAACAGAAGAAAAAAATCGTGAATGTTAAATTGACTGTTTTAATTTTTTTGGATTTCAACCCCCCTTCCCCGGCTGACACTGACCTTGTGCACCTATGCGTCCTGATAATTTACGATAAATGCCTACAATGATTACAAAAACCTCTTTCTCGATATTTTAGAATTTAAAATGCTCAGAAGCACGGATTTTCTCGCTAAGAAGAAGTTACATTTTGGGGCACAAACTAACTTGGATGAAATCATGATTTTTAAGAATAATCCATCCTTGTTACCCAATAGATTAATAACAACGGTGATTTTCGCATCCAGAATCTTACACCTTAGTCTGCTGAGCTGATTTGAGGAAAGAAAATGAAGATTACAAAACAAATTAGTGTGAAGCAAAAATGCGCGACATGGCTGGTTTCAGAGGTCAGCCAGATAGCTTTATGAAGCTAAAGCAGCCTAAATCACGATTTAAGCATAATTTCGAGCATTTCTACAAATTTTTTGATTTGTATCCATTTCCAACCTTGATTTCGTACTATTTTACCAAGAAAATTTACGTTTGCTACTTCTGGATTTATATAGGTCTTTGACTCTTTATTATCAGTAAATGATTATGTACAGAAGTCTGGTATTATACAGATATAGGCCAAATATCATGGGGTCAACATTACAAGTTCAAACAGTTTTTATCAATTTACGCTCCTCGAACAATCGTCATGAAAGAACTGTTGCAATAAAACAGACCGAAAGATTTAACACTTAATTCCTTCACTTTTAGGTTTTAGGTTTTCGCTAATCATATTGAAGAATATCAAAAACCAAACCATTTTCATTCTTTCATTTCAAAGATTTTTTCATTCACAATTATTCAAAGCGATTAGAGCAACATAATTTTTTTACAGAGAATGACATTTTCAATACTTATATTGAGCTTATTTTAATACTTATTTTGATCTACGGTTTTTTTGAATTCGAAAAAGATCTTTTCCGATGTAGGAATACTTTTTAGGATCGTCTCGTCATTGCTCATAGGTTAAAGACTTCGGGAGGACAAAAAAGAGAAAAAGTTCGAAATTCCCGGAAAGTTAATAGCCTGTTCTATATCTTTACATAGCAAAAATAGGATTTAAAAAGTCAAAAAACGTCGAATTTTTCAGCGCTTCGCGCCGCATCAAGAACTTTTTGGAATAATTCATCGTAAGAAACCTAGAAATCGGCTAAACTACATTACCAACGGTCGTAAAACCCTGTTTTATCACACAGAGTGTGTTACTGTACCATGTTTTAGTACTCTAAAATATACAAGCAAAAAACGTACGAAGACGTCTAGGCAGGGATCATCTTTGTACATGCACATAGGCGTGGGTGTATGCAGGAAGGAGCGGGGGCGGCCGCCCCCTTAGCCCATAAATAATTTTGAAAAGGTAAGATAATGCATGAGAAATGATGAAAATTCGCATCTTTCCATGAAAAAATCTGAAAATTTTTGGCGATTCCGCGCCATAAGGATCGTTATTTTTCAGAATTTTGTCTCAAACGCTGACGAAAAACGTCATCTTTCAGAGCACATTCAAAAAAATGGAAATTTTTCGAATTATTTGAACTTTATGAGCTTAATGGATAGAGCATGTTCGGAAACGTCAGAAAATGCACTTTATTTTGTGCCCCGGCAAGCATGTACCGAAATAAAGGTAAATAATTATGGGTCGCCCTCCCCTTAGAAAAATTCTGCGTGCGAACGACCCTGCACACAGGGTCCTTGTACTGAAAAACGTTGACTCGAGCTCATTTATTTTCTAGTATATGCATAAGAGCGCATAAAACCAGGTATTTAACCTTAGATCTTTTATAGTCTCATGAAAAATAAATGGTAAAAACCTTGGTAATCTAGAAAAAAATCAGTTTCTATTTATTGAACATTTTGTTTAGTAACGCACAAATTTTACCAAATTTTCGCAGATCTATGTTACTGCAGTACCTATTCTGCAGTGATGATATAATCATATATAGTGATTAAATGCGTGAATTAAACTGAAGAGTCTATTAAATTGCTTCAATTTGTCGTTGGTGAAATTCGGTGAAAGAGAAGAACAAAATACCGAAAAATAGAAAATGCATGCCAAATTTATGTACCTACAGACTTAATAAACAACTTTTGTAAATATTTGAATTAATACAAAATTGTCTTAGGGCCAACTCTTCAATATGTATGTTTGACTTTGGAGTCAATGGGTCATAGAAAGACCATACTGTGTCACTCAAACACGTTCCAACTATTAAAAGGGCTGGGCTGCACTGCAGTACTTTCAAAAATTCTGCATCCAATGTCAATGAGCGAAAGTGCTTTAAGAATAGAATTCATCACCCGAAGTTAATAAATTTAAGTTGAAATACTCATCAAATGAATTACGAATAACTGAATATTAGCAGGCACGTAGCTGACCGCCCTATTTTGAGGGAGACCAACACCAATTTTGGGGGGACTAAGCCCAAAAATAGCATAAAATAGCGTTAAAAAAGTCCTATTTTTCCGATTTTTCCGAATTTTGGGGATCCGAACCCCCTATTCCCCCAGAGATACGTGCCTAAATATTAGCTTGCCTGTTCTAAATGCATTTCTTTATCCGCTTCATAAGCGGACTGTGTTGGTAGGACAGTTTTAACATGGACGCAGCCATCAATCAGGCTTTCGTTTTCTTCATAATGCAACACACTCGGTTCAATACGAAGCTGACCAGTCAGATTCTCAGGCGCAATGTTTGCGTCCGGTTCATGTTTTCCATTAATGTTCGTCATAAGGGCACCGTTATTCAGCCGACTTTCCATCGATTCATTACCAAGTTTTCCATTATATACTATTGGCTCACCGCCAAATTTTTGAGATTTCAACCCGAATTCCGTCACCAGATGGCCATTTTGACTACTTTCTTCCCAAAATTTTGAGCCGCTGTACGTGCGCTGCCGGTAAATATCAGATTGATCAGAGGTGCTCTTCAGTTTACTACTCGCAGATTTCGCGATTCGTTTAAGCTCATTTACTCTTTTAGCGTATTCTTCAATATTAGGCAAGTCCGTCACTTCGATGAGGCCAGTTTTCCGCATATCCTCCAAAGTGGGCCATTCCAGATTAATTGTGCCGATTATCCGTTCCATTTCGTGTACGCGCGAATCGCATCGTTCGATCGATAATTCGTCGAAGTCGGCAGACAAATATCCGCGCAAAGTTTGAACAAGGGTGTAGAAATTTGCGTCGAAGTTCTGCACGAAAGGTCGCCGTTTTTCTAGCAAATCGATGACGTCCTGGAATTCCCGATCGAATTGAGCAAACTTTTGCCGAATTTCTTCCACTTCCTCCTGGAAAAAATGGGCATTCAATTCGGAAACCCTGCTACGCAGGGCCGGTCTATCGGCGTCAATTTGGCAACAAGCCGCATATTCTGCTTCGAAAGCTTCCAAAATTGACGGGGTTTGATCAAAGGAGAATCGATCGAAAATCCGAACTTTTGGTCGGATTCGGTCGCAAAAATCGCAAAATGTCTCTAAGCGAAGAATTAGATCCATTAAGCAGGTGCAACGCCAATTTATGTCGCTAAAACGCTCTTTCAAGCTAACGAGTCGTTTACTTAAGTCGTCGGCCTTGTTGACAGATTGTTCGGAAATCGATCCCAAAGCAATCAAGGCTGATATAAGTTGGTCGACTTCAGCAAGATTTTTCTGCGAAAAAACGTGCGTTATATTACGAAGCATTAATGGCATGCGGCGATCAAACAGAAATTCTAGATGACAAATTTACAGTACAGAAGAAGCCGCAAAGCTGAAGGTATCATACATGGGCATGGAGGTGAGGGAGGAGTATTATCCCCCTGGGCTTTAAAAACATTGTTAGCTACCATCAGGCCCGTATCCAGCATTTTATTTCGGGAAAGGGCGACAATTTTGAGGTCAGATATCTCGAGAACCATTAGGAAATGAGCAAAAATAAAGGCATTTTCGAGCGTATATTAACGAGCTCTGTGCAATTGTGAAGAAAAATTTCGAGAAAAATTTCAAAAATGTTCAATTTATTTCATACTAATTTTAAATAAATGTATCATTTAAACAAGCTACTCAACTGATTTATCATCATTTAAACGATAAATAATTCCCTAGCTTCTGTCTTTGTATTTAATCTTTTGTGGCTGTTTTGGCGGTGTTTTAAACCTACTTCGAGAATTATACATTTTTACCTCTGGGGGCCCTTGTGTTTTTCGAAAATTACTTTTCATTTCCGGGGGAACCGCCCCCTGCTTCCCCCTGAATACGGGCCAGGCTGCCATTTTGGCCAAAACGCCATAAATGCTCAAAATCAATTATTTTGGAACGATATCATCGTTTTTCGCTGTATAATCGTTTTTTACAAAGCGCTTAGCTTTCTATGAATTTCATATTTTCACCCCCTCCCCGAGAAGTTTGACCTTGCGCACCTATGAAAATTATGGACAAAAAATTATTCCTCGACATTCCATGTCTGTCTTTCACATAAAAATTTGCGAGAAAACTGCTAAACAAAAGACTCGAAAATCCATAGCAAAGAGATTCAGAGGATGTCTGCTTACTTTTTCGACAATTTACAATAATAGAACAATAGTATCCTATTATCTGTTTAATCCATTAGGAAAGCGAAGTCTTTTGTAACCTCGACAGATTTATTTAGCACAGGATAATTGGAAAATTATCCATTTTAAACGCTATTATCGACGCGGCCCATTTAGAAAATAAATATGTCAAAATGTGTCAATCAAAATCATGAAAAACTACACAAATATACAGCCAATTTTTTGTAATTTGACGATCTTGCAGGTAAAAATTTTTAACAGTGAAAAACTTTTTATGAGTGAAAGAAAATTCCCTTTAGACTCATCCTTCCCCCTCTCAGAATCATGTACGATGACGACGAATATTACTCAACAGGTGTTTGGTTGCTATTATCAATCAATACCAAAGTAGTGTCGTGTTTTCTTTCTGTCACTTTTCGAAAACGCGTAGATATTTTTTATCAGTTTATAAAAAGAGGTCACTTCAAGCTCTCTATTCCAAACCTTAAGGAACAATGACTTGAACCTTTCATAAAATAGCATATATGTAATTCAATATGTATTTCGATTAAAGCAAACACAAAAAATGCTTGCTATTCATGCACAATGGTCCAAAGTTCTGAGAGGGGGTAAACCAAGTTTTCAGGGGAAGGGGGTTTGCAGCTAATCATAGCGCTAAATGATGAGTTTATGTTGATTTTTTTAGACATTTCTATTGTTCCTCACTCCCCCTTATATCACATAATGCTTTAATTCGTTGTATTTTACTCTTCTTGAATATTCGTGATTAAGTTTGCATGAAAACAAATGATAATAAGAATGATGGAATGACTTGGACTATCAAATATGTACAGAATAATGCACACAGTGTTCAAATGAATGAATGGACAGAGTACTACTCCAAAAATACTTAAATTATACTGCTTGGCATCGTTTGGCTCTGTTTCATAGCTCCTACAATAGGTTTTGGTCCGAAGAAGGCCTGAGGGGTAAGCCTTTCAAAAGTCCTGGTAGGGGATACCCCCCATACCTCCCCAGTGTGCACCTGTGATGCTCGTGCATCCGGCAAAAATTAGTCGTTTTTTGGCATCTGGCGTACAAGTGCAAAGATATTTTTAGAGATTAAAGGAAATATACCGAAGATTTTCATCGCTAGAAAAGAACGCCTACCTACACATTATTAGTAAAGTAGTAACGTGGTCTTAACTTAAGCTCCTAAATTGAAGTTAGAAAGTATATCTACACGTTGTTTAAGCGCTCAAACCTATTTACAGATTCATTAGTTTTTTCGAAAGCTTAAAAGCAGACTCCATTGCCTCATCCAACATGGTCAGATCGCAACAGTTAGTAAAAAAACAAGATATAAAGTCGGAAAGAACTTTCTTGTCTTGTTTCTTGATCTTGAACTCACTTTTGATGTAATTTTCAATTCGTCGTTAAATTTCGGTTTTCAGGATTTTCATTTAATTACCGTACAATAATTAATCTCAAGTGTAACTGCAAACACATGAAGATTGGCATTTCCTCCGTTCTTCCTGATTGACATTCCCTCAATTTCGATTTTAAACACCTCAATGCGCTGAATTGTATATTGTTTTGATTTCAGAATAAGACAGTAAAATTTAGTTTAATTATACCTACTTCTTCAAAACATTCATATTATTAGACTTCACAATGCTATCAGAGCTTGCCCGACTAGAACTTCGTTCAGTTTGATTCTAGTTTTCTTCACAGATGCGTAATATTCGGATTTTACAATGATGCTCTCCATAGAGATTACTCTTTATGATTCACTCCATTAATTATTACATTTTCAATATTTATTCGATTAGCAAGATTTTTATTTTAAGTAAACGTATTGTTGACTGAATCGATCGAATATTGAATTAAAAACTTGCATTAAATAAAAATTGGTCCTGTTGCACGTGGAAACGTTTTAGCTCCAGCGTATTGAGCTGAGTGTAGGTTCACATTACACGGGCAATTGTAGCGTCTAATTAAGTCAAAGGAGACATTTTTACAGTTTCTGAAAGCGATGGATTTAAAAAATGAAATCGAAAAGATAAATTGTGTCAGTAAAATGATTTTAATATAACTATAAATGATTTGGTTTTTAAATTTGAAAATTTGAGAATGTCGTTAGCAATATGGGGATTTTCAGAGCAACGAAGGTTATTATAGAGCACTCTGAAAAAAGACTTTGTTCTTTGACAGAATTAGGTTTCGCTAATTTCAAGGACGCACGCATTTTACAGGAAACTAATGGTGAAATTAAATGAATACTGTACGCTTTCTTCAAATTGGCTAAATTAAACCGGTTCAATAGACAGTCGAAAGTTTTACAGATGATTTTCTATTTTGACTAAACTCTTACAATAAATTAACTATAATATCTATCTTCTACAAACGTCAGACAATGATCTTGAAACTTCCAAAAAAGGACCACAGCGTTCATTTCGACAAATAGTGGAATCTCTTTCAAATAAAACAAGAGGAATGAAAGGAACTAGGCACACATGCATCGTTTTTTGTAAGGGACAGATTTTGAGGCTCGCACGACGATTTTTAGAGCAATCTTTGTACGAAAAGTATAGTGCAGTTTTTGGCCGATTTTCCATCGTACAACAAAAATCAAAGTTTTTGTACAAAAATAATGCACACATGCACACTGGAGCGTATAGGAGGTATCTCCCCTATCAGAACTTTTGAAAGGCAAACCGTCGCGTCTTCAGACCGTTTTCAACCAAAACCTGCTACTCGAACCATGAAAAAACGTCAAACGACGTCTAACAGTATAATTTTGAGTATAAATACTTATTTTTGCGCAGCAGAATGTTCAATTCGTTCATTTAGATACTATTCTTCCCATTATTTCGTATATACTCGTATTTGATGTTACAGATCATTCCATCGCTCTTATTGGCATTTGTTTTCATGCCAATTTAAGCATAAATATCCGCGAAGAATGAAATGCGACGAATAAATATCAAAAGTCGACATTAATTAGGTAAAAGATTACTCATTCACCTCCCCCCAAAAAACTCAGTTGACCTCCTCCAAGAACTTTTGACTGTGCACATGCATGTGACTAGGGATAATTAGAAAATTAGTACAGATTCAAACTGTTAAAAAAGGATCTAATCATAAGCATCTTTATCGTTTTTCTAAATTTAAGAAAAATCCGTCAAACAATAAACCCGACATACTTGTTGACAACTCTATTATTCACTTAGACTTGCAAAAAGCGAATGTTTCCAATGATTTCTTTGCATCTGTGTTTACAGTCGACAATGGTTTTCCTATTAATACCACAAACTTAAGTCACAAAGATGTACTTGATCTTAAGGTAGATTTTAGTTTTTAATCTGTACTAGATTCCATTCAAAATCATAAGCAAACTTTCTCTATCGGGCCTAATGGTATTTGTTCATATTTTATCAAAAGATTATGTCCATTCCTTGTTGAGCCACAATATCTCTTTGTTGCGTCATTTGTTAAATTATGGAGCATATTATAAACAGAGCTTTAATTGCTTCTATAAAGTGAAAAACTGATTTCTTTTCACGGCAGTTTGGTTTTCAAAAGGGAAAGTCATGTGAAACTCAGTTTTAGAAGTGTAGAAGTATGTGGGTTAAATCCCTTGACGCATCTATTCCTATTTATATTGTTTAAGTCGATTTTAGTAAAGCCTTTGACTCTGTCGTTCACTCTAAATTGATAGAGAAGTTGAAGCATTACTCGTATGGGATAAATGGAATGTTATTGAAATGCTTAACTTCTTTTTTGACAAATCGTACACAAAAGGTTAAAATTTTTGACGTTCTTTCTGATCGGAAACCAGCTATCAGTGGCGTACCTCAAGGTAGCGTTTTAGGATTTTATTTGTTTCTTTTGTTTGTAAACGATTTTGTCCGAGCTGTTGAGCATAGTGAAGACTTTTTCTTCGCTGATGATTTGAAGCTTTTTAATTTTTCTCAAAATCATAATTTGTTGCAAAAAGATTTGGATAAGTTGGTTTCCTAATCTAAAGAAAATCAATCAAGCAACTCTCTCCCTAAATGCTCTGTCTTATATCTAGGGTACGCAAATCCTTAAGTTACATATGACAAAAACCAATTTTTGTTATCTGACGCGGGTTCTTTAATTCGAGATCTAGGTGTTTCCTTGACAACAAACTTATCAAGTAGTTGTCATTGTATTAATGGTCGTATATCAGCAAAAGCTTTGAAAATGAGCGCTTCGATTTTCAAATGTTTTGAACCACGTGATCTAAAAATGTTGATTCTTGCTTTTAAGAATTATATTCGGCCTATAGTAGAGTATACTCCAACTGTACGGAGCCCTCTTTTACTTTCTGATGTCAACAGGGTAGAACGGGTACAGCGAAAATTAACTAAAAGGTTTTTTGGATATACGGGACTTTCGTATGATGAAGGCTAAAAGCCTTAAATTTAGAGAAGCTCGAACTCCGTAGACCTTTTTTGCAATTTTTGTCTTCCCAAAAATTTTTGTACATGTACGAAGACGGTCCCGAAAAGTTTATGTACATCGGGCAAAATCTTAGCCGAGTACAAAAAACAGTGGTGACAGGGCATTTCGCATTTTATACTTTGCTATCTTACTTTCCTTGCGACTATTTTTATCTTTGCCTTTATTCCGAATAAAGTATTAGTATTGGTATTAGAACCAACAAATCCGCTTGTGAAGGTGTTTTAGAGAGCACAAGACAAAAACGGAGTTATTATAATTAATAAAATACCTTATTCCGATATTTATTACGAAATTATCAATAAACAAATTGCGGTAGTCTATTCGGAATCAGCCGACACAATGCAAGCTATCTGAGGTTCGTTTAATGAAAGGTTAGCATTTACGTTTGAACAAAATAATCTGCAGTTTTTCTGCAAACATCAGCAAGAGAAGCAGACAACAGCTAACAAATGTTAACAACAAAGCGATGTTAAGGCGATTAACTGATTGCTCATATGCACAAAGACAACGTCCTGGAAAATGTTATGTACCAATCTCATTAGGTTTCGATGAAGAAATTCATAAGCAAACATTAGCTATCAGCAAATGGAGAACTAGTGACTTTTTTCGAAGAAACGTTTGATTAATGAGGCTCAGAAGGGGAAAAAGGAGAACCAGAAATTGCAAAAAACCTTAGAAATATCATGCCATGGAGAATCTAGCCGCATCCCATGTAGATTTTAATAACGAACCAACTGAACATTAGCAACAGATTTATTTTAGCTTTCATATTTATATTACACAACATATGCATGTAAACAACGCAGCTCTCATATTTCATAATTGACCGCTAGGATAAAGATGAAGTTATTTATTCTAAATTATGTATTTACGTTCCATTTTACCAATCAAACTCCACTAATAAACTTCACAGCCTTACTTATAATAAGATCTGCAGAAAGAACCAAGTTTGGACCCCAGAATTCAATTTTTTAATTGTTTTTTTCGCAATTTTTAGTGCCAATGGATAGTGCTCGATGAGAAACGTTGAAAAATTGTGTTTTTTTCGCCATACCACCATTTAGAGACCATTTTTTGACCTTGCACCTCCCCCAGAATTTTGGTGCTGCCAACCTATGGTGGAACCACGTGTTTCGTTGAAAAAATGTGCGAAAAACAAAGTAATCGTTGTTTTACTTGTCAACTAATAAGTATAATGCATTTATATCTAAATAAGCTCAGAACTTATAACAACTGATAATAAATAGTAGTACAATTCATAGTTTAAAACTTGCAAAGAGATTCGAAAGTCTGTGAGAATTAACGATTATGGAAAATAGTTGTTAATTTGTCTAAGCAAGATTAAATTCGTTTTGAAGCGTAGAACGACCCTTAGGATAAACGAAACGCATGACATTTTTAAGCGTGACGTGCAATACAAATCTACCTCTAAACGTGGAGAAAACCACGTTCAAATTAAGTGCCAAACTTGAAAATCCAAATCAGTGTCGTTCGTCAAAATCATCAATCGTTGTTTAATCGAGTCAATGTTTTGTGTAACTTTTATTTTGGTGAACAATAACATTTATACTCATCAAAACTAAGATTCGTCTCAACCAAACCAATCAACAATATAATGTAAAATGAATACGAATGAAACTTCGTGCACGTCTGTGTGCTACTCTAGGACGAACTGGCTAGTTTCCACTTTGACACAACTACAATCTTAAAACGTAGTGAAATGAAATTTCAAGGTTTTTCTTGTCCAGTCAAACTGTTTTTTAGTGCACCACACATATACGTAGCTTTGGCTGAATAGGCGACTAGTTTTGTTCGCATTCCGAACACAAACAATATTGATGCAAGATTAATGACGTAATACAAAAAAAGCGAAAAATGATCAGAAACAAGACTAACGTTCGTGTGCGTGTGCATGTAAAGGGGAACGACTCGAAATATTTGCGTCGAGTTAGGCGCTTTTGTGACGTTCCGACAGGATTATCAGCTGTGATAACTAGAAACCAAAAAAAATCACCGAATGTTAGCTTTTTTGTCTTTTTGTTACCCTCCTTGGCTGAATTTAGGTCATCAGCGAATGCCCAACAATTTTTAAAGAGGAACCGTCACACGCGTCAGTCAACAGAGAACGCATGTTTACCGAGCCGGCGGCTTATGAGAGAATACCTTAGAAAAGCTGATATACGAGTTGGGAGGAAAGTCGGAGCAAAGCAGCGGGCTCGATCGATCTGAGAAACCAAGGCGATGGATATTTTTTCTTGAGATGCTTGGACAACGAAATCAATATCGAACCGGTTTATTCGGTTCGAAAAAACATCGTAATGAGAAAATTGGGATTAGTTATTCTACGGGGATTTTGAGAGCAGTTTTGGTAAATGACAAACGAAAGTAGAAAAAAAACACGGAACGAAAGCACACGACGCTTTGCCACTCAGACATCGAATGTTAAATAATTAGAGCGACGCACTCAAGAAGTTTTAAAGTAGCTGAGAACGAATAAATGAAAGGATGCTTACATAAGTAAAGTTTAGCCCATACTCCAAGAAAAAACGAGCGCTACGCGATTATTACCTTTTGCGCAGATAACGCAATGCTATATATAATCGCGCATTCAAAAGCGTAGACTGAAACATGCACGAATATTTCAAGAATTACACAAGTATACGATAAGATCTCAACCTCGTTGGAGCCATGGAAAAAATTTCTTCATCAGGTACCGATACATATGCTCGTAAGAATATTGGTGTAAACGCTTAAATCTTTGTTTAAGATCTAATCGCAGAACAAGCTGTTTTAGAAAATGCTTTGCTAGGAAAATAAAGAATAAAAAGTTGAATGTAACAGCAATTTTCAAAAATTGACAGATGTATGGAGAGCAAGATTTGGATCATATTCCATTAATCTACAGCGACTTGAATACTCGCTGGATAACAGTAGCTCTTAACAGGTCGATCTATTAGAAAAATGTGTAATTATAATCAGAAAAACTGTTTGTTCTCGTGTGTCCTGCCTTTTGAATTACAAAAGTTCATTTAAATATCATATTTTCAAGAAGACAGTGTAAAAATGGCACTATGAAGTGTAGAGTAGCGCTAAGCAAATAAATATACAATAAAGGATTAAGTGCAGACTACCGTATAAGCTATAAAAATATGGACCATTTGCGCATATTTTAGCCGGTTGTAAACAAGTTGCGAGATTTTTTCAATGCATGATGAAATCTGATTGACTCATTAAAATTATTCACCATACAAATTCACAACTTTTTTAAATGTTAAGCCTAAGCTTTGTTGAAAGTCGATTTTCTTGCAGAAAAATTAAATTTTAGCTAATACAGAAACATAGGAGAAATTTCGGCAAAAACACATATTTCGTAAAATCAATTTATTATGTGAATTCTGTACTTTTTGTTACAAATTCTATTTCTACTGATTTCCCGCAAAAGAGCTAAATAAATATATAATGCTGTCCGTATTTCATTAAAAATTCGAAGGAAACTCATTTGGTACAATTTTGAACAGATGTATGTACAGATCAGTAAATTCTGCATGAACCGCATGGTTTTTTTTATACAAACCCCCTTTTGCACGCGTGCAAGTGGAATCGTCAGGTCATTTGCACGCTCTGCACCAAGGTCAGATAAGACGCATATATTTATGTATCTCCATGTTTAATCTTAAACACGTCAATTTTTAACAATTTTTGAAATATTTAATTCGCACGCCGTAAGTAAATTAGCGTCAGAGTTCATTTGCAAGGTCGGTCGTTCATTTACACCGCGCAGAAGAAGCCTATTGCAAGAGACTAGCAGTTCTGGGTCGTCAATATCAAAAAATTTTCGATTTACGTAGATACGATAGATGTTTTAAGCGCCGCCCAATTTAATGTATAAACGTCGAATTAGTTTGTTCCTTCGAATATCGCGTGTAGATTTTACACGCTCTTAATACGACAGAAAATTAAAGCATAGTTCATTTCAGAAACCTTGCGCACGAAAATCAATTTCCAGCAATCTAGCGAGCAGCTACAAAAGAGGTTTCTATGCAAGCTTACTGTAATGCAATTTTGCATAGAAAAACTTCATATGCTTATCAATTACTATGTACAGTATCGTGGCTGCTGCCTTAGTTTAAAGCGCTTTCGTAATCGATTTACATGGACTCAAGAATTGTGATCCACGCGCAAGGTTTATGCACACAAAAAGTCTTCGTTCAATTTAGTATCACACTGATATTCCAAAATTAGATCAGAACCTATCGAGAAGTTATTCGATAATGTATTATTACTGTACCTCTTGCACTTAAACCGTGTATATGCATCGTACAGAAGGGTACATACACAGCTACTAACGTATAGTTTTGATATCTAATTAGTATAATGGGTATTCCTGTAGTATGTCTCCACCTGTCAAATAATGTATCCACCTACCTGTAGCATATCTCCACCTCGCTGAACTTCATTTTCTTATCATTTCATCTTCAATTATATTTTCAATTTCATTTTCGTTTTCGTTTTATTTTTTTAAATTTTTTATTATTTTTTCATTTTTCTCATTTTGTATTTTTTAATTTTTTTTTGTTTTTTTTTCATTTTGACAGAATGTCATCTGATCAATGAAATTTTTTTAAATTTTTTCCGTTTCTTTTCATTTGATTAACTGTCAACGGGTACAATACATTTCAGTAAACCCGTTGGCAGATAATAAAATGGAAAAACAAAAACAATTATTAACCACAATAAGATGACATTCTGTCAATAGGCGGAATGTCCTAAAATCGAACAAAATGAAGTTCTGCGCGGTGGAGACATGCTACAGGTAGGTGGATACATTTTTTGACAGGTGGAAACATACTACAGGATACCAGTATAATGAACACATACGCATAGCTAATAATAGTAAGTAACGCTTTTTCCTTTATGCAAAGTAATATAATTCGTTAACCTTCTGTTCTGTAGATATGCTCTAAAAACTAAAAATTTAAGCAAAGAATCTGTATTCCGGCAAGAAACCATTTATCAGTAGGATTTAGGTCAAAGATGCTAGAATCTAAAATTATACCTTTTTTATAAAGACTACCCGACTTTTATTTTCGATTGAATTTTTCTGTTAATGTTACGCTTGGCCAAAAGTTTAAGACACCCCTAAACGATAGTAATAAAAATACCGCTTAAACTTGTAACAAGATTTACAAAGTTGGGTTAATTTAAGCCGAGCACAAGTGAATGAATCTGGACCAGTTTTTGCGTACTTTTCGAAAAATCAAGTTTTATTAGAATTTGTTGAGCCGTTCTCGACATACACATATTCATGGGCAGAGCTAAATCACCTTTACCATGTTATTGAGCTAGGTAAGTCTTTATGATTCATCATGATGCTCAAATATCTTCAAAAAGATGTTGCCAAAATTTAACATTGATTAATGATCGATCAATTTCAATTTATCGATTTATGGTCAAAGTTTCTGCAACACAGCTTCCAAAGACAGAGACAGTTCTATCTAGCTCGTAACGTAGGCAAGTCTTGAATTTTTCCATTGACATCTTGAGAACGACTTAATAGATTCAAATAAAAATGTGTTGTTCGAAAAGTACGCAAGAAACTGGTCTAAACCAGACGTGTTCTTGGGGGGTCTGACCCCCCTGCAGCGACCCCCTCCAGGATTATCGATTTTTTTGTAAAAGTTAGTAAAAGATGTAAATAGTCCATTTTTGGCTTAAAAATCCCAAATTTTTGATGCTTCGCGCCATACACGCATTTTTTGACCATATTTTGTTCAATTTACTCAATTTTTCAGTTTTTTAAGTTTTTATGTTCTAGAAAGAACTAGCATTGTCTGTAACGTCAAAAAACAGTGTTTTTAACGTGTACCCGTCGTTTTACAGCCCAAAAAGCACATTTTTACAAAATTTTCGGGCCTGACCCCCCAGAATTCCCATGCTGTACATGTACGGTCTAGACTCGTTCAATCGTACGGACTGTAAATTAACCCAAGTTTGAAAATCTAAATGCAAGTTTAACGGCTTGCCTAGTAGTAATACTTAGGGTGTCTTAAACTTTTGGCCAAGCCTGGACATAAATACGGAGATATCACGAAAATACGGTAGCCAAAAAAGAAGATGCATGCATATTAGGCATAATACATGTAATGTATATTAAACATGTACATACTTCGGCCCAGCGTTTCGCCTCACTGCAACGCCTAAATTCCTTTGCATGTCCAAGCAGGTTTTCCAAGCCGATAGTCAATGAATGCCAAAATTCTAATGGATGGCATAAATTGTCCTGTTTATAACACAAACGACCAACAGGGAATGCAATTGCATTTATAGAATTTGAAGCATCCGATGGCAAGGGTTTGGTTTGACGTGGAACATCACTTGATACCTTAATGATTTCCTGGAAAATAAGGAAAAGATTATGTCATTTTTATTATGTACATACTTTACAACAAAGTTTGAATGGAAGAAGATTAGAAACAATTTTAGACTTTCAATTTCTTCTATAATGCAATAAAACTAATTGACAGAAGCGCAGCGAGATCAACGGATATGAAAATAAAAGAACATAATATACACATTTTTTTACCTAAAATCACCTTTAATTTATCAATCACATCAGCACGAGTAGTACATGCGCAACGCGGGAAATCTAAGGGATGGAAGAGATTGAAAAATTCTTTTAAAGTGCCTTATTGGGGCTCAAAAGCGATCGATGCGCATCAAAAAATGTCATTTTTTGACGCTTCTGACAATTTCTTCCGTCCTAGATGATGAAAACTTCAAAAAATTTTAACAAAATTTGAATAAAATTGAACAAAATATTGTCGAAAACGGTTCCATGACTCGAAGCGCCAAAAAATTAATACTTTTGCTCGAGTGAACCCCATATCATATGAATGCACTCTTCTGAAATAAGCAAAATTCTATTTCATTCATTTGAAAAATTCTCTGAAGAGCATAAAACACTAGCGATGAAAAATTTTGAATAAGCTTTTGAAAAAAATCATGATCTACATATTGTGTTGGTATACATAATATAACCCTATCGTTTGTAATTGTATAATTGTAATATAATTATAAGGTAATTAGGGAGGCGACTTCCTTCAGTTTATTCAAAATTGAAAGTTTAATTTCGACTTCACGGCGATAACTTACCCAAGTTTTTCAACAGTATACACCAACCGTCTTCGTAGAAACAAAACGACCGGGCTCTACAGATTCGATTTACGTAATTTTTATGTACCTGTATTAAATCTTAGCCAAAAGAAAAGATCCGAATTTGTGTTGAGTCGAATATGACGTCACATGCCACTCAATCTTCCAATGACCCTTAACCTGTTCAGGCACGTAGCCGACCGTCCTATTTTGAGGGGACCAACACCAATTTTTGGGGGGGACTAAGCCCAAAAGGGCCAAAAATAGCAAAAAAATAACGTTTAAAAAGTCATATTTTTCCAATTTTTTGAATTTTGGGGATCCCCCATTCCCCATAGAGATACGTGCTTGTACCTGTTTCCTTTTAGTTTTAAAGCCTTTTATTACGTATTCTAATCATTTCATATTTGTCCAACGAATTTCACGCACATTAATGACTAACCGTTTCTTTTTCTACAATGCTTGCCCGACTAGCATGCAGAAATTGAGCGACATAAGTGATTATTGATCTTTCGTCGGGATGGTCGACGTTGACTTCTGAAAAAAATAATTAATCAAACAACATAAATTTAATTTAGCCGCAATGCATCTGCAGGATTGTTATAATGCCAAGAGAGCAGCTGTAGCTGCAATACGTAAACGCTAAACATGAATCTTAGACAACAGAGTGCATTAATTCACTGACGTTTTTATAGTTATGTACAGGCCCGTAGCCTGTATTTTATTTCGAGGGGGGCAAAAAATTTGAAAGTCAGATATCTCGAGAATGATTCGGGGTAGTCAAAAATATTGGCATTTTTGAATGTTTTTCAACGAGCTCTCCACAATGATGAAAAAAAATTTGAAAGAAATTTACTAGCGCAACCGATTTCTCATCACCCAGTGTACATATGAAGAATTTTCTAAATTTTGGTATTTTCAATGAATCTTTGTGCTCTGCAACGAAAAACAAGCAGAAAATTGTTGATTCGGCGCAAAGCGCCGGAAAACTTCTTACTCAAATTTGAACGGTTTAAAAGTCAAAAACTCACAATTTTGCGTTTATTAGCTCAAAAGTACGCAAAAACCTGTTTTGGCGACCCTTTAAATGCACTTGAACGAATTTTTCATTTCTTCCTACAAGGGTCCCTTGGAAGAAACATTCTTTTTGGTATCGGTGGGGACAGCTGCCCCTGGCCCCCTTGGCTAAGGGCCTGGCTACGTATACATAGATGGAGTGGACACTATCAGAAATATCCCATTAAGTATATTTCGGAATAGCTAAAATGTATTGCTTTTTTCCAAGTTTTTCGACATGCCCTCAATCCACTGAGTTCATAAAAATAAAATCCTTAAAAGTCCATCATACGTGTGGCAAGGAGCTACAAAATCTGATGCCAAGAAAACAGCCATTTGATGTTCAGATAATTGAATTTAAAGCCTCACTGGCATTGTATGCTTAAAAACTAAAGCATAGTTTAAATTCAAACGAACCCGATGAAAGAATGAAAGAGCAGCTTTTTGAAGTGTAGCTAAAAACGCTTAAAGTTTTGACATTTTTTGGTCGACATGATGCAAAATTGTAGAAAATTCATACAAATATAAAATTCACACCAAACATGGGCACAAAAATCATCAGGGTCAAGTGACTTTCACAGCATATATGTAACGACTCGAAATTTTGGGTGGGGGTTCCCGACCATTTTTAGGGGGAAGGGGGTTAATGACCTCCGATTTTGGCCAAAAACGGTCAAAAAAGACCTAAAAATGGCCAAAAATTCAATGTTTTCCAAAAATCGGAGGGAGGGGTCAAAAATTTTCTGGCTTTTCAGGAATAGGGGGTGGGGGGATCCTCGATCCCCCTGTTACATGTATGTTTCACAAGGTTGGTCCAAGGACTATGTAACTCATTTTTGGCTAGGCTACCTGCTTACGGCGTCACCAGCAAAGGTGCATAGCATGGCCGATCTGGGGAAGGGGGTACGCGGTCTAGAGTGGTGTCAAAAATTGAGCTTTTTGGGGGCAAAATGATCTCAATAACTGGTATAAGCGCCAAAACAGCGTTAAAACTACGTTATTACACAGATTTCTGGTCAATTTGAGGCACTTTTCAAGAACATTTTCAATTTTCAACCGTTTGCGACCTCCATTTTACCTCATTTTCCCCACAAAATTTTTCATTTTCCTTATTCTGGGGGAAGAAGGGGGTCAGGGCCCCCGTGAATGTCTGGTCACCAGTATTGCGTGACTGCCCTGCTAAATTGCGTAATTAGAAAAATAATTAAAAAGCAGACTAAAATTGAATTAAACTGCTGAGCCAAGCTAAACAAAATTGAACAATACACTATAACTCGCTCAAGCTGAGAGACTGCCCCGCTTATGTTTCGCGGCTATTCTATTAGGCTCTGTGTAATGTTTGCTATAAAAACTGATTGTAGTCTGCACGGTTGTCCTTCTGGAAAAAACAAAAAATACATTCAAATTTATATACTAATTCAAATTTGCATCTTAGCATAAATTCCTCTCATGGCTAACCTGCTAATCTTGTTATGGTGACATTTTTGTTAGATTTAAGTATTGCCATTTTTAACGACTTACAGAGTTGCATTTCAATCTTCAGTCAGAAGTTAACTCGGCCCTATATTGATCCTGCGTCATGTACTTGAGTATTTATACAAACAAAGACACTGGCAAATACTATACTGCTCGTACGTACCGGATGGTTCTAAAATTTTAGCGATTTGTAGATGACGTTCGGCCAAGTCGAATGCTTGAGTCAGGTTATCATCAGGCGACTGAGTTTTGACCCGTTCCATATCAACTAAATCAGGCCGCAGCCAATGAATCAAGGCATTAAATAAAACGCCGTTTCGCCAACTTGACCCGAAATCTTTTACAATCAGCCCATATTTGCTGAAATGATATCAACATAGATTACGATAGATAATAAATCAGCAGACTATAAAGCATAAACCAATTAGTACCAGTGCACGTACCTATGTATGTAAAACTAAATCGGTGTTTTGAAATGATCCCACTAAATATAACATCGATGAAATAAAAAAAGTTTTAGTCAAAAGTTAAATCACTGTTGCTTGCTTACATGTAGCATGTGCATTAAATGGAGACCATGTCATGCTGAATTGTATTACATAATGCAAAAGGATTTCTTTGATTTTCGCAAACGAATTCGGCCTGTCACCAAAGGCTGACTTTTAAGCAATATTTTCACAATTAATTCGAAAATTTCGTGCATATTTACTTAAAGGACATCGTATATTTCGCTTCTTCCCCAAATCCAGAAAAATGCTATAAATCAAAAGTCGAAACCTTTCCCTTATTTCGCCATAAAGCTAAACCAATGACGCAAACAATGAATCCAAACCAGAAATATTTGAGATTAACCCATGCTTTGACTCAAACCCATTCAATATAACCTTAAGCTTGAAATCTATATACAATGAACAAAACGCTATTATATCAATTCGAGAAATGCCTCGAATTCTATGCAGAACTGAAAAATTATATCAAATGTGTGTATTCTACTTTATAATCATATGAAATTCCTTGGCCAAAATAATGCTTACATTTGTTTCCCTTGTTTTCATCTGAGGCCCAAGACACCAAAATTTCCCCAGAAAAATCATTCAAATTCCACAAATCAGACAGACATTAATTTCCTGAACTCCAACTAACTAATCCCTATTATATTTCGACTATTCTATCCATATCAAGGATCTACTTTGTAGATAGTAATAACATAAAGTCCATCTAGGCTAAATGCCCATATCTATAGAATAACGATATAAGAATAGACAGACAATGCTGAATTCCGACAAAACTTCTCCCGAGTGTCGAACGCTTAGTTTTAGGTTTTAGTGACTTGCAAATTGTACGTAGTTGTGCCATGTTGCATTCTTTTTCCAACAAACCTATTCATTAGTTTCCGATGTGTGCTGTTATATATATATATATATATATATATATATATATATATATATATATATATATATATATATATATATATATATATATATATACATATATAAGAGATGTGCCAGGGCTCCCGGCCACGGGCCGGGCTTTGGGCTACCGGCGCCGGGGCCTGGGCCTGTAAAAACGATGAAAAATTAATGAAAATCGAACAAAATTAATCTTTTTGCCGAATTACGCAACATAGTATTTATTTATTCGCAAAAATAAGCTAAATTTCGTTAAAACTGAGCTTAGGCTACTGTTGTGTTTCGCTTCAGGTAATCTAATAATCAAGATTTGAGTGAGCATTGAAACAATTCGATACATTCTTGAATATTTAGCTCAATTAACAATTTTTGACCGATAATTCTTGAGACAATAAAGTTTAAAATGCAAGGGACTTTCACTCAGTGTCTGTAAAATTGTTTTATAAATCGATGTATGCACTTATGTACCTTAAAAATGCTAAGGTACGGCAACTTATTTTATCATCCAGATAGAATTCGTTTGCTTTAATACATGCGATTTTTCACTAATTTCGGGCGCTGTGCGCCAAATAATAGAGCAAATGTCTTCATTTTTGTGTGGTTCTCGATTAATTTTTTAAAATATTATTTTAATTTGATTATGCATGTTCCCTAATCTTGATGAATGATTTTTCGTCGTACAAGCATTTTTCGCCCCTATGATTTTGTTGATATTCTAGAGATAAGTTTTTCAAGCGTGTAGTTAATCTCTGGGTTACTTATTTCTCGTGCAATGTAATCGTAATCTTTTGTATTGTACTGTTTTGCTCGTCTATTTCTTTCATCGAATCAGCATAAATACTATAGAAAAGTCATATTCTGTTCAGCTTAGCTTATTGTTTTCTATGCCTAACAGCTATATTCACAATTATTTATTAATTTTTTGTTTATTTCTCTTTTATCTGCTTATTTTTAAGTCTTTAATTCATTAAAGCAATATGTAATTGTTACAATAGTAATACTAAGATGTTGGGTCAGTAAAGAAATAATGTGGATGTTTGGTATAGCTTAGTAAGTATAGGGTATATGTTTTGTACAGGCCCCGGCCCCGGCAAAAAAAGCGTGCCCCGGCACATTCTATATATATATATATATATATATATATATATATATATATATATATATATATATATATATATATATATATATATATATATATAGGGTGGGCCAAAAAGGCTACATTCGATTCAACAGGCATAACTTTGGCAGATGTGAACATGAGACGCTAGAACTAGCAACATTACATAGATAAAAGTGTCTTCTTTCGGATCGTGCAAAAAATTTTGGCCAGCTGCCAGCGTTTCATGCACTACCGCTATTTGTTTACACCTCACTTTTGATATTGTTCTAACCTCAGAGTTTCCGCATTGTATCACATAACTGCGTATGTATGAATCCTTTTTTGACCTGTTTGACAATAAATAACTTCACAAAAATTAGGTAGCACATTTTTTAAACCCCCAGAGCAGATACGCTCCCTACTGAGTGCAAAAATTTCAGGATATCGTGAAAATAGGATGCAAATTGATGGCAGGACCAATGATGCTATTGGCTTTAAAACAATATTAAAGTAGGGTGTAAACTAATTGCCGTAGCGCTCGAAGCATTGATATCTGGACAAAATTTTTTACATGATTCGAAAGAAGACACTTTTATCTATTTAATGTTGCCAGTTCTAACGTCTCACGTGAACATCAGCTGAAGTTATGACCTGTTGAATTGGAGTGTAGCCTTTTTTTTTGGCCCACCCTGTATATATATATATATATATATATATATATATATATATATATATATATATATATATATATATATATATATATATATATATATATATTTATTTATTTATTCCTTCTGCAATAATTAAAATTTTTGCCTTATCACATATTTTATTTCATAACACAACAAACAAGATTTGGAGCAGCCGAAAAAGATTTTAAAATGTAGTTAATAATAATTTTAATTGGATTAACGGCGCGAAGCGCCGAAAATTTGAGAATTTCCACGCTGGGAAACATCAAAAACCTATATAACTCCACAGTAGCTAAAATTCTTTTAAAAAATTACATGGGAATTATACCCCGTTTACCCCCTAGATACGGGCCTGGCTGTTTTTTTATCCCCACATCAAATATGGTCGATTACCCCAGTCCTTGAACGTATGGCCAAAGATGTAATTCATAAGATGAGACTGTATTTTTTCAGCTTATTCGATCTTTATTAATCGTCTCCTGAGATCTCTGAAAATAAGGCATATAAAAATTAATTTATAGGGCGCAAAGCGTCAAAAAATAATGGTATTTCTACCGTTCTCGAATCAAATTCCAAGTTTTTTAATGGTAAATATTGGAAAAATAATTCAGGAAACTAAACTGCAGCAAAGGACCGGAGAATTTTTAATTTTCTCGCCATTTAAAATTAATTTGAAGCTTCGGGAGAAAAATAATACACGAAAAATAATACACGTATAAATTGGTACGCAATGCAGTATCGAAAACTTTTAATATCCTTACTAATACCATTATCAGTCGAATGAAAGAATTTTTTACAGTGCAGTAACTGACTTAATAGAGTACAGTGCTTAGATATTATAACTCTTTCATGCTTTTACCGTCAATTTTGCGGCTTTCCAAATAAGATCAACATTCGCAATATTTTTATATATACTTTAAATATTTGCCTCGCTCCACGATGACGCGAAATGTTTTCATGCAATTTATTTTTAACTCCTCTGAAAATCTTTGTACTAGTACAAAGGCGACTTCAGATTTTGTACAGGCGAAAAGATATTCGTGTGGGTACAAACAACGTGCTCCTATGTAAATGCAACTGAATCAAACAAATAGTCAAATGTTTTAAACAAAAGACTGCCTGCACTCATTTTAACTGCTACAAAAGTTTACAAAATGATCATCTTATTTTCCAAATATCCGGCTTACATAAGTTCAGTAAGTACGTACAGGTACTTAAGTGGAGAATTCAGTATTTTCTGACAGGGGGCGGAACGGAACCTAAAATTTCTCCTAGTAGTGTCAAAAATTGTCCAAAAAATCTGTTTATTATGCGTAAAGTAGCAGTTTTTGCCAGCTTTCAATAGACGGAATCGGTTGTGATTCGGAGAAAATGTAAAAAAAAACATTCTCACTTTTCTATAAAAACGCAGTCTTAATGCAGAAATCGGCAAAAAGCGTCAGAAAACACTCAAAAAATCATTGCAAAAAATCTTTCGGCGTAAAAATATGATTTTTCAAGCGCCAAGAAAGTCAGTAAACGTAGTCAACGAGTACTGCCAGGCGCGGAGCGCCAGAAAATTTTGAAAAACTATGATAAAAAATGGCTAAAACCATCCAAAAATTCTGATCATTCTTTATTGCGCCCAAATAATTCTTGACGACAGGGAGGAGGACACCCCATCCTCACCACCTCTGAATCCGCGCTTGATATACTTTTCGGGCAATCCTGTCAACACTTACTAAATTATAAATATACAGGGTGACCCATAAAAAGGCTACATTCCATTTGACAGGTCATAACATCGGCTCGTGCAAACTTCAAATTTTCAAACTGGCTGCTTCCCAAATGAGTAAAAAATTTTGGCCAAGTTACAGAGCTTCGGGCGCTAAGGCAATTTGTTTACATACTATTTTAATACTGTTTAAACGCCGATAGCGTCATTGGTCCTGCCATCAATTTGCACCCTCTTTTAAGGATATCCTGAAATTTTTGCACTCGGCAGGACTCGTATCTATTCTGGAGATTTAGCATGTGCTAATTAATTTTTGTGACTGGGAAAGGATAACAACATACACAGTAATGTAATACAATGCAGAAACTTTGGGGTTAAACAGTGAGGTGTAAACAAATTGCCGTATTGCAGGTACTTGACGTCGATCAAATAAAGACATGTTCACCTATCTAATGCAGCTGGTCTTACAATTTTAATTCCACATCAGCCAAGGTTATGACATATTAAAAAATGTTGCCTTTTTTACGGGCCATCCTGTATATATTAATTTATCGAATCCTCACTCAGTCACAATCTTCTTCACCCAATCTAACAGAGCCCTTTTCGATCCTTGTCTTAGTTTGCTGCTGGAAGTCAGAGCTGGCACAGTGGCCACTCCAGCGGAACTGAACGTCACGCTTCTCAGAGCAGCCTGGCTTTGCAAGCTCGCCTTTGCTGAGCTGCTGGATCGTTTTGAGAATAATGCATTGGGCTCTAGGCTGTCCGAACTGCCAGTGATGGGGGGTCCAGGACTGGCGGACACTTCAACGCCCCATTCTCGCAATAAATGCGCATTTTGTTGAATCTTAAAATATTTCTCGATAATTTGATAATCTTAGGTTGCACTTCGAAAAAGCAGTTAATCGATTAGTAGACACGCCTATTCAAGCAAATAATGACCACAATCGGACAGATCAGAGAAAAAGTGAATAGAATGCTGGAAATGAGCAGTCATATTTTTTTTTAATATGAACCGTCAGGCTCTACGATTTTAGAGACGCTAAAAATATGTACAATACATGGAAATCGAAAAAGCAATTGTTTGCAGTAGTACCTCCATGAAAACCTGAAAAAAAATTTTCAATCCAGATCAAACAAAAAATAGAAAGAAAAGTGTTTTATTTAAGTGCAATACTGCAACATATGAAGCATCTTAGCAAATCGTGAACCTTTGGCCATGTCATGACCATAGAAGCACAGCATGGCCGACCTAGCACCTGACAGGTCAGCCGGGGAGCTTTTCTACGCCAAAGTGCTAAAATAGCGGAAAAAACTATGTTAATTCCCAGTTTCTGATCATTCACAAGAACTTTTGCAGAGAACTTTTAACCTTTATCAATTCCTGGCCTATATTTTCCCCATTTTTCTGGAAAAACTTCACATTTTACGTAACAGGGTCTGGACCATATATGCACAGAATGGCCTACCTGTGGGGTCAACCGGCATGGCGGAGCCAGTTAGTGGCCTTTTGGCTAAAACATCAAAAACTGGCATAAATGCTAAGATGGCGCAAAAACATGTATATCCTCAATTTCTAGTCCATTTCACAAGCACTTTTGAAGAGAAAGTTCCACTTTCTTGCATTTTTAGCCTTCCTTTTGCCTTATTTTCTGGAAGGAATTTCCCATTTTTCCATTCTGGGAACCCTCTACGTGCATGTCTGGTCAAGACTCACCATTCCCCACATGCATGTCTGACCATGACCAGACGATCTGCTTGTTAAAGTGCATCTGTTTAAAAAACTGAAAAACCCTTAGTTCCGCAATCCATGTAAAGTGCATGTACGAATACTTGCAATTTGCAACCTGTAATAAACAGAGATACTTTAAAATCGAAATCTGGGCATTAAACTTCACATTATAGTCGACCATTCAAAAAAAAACTCTCGAATAAAAAAGCTGATCTAAAGAAAGAAGAAATCATAGCTTCGTGAAGACAACTAAAAAAATTGAGATCATTCATCTAAAAATCTGTAAATCAAGCCTACAATCTACATACAGACATAAAAAACATTCAGATAAATCCACGCTTACCTGGAAATACAGAATAATCTGCCAAATTAAGCCAAGGACTATTGACGGTTTACCATCGGCTATATCGCTAACATTGTTGTTCACTAGGCGAATCTAATTAGAAATAAGACTGAAAATTAGGTTAAAAGTTTCACTGGCACAGATATATACATATGTTATAACTGAGATTCGTCACATAGTTTCCCAAGGTCGAAAGTTCAGGGGAGGTGGAAATCCCAAAATTTAGGACCACTTTATTTAGAGTTGAGCCTTTTTGCTGGTTAAATATGGAAAATGGCTAAAACATCCATATATAGCATGTTTTTAATGTGAAAAACTGCATTTTTAACTACTTTTAGTCCCATTCTGACTAGTTTCGTAACTCTTGTAGGTAAAAAATATAAGAGTTAATCAAAAATAAATTCATTCTTGATATTTTATGGGTAGACATAACAGAAATGTACTAGTCGGCGCGAAGCGCCGAAAAATATTAACATCTTCGCTGCTTTTGTACCCAAAAATCATGCATAAAATGTTTGATAGCTCAAAATCGCCCGACAGTGATTCAAGACTCGGACCCTGAATTGGGGATAATACCCCCTCACCCCTCATGGGAATGTGTGGTTTCGTCATCTTCACGAAATCCAGAGATTTTTAAATATCAGATCAATCTTACCATTCGAAATTCGTAAATAAATTTATAATTTTTGCCGATCAACGTCCGAGAGGGTTTAGTTGGACCTATGATAAAGACACGATAGCATTTACAGGAAGTTACACAACTTTCTTTCTTCAAATGATCAAACACCCAGGATTCTTTCAATTTGAAGAAACAAATTTCTTCAATATAGCCCTTAGGCATTCAAACTTAATGAAACTAATTCCATTGAAGTCACTTGACAAAAACGACGAGATCATTCAACAATGAACTGCATAATCTAATGCTCTACGACTAACAGTGCTTACCCCTCGCTTTTGAATGCATTGTAAAGCAGCTCTGATATTTTCTTCGTGGTGTAAGCGAGTCAATCGTCGTCCTCGGCAAATATTCTAAATAAATACTTTTAAAATAAGACATAAAACCAATTAGTACTCTTAAGTACTTTTTACTCAAAAAGCGCCCAAAATCGATGAATTTTCTGCATTTTTTAGTGTTAAAAGTGATATAATGCAGTCAAAATGGACTAAAAATGCTTTTAAATGCGATATTACCACGTAAAAACGTTTTATAGGCTATTTTGACCATTTTTATCCCTAAAACAGCAAAAAAATCGTGAACGTAAAATTTACTGTTTTGGATTTTTGGGATTTCACCCCCCCCCCCGCCTGCCGACCCTGACGTTGTGCACCTACGGTCCCGAATTGAATTTTAAAGACGTTTTTTCTCATGTTTGAAATGACTCAAAATAGACACGCTCAGGAAGACGACTTCGTCCAGATTGAAATTTCCTTGAAAGTTTAAGGCAGAACAATTGCTTTTTTAAATTATGACTAGTAGTGATGAAACGTTTCCTAGATTTCAATTTATCCGGATCCGGATCCTAACTTTGCAACTTCGAATCCGGATCCAGATCCTAGTTTTCACAACTTCCGGATCCGGATCCAGGCAGTAAAAATTTAAACTTTCGGATCCGGATCGAATCCAGTATATATAATTAATCCTTGTTGGTTTAATCTAGTAATATATTGTAGAGTAGTTGTTATGCGCTAATTATCTTGCTTGCTTACTGGTGCCTTTAGAGGCAAGTATTTTTGTACAAGGTCCCTTTGTATATGTACAAAGACGGTACACAATACTTTGTATATTGTGCGCATGTATATTTTGTGGCCTTTTTATTGATAAATAGCTTTCAAGACATAAATAGTGAACGCCAAAAAATTCGTCATTTTTGACGCCGTAAAGACAAATTTTAAAGCTCCGGAAAGGGAAGCAAAACAAAGCATTATCAAAAACAATTTCAATTTATACGACATAAGTTCAATTGAAACTTAAGCTTTTGACGTACGAACAGTGCAAACCGAAAATCTCAACTATATGTAGCACTAGAATACTTCAATTAACTTTTTGTTAAGCTAATTCATAATGGAAATTAGTACAATAGCCAGCACTTTTGCTGAAAACTGACGGTTTTTGCCTTTTTAGAGGTAATTTCGCCAATCAGAACGGGCTAATAATTCTGTCGGGAAGCGTCGGAAATTGTACACATGTTCACAGTTTTTGTCCAACAGAAAATCCTTGTTTTATATGTGAAAAAGGGACACATTCCCATAGGGGGGTGAGGGGTGTTATACCCCCACCTCATGATCCGAGACTTAAATCACTGTCGGACGATTTTGAGCTATCAAACATTTTCTGCATGATTTTTGGGTACAAAAGCAGCGAAGATGTTAAAATTTTTTCGGCGCTTCGCGCCGACTAATACATTTCTGTTTTGTTTACTCATAAAATACCTAGAATGAACTTGAAGTGTTCTGGAAAGTCAAAGTTTTCGATGAATTCTCATATTTTTTGCTTACAAGAGTGACGAAACTAGTCAGAATGGGACAAAAAGCTGTTAAAAATGCAGTTTTTCACATTAAAACATGCTATATAGGATGTTTTAGCCATTTTTCATATTTGACCTGCAAAAAAGGCTAGACTCTAAATTTAGTGGTCCTAAATTTTAGGATTTCACCCCCTGAACTTTCGACCTTGGGAAACTATGAAAAAGGGGATCTCGAACATACAAGGGCTTGGGGGTCTGAGGAGACCGCTGTACCCCTAGAATCTGAAAGACCCCCAAAAATCGACAGAATACCAGATATTGAATTTTTGGTGCTTTTTTGGCACGGAACCCCCGGAACTTTGTTGCCGCCCATGTATGGTCCCGAAGAGTCATTGCATGTGCATCTGGAAAAATCTTTGTTAGATACAACAAAAATCGTGCTCAGAGGATCAGCGTATTTGATAAGAAATCAACAAATCTGAGTTTTTTGTGCTTTATCCTATAGCGATAGCTATTCAAACATCCTTTTATTGCGACTAGAATAGTATACCAATCAAACCACAATCGTCTGCAAGGAAAAATGGTTGAAAAATTTCTTTTTACAGTACAATTGATCAGAAGTCAACTTTACTCAGGAGTGTCAGATCAATATTTTTCTCCTGATGTTTGCGGAGAGCTAAAACTTTTTCTTGTGCGAAAATGATTTTGTTTGAGTTAGTGGGTATAAATTCATAAGTGTCACATTTTCAGATAAAAGTTAAAATTCCTGAATGTCTAATGAGTCGTTTCCGGATACGGATCCAGGTATTGAAAATTCAAAGTTCTGGATCCGGGTAGTAAAAATTCAAACTTCCGGATCCGGATCCTGAAAACATCCTGGTAACCGTTTCATCGCGGATGACTAGCAGATTAATTAATTTTACAATGGCGCATACCAGCTTCTCGTGAGACAAAACTTCCAGCAGATAGCATAATCGAATACCATCTCGAATATCCTCAAACAAATCATCCATTTCCGCCGGCGGATCATGCTAGCAAAAAACAACATTTACCTTTACATAAATTGACAGAAAGAATCCAGCCCTGCTGGCAGGCCCGTATCCAGGATTTTTTTAAGGGGGGCGACAATTTTCGAGGTCAGATATCTCGAGAACCATTAAGGGATGGGTGATAATAAAGGCAGTTCTGAGAGTACCTCGGCTATCTCTAAACAATGAGAAAAAATGTTATTAAAATTTAAAAATTTTCCGCTTTATTTCATATTGATATACAGCAAATTTATCATTTAAGCTATCTGCACAAGTGATTTCTCATCACTCAATCGATGAATCATTTCTTATCTCTTGCCTTTGTATTTAAACATTGTGCTTTACAGAAAAAACAACACAGACAATAAAGAGTTCGACGCTAAGCGTCGAAGAATTTCACATATTCTGCATGTCTAGCTCTAATTTAAGTGGTTTTGAGCAGGCTAGAAGACATAAACAAAGACAAGCAATAGATCCAGCGCAAAGCGCCAGGAAAAAATTTCTTGTTATCCATATCAAAACTCAAATTTGAGCTGCTATTAGTGGTCTAGAAGACAAAAACTATAGGCGAGAAATGAATCCGGCGCACAGCACCAGAAAAAAATTGACATACTCTCTGTGTCTAACTCAAATTTGAGCGATATTGAGCGGTTTAGAAGACAAAACTATACATAAACAAGAAATCCGGCGTGAAGCGCCGAAAAATTTTGAGTTTACTAGCTCAAAAAAAAACGCTAAAGAACTATTTTGGCGGTTTTCAGACTCACTTAACCAATTTTCAATTTTTCCTTTGGAGAGACCCTTGAGAGGAACAAAAAATTTTCATTCCGGCGGGGAACCCGCTCCCTAAATACGGGTCTGCCTGTATGCATAACAAGAGAATGTAAATAGTACATAAATGAAAAGGAAAAAAGCAAAAAACAGAATCAAAACAAAGATTTTTAATGGAAACAGCATTGATAAACAAAGATTCAGCGATATTTTACATAAAACAAAATTCAATACTGTCTTAACGATTGTCATAATCAGTCCTTGCATAACTAATTTACGACTAGCGTTGCTACTTACTGTATTATTACGATAAAAGCATGCGACACATAATTTGAAGCACAAAACTGTGTTTATAAATGCTAACCTTCTGTAAATGAAAATTGATCCACCGCGTGAATGTCCGCTTCTGAATTTTCTCTTGTTCATCTGGAAAAAATCAACCTGCCTCAGAAACATCGACTATTAATACAGTCAATCAAATATACAATACAAGTATTTCTTTTTGAGATCACACGTTGAGTGCAATAAATTTAATTAAGTAGTTCACTAAAAGCAATGAACATTAGGATATCTAAGGGCCTAAGCGATTCACAACCATAAGATTTAACACCTGACCATAAGATTTAACACCTGCTAAAAAAGCACTAAGTAAAGAAAAATTTTTTAATAATCTTTTCTGTAGCCTATATCCAGTAATGTTATGATGGAGTGGCAAAAAGGCGAAGAATTAAAGACAACTTTATTTTGCGCATATATAATACATGGAAGGTACTCAAATAAGATCATTTCGCGCTCGTATACGGAAGGTATTCCGCAAAATCGTGGAGGCACAATGAATGAAGCGTGCGTTCTTAGTGAATTTTCTGAGATTTCATTAGTGGACTTAGCGATCACTCGCTGTGAATACGTGACTTCTATAGGGTGAGTAGAAAATGGCTGAACGGAACATGTCCACATGAGCTGCTTGTAATACAAGTCGTAGTACTTCATAAAAGATACCGATACAAGACTATTTTTTCATTTTTCTCAGAAAGGTTTAAAATATTAGAAATTCGCTGCTTTCAAGCTGTTTTTGCTTAGCAAAGTTAAGCTATTTTATCCGAAATTTAAAGGCAGAACGGACTCAGAGTGTAATTACATTTACATCAATCAAGCATGTTCTTTCTTTTATTTTTTATTATTCCCTTTTTTCTTTCCGTTTTTTGTCGCACTTCCTACCTACTATAACATATCAGCATAATTCTATCATAATTTTACAATTCATAATTCTATAATCGTAGCTTGTCCGCCTTTTTGGAACCGCCCGAAATTTAGCTTCAATAATCGTTAAAACCTTTTAAAATACTGTTACCAAATTCAGCAGCAAACTTACATTTTCTCACTGACAAAGTCCTCATGAAACAATTTGTGCATCCGCAAGTGGCCATAGCCGACACAATCATAATTTACAAATCATAAACCAGCCAACGTGAATCAGTTTGACTAAATGTCAACAATGTTTGTGAATGCTTGCTGTTACCGAAAAAGACGAAATTAGTTATGCTAATCAACGTGACGACGAAAAAATACTCATGTAAAAATGAAAAGAAATTTAAGATGTTTCGAGCGATAAATCGTTTTAAATTCTTTTGAAACGGCATCGCTTTTGACTACGGATGTCACAAAAATAATGAACGAGAAAAATCGCCAATTAAAATGCGTATCTCTGAGCTGCGTAATCAGGGAAGCTGAACAAACTTTTCATTCGACACCAACCATAAAGAAAGTAGCATTCAGTACGTGCAACGTCGTGTGACATAAATTATGCACATAACGATTGAATAAGTTAGGTCATAAAATTACATTGCAGAAACGACGCAGCGAATTTAGAAATGTCGGTATTCTTCAATGCATAAATTTCGGCAAATTGTCAGCTCGGATCGCAAATGCATGCACTTTACATAAACTTTGAGAAGAATTAGACGATACATGCTGGAAGATAACGTGCCATAGATTTGGCGCAGACGTATGAGACACGGTGTCTAACGAGTACTGTACAGTACTATCCAATTTTAGGACTTTTTCACGGCTTAAATTTTGAATACTTGCAGTTCTCGAAAAAGACTAAATTAGCCATGCTAATCAACCTGACGACGAAATATATTCATGTACGAAATGCAAAGAAATTTAACATGTTTCGAGCGATAAATCGTTTTACTTTTTATTCATGCGGCATCGCTTTTAACCACGGATGTCACAAAAAGAGTGAAAGAGAAGAATCGTCAGTTAGATAACGAATTGTTGAAAACGAAAAGTGTATTTCTGCGTGACTTTTCAAAGTCCAAATTGAATACAGACCGTAGCGGGCGATAAGAAACAAAAGAAAAGATAAACAGAGCAAGCCTCAAATCAAATGTAAGTAATGGAAAAATTGAGATAACAAAAAATTAATTCGCTGGCTATTTTTCCAATGCACTCATCCAAGATGAGCACTTATACATCAATGAACACAGAACAACTAACAAGCTCCAGGGAGCGATTTTCCCATTATTCAGGAAGGTTAAGGTTCGAAAGTGAAAAAAGATTTTGACCAAGGACGGACTTATTCCGTGCAAAGAGGTGCAAATTGTTCCGTTTCACCCCGAATGCATAGCTAAAACTGTCAGTCTATGATAATTTTATGGAATAAAACTAGACCAAATCAAAATAAAAGCTAGCTGCGCATGGCTTGTGGTCGCGCATTTCAAAGTGCATGCAATGCGTCACGTATTACGCGGCATGCAAAAACCAGAAACTGGGATCATTTCTAGCCGGAATTGAACAGAACTATTGTTAACACGAAAACGGATCGATAGTGACAAGCTGTGTTTGGTACGAAGGAAAGCCCCTACAATAGATAGCATGCATACAATACGTAATCCGCATGTCTCAGAAACTCATCAATGTCTTGTGGCAGGCAAGGATCACAGAGAGAACTAGCTAGCCGAAAACACATCATCAGCGAATAATAAAATGGAATCGAGTCATTTACAGCATTGACAGACGGCCTATTTAATTAGAGAGAGAGTCTTCAATCAAACATGATCTTAGGGGAGGGGATTTGGAGGGAGGTTTCTCCCAGAAAAATTCTCACCCCTCCTTCCCAGAAATTTTCAACCCTCTTAGAATTCGCGATTGTTCGAAAGTTTCCAAAATTTTCTAAAAAATTCGTTGAAACGGTGCCTTTTAAAGCGTTTTTAGCTGTCTATTTGCTCAAAAGTGTCAAATTTTTGGCGCTTCGCGCCATAAACTCTTGTTTTAACTATATTTCGTTCAATTCTACTTTTTTCATTTTTTCGAAATTTTTTCAAATGTTTTTATGCTATAGAAAAATAGAGCATCGTCAGAAACGCCAAAAGACGATGTTTTTGAAACGTACCCACCGCTTTTGGGCCCAAAAAGGCATTTTAAAATTTCGCCACCACTTCTCTCGATTTCCCATGCTGTGCATGTCTGAAAAGGATTACCGAAATTTTGTTGACTGAAAGAACAGCCTTAAGTGAGAGCTTCTCCCATCAGATTGCGATGCGAAAGATTAAAACTAAAACAATAGCGAAGGAACGTTCCAAAAGACTAAGACAATGCAAAACAAGTGAAAAGGCGAATTACTTAGCATGGTTACTGACATTGTATCCTCGATGCCACTTAGAATGAAACAAATCTTTGTAAACTGGCTCATAGGTGGGCAAGGCAGGAGTGGCCAGAGGGATGGGGGAATTAAAAAACGGTCTCATTGTAAATATGGGTCGTGATAACATGCGCTTTTATCTGATAATTTATTGATTTTTTATCTACTTAAGCATATTATTATGTCATTCTTGACATAATAAGGTAGTTTTATACTCACTTCTAAAATGTCTTTTTCGAAAAGTCCATTTTAAACACGGCATTAAGTGGAGAATTCACAATTATATGACAAACAATTGAAAAAATGTAAGACTATGGAAAAATTTGCAGTGAACTGACCAGATTGACTGAACTTTTGTTTACTGAGCTTTATATCCTATTTCATAATAAAATATAAATTTTTCCAGCAGCGATATGTTTCACCAAAATCGCCTGACAGTACCTGGTTTTTCAAAATCTGAGGGAGGGGTAATACCTCCCTCTCACCCCTCCCTATGCCCTTGTGTGAACTGGCTGACAATCATTCACCCCCCCCCATAAATTTTTTCAAGCTCCCCCGAAAATTCCTCCTCTTGAATGCAATTTTCCAAAAAATGTCCAACAAAATTCGTCGAGATGGTGCCGTTTTAAGCGTTTTACGCTAATTGTTTGCCAAAAGAGTCAAATATTCGGCACTTCGCGCCACACTCTTTTTGACCATATTTTGTTAAATTTAACCGAAATTTTCATGTTTTTTTTAAACTTTTTTGGCTAAAGAAGGGTAAGGCTTCATCAGAAACGCCGAAAAACGATGTTTTTGACGCGAATTCACCCTTTTTGAGCACAAACAGGCAATTTGAAATATCACTTTCCCTAAGATTCAAATGCTGCGCATGTCTAATGACGGAGCGTCATCAATCAACAGTGTGTATATAAGTAGAAATGAATGCATATCAGTGAGTGTAGAAAGGCTAATTCACTATATCAATCATTTAATAAAACCAATTTATGCCAATTTTTCGGACAGCGCTTGAATATGTATATTTTCGTTGATTATACGATACAATATATATATGAATACACTTCGAACGGCCATTCCAGAGATTCGCTTCAAATTTCGATGTAATAAGTACGCAAAAGTTCAAAAGACGCTGAGCTTAGTTTTTAATCCTTAACAACTTATTCGTGCATTTCAGTAAGCCAATAAAGCCATAGCTTAGTAAACCTTCAGATAATACGTGCAATTTATAATCTCAACAGAAGCGTAAATGGAAAAGGAAAGTATATCGAATAGAAGAAGGTTATAAAGTTAATTTAGATTATTATAAATTGTAGATCGAGTTTAGAAAGCGAATACTGAGCGAGGCAGTGCTAAGGCTTAAACCAAAAACTATGCTAATGAATGACACTAAGAATAGCAAACTAGTTTTAATAGGGCAAACACTAGATATGTAGGTAACTACCTAAAGCTTGAACAATGAAAACGTTGTTTCCGAATAAACCACACTTGCAAAATCTTATGTGTGACAGGCAAGTTCCGCCCATCAAGATGGATAAAAAAACAAGGTGATGGAGACGTGCGTTTAAATTCTCAACGTATTTTGTGTGATAATTCCACGTTTCAATACTAATAATCCAAGAAGTTCAGCAGAAGGTACTGTTTGCAATAGAGACTTGCACTATTGATTTCACAGGTATTTAATAAAATTATCGTTATAACGTGCTTTTGCTTAAGTTCACTTTTTCCATATTTTTTCGAACGAAAGGATATGCATGTGATATTTTTCCTCGACTTGTATATAAGTGTCCATAAAAAATATTATGTTTGGTCTTAGGCATGGAATTAATATCAGCAAATAGTTCAATTCAACCGGTTTACAATAATTTATCACCTTTTTGTTGGTGGTTTCGGCTGTTTACCATGTAAATTTAAGTTTTCTTCCATCCAACCAAACTGATATAAGTTTTCTAGCAAAATTTTCAGTTAGCAATCGAGTATGTGGGGAATTATCTTACGGTTACTTGTTGAAAATTGAAAATCTTGTTAGAAATTGACGATAGGTCCCGCATGTCTGAATGTAATAAAAGTGTAAGTGAGGAATAGAATTAATTACAAAAGCGCTAGTGCATGAATCGACTTTTAAAAAAGCGCTAAAAATAAACAATTATTGAAATAAAATTGCAATACATTTGCAAATTAAATCAGCAAACTGATCAAATAAGCGGTGATTGTATTGCGTTTGTGATGAAAAACGAAAAAACGCTGAGGCAAGAAGGGACAAATAATGCGAGCATTTTTTGACACGAGAAGAAATGCCAGAGATATTTAAAATAGAAAAATCGATTTCACTTATCAAAGTTCTGAATAAACCGCTTCACGTCGTTTGATTGAATAGAGAAAATGTATACATAGAATGTGGTTGGTCTCAGAAGCAAATTCATTCTAATAATTGTGATATCATACCTTTAATCCTGCAGAATTTCCGTTTTCCCAAAAAAATCGTAGAAAAATGTTGTTTTAAGTGTTTTTAGCAGTCTTTTTGCTCAAACGTGCCAAAGTTTAAATTTTCGGTGGTTCGCGCAGCACACTCAACTTTTTGACAAGATTTTGTTCAATCTATTCGAATTTTTTGGCATTTTCTTGAACTTCGCAATATTTTTTATGTTTTAGAAATAAAGAGCATCTTAAGAAACGTCAAAAATGATATTTATGATGCATATTTTTATCAAATTTGAACATCAAAAATTCAATTTAGAATTCCGCCACCCCCTTAAATCCCATGCTGTGCATGTATCTGTTATACTCGTAGTGATTACGATTACGATATGATGCTTGCTTGCTATAATTATGATTCGAAAAAAACAGCTTTGTAATCAGTAAAAAGTATTCTGGCTTGAGCATAGGTGCACGATGTCAGGGTCGGCAGGAGGGTGAAATCCCTGAAATCCAAAACAGTAAATTTAACGTTCACAATTTTTACTGCTGCTTAAATGAACAAAATGGTCAAAATAGCCTATAATTAGATTAGGTCGAATTGGATTAGGTCGAATTGGCTGAAAATACACTTTTTTGGGCCGAAATCGTCCGGCAGTACCTAACGTTTGGACCCTTCAGCGGCAGGTATTTGTTCTCCCACCCCTCCCTATGTGTATGAATGCTAGCAGTCATATTCCGAACTGACACAAATTAAGAAACTGACCAATTTGAAAATGCCGAAAAAGGTTGGTTACACTTAGATTAAATATCCCGAATTTCAGCTAAATGAACATAATGAACATAAAATCAAAACTCACATTTTTGGTTTCATTTTACTATTTGAGCCTAATGTAAAGGTAACGGATTCTGAAAAATACCTATCCTGAAAAAGCTAGCAGGAAGGCTAAATAAAAGCATAAGTTGTCAGAAAAACATGATGCATTCACCTCTTGTGAGACCCTTACGCCAATCATGGAACGCTTGAGAATTCGTATCCATATCATAAGCGATACATACTATCAAGCATATGATCGATCTTGTTGGTCTGATTAGCGTAGAAAAGCTTTTTAGTATCGAATCACTCTATCTACACCCAGTCAAGTCAACACAGAATGTAAAAAAGAAGTGGTAGTCAAAAAATCCACCGATGAATCAAAATTGCAATTTAACAAGGTGTTGTTGCGACCAAAATCAAGCATCCGAAGTACTACACGCGCATTAAAATGCCGATTTGACGGCGCAACGTAGAGTGGCCATAAATCTCAGAGCGAACGAATCATACAGTTCACTTGAAAAAAACATGTTCGCTCATGACAAGGCACACGCGATTTTATATGGCCATAAAAACTGAAAAAATCGACCCGAGCCAAGCTGGTAAACAGTCGTGCGATATTGCGTGTTTGGTGTTGAACGGAGTGAAACACATTAGTATATGTACCTGTCATGTACGACACGTACACGTGTTTTATAAAAAATAGTTACCGCACACAATCTCCGTAGTTAAGTGAGGAAGGTGATTGAAAAATACAATTCAACAAAATCAGACCTTATTATTAAAAGGCTATACTTCAAGCATCACAAAAAAATTTTATAAGCGATGTTAAACATGAGTTTTGAACCAAGTATACATATAAAGAAGCGATTCATTCGCCAATATTTTCAACCTTTTGCTCTGTACTCGTTGGTAGGCACTGAACCTTTTTTGTTTGATTTCATGAAAAATTAATCGTTCCTGACATAGTGCTGATTTACATGCGGTTGAATTTTATCAGCCATTTTTTTCTTGCCTATTATTTCGCTCAAGAATGAAGAAGTTGGGTTTAGAAACGCAGTACAATTAAGATTTTCATTTTTTGTAAAAATTATTTGCTTGGCGTAATGTTGTACATTCTAGGCGAAAATTACATTAACGAAATTCTAAAAAACTATTTGTGCAGGAAATTTTGTCCCATACATAAGTTGGCGCACTGAATTTGCTTTGTCCCATGTTTATTTGTTGGAAGTTGAAAGTTTATTGCAACAGCGAAAATTGGTCAACAGAAACATTTTTTGAAACAATTTACAGTCGCGGAAAATGTAAAATACAGAATTAAGGATATTAAACAATAAAACAAATACAACTCTTAGGTACCAAGAAGAAACATAGCTTTGCAAGGTCATTTAGGCACTGCTCTTACTTACGTATGACCAAGGTTTATCCTCCATGTTTAATTTTAAGACTTTCTAATTCTAGCCTTTTTTCATTTTGGGTTGAGGATTCATATAAAACACTTTTGTCCAAGCATCAAAAATAAAAAGTAACTAGATTAGCCGCAAATTTTACATTCTAAATGAAAGGAAAAGAATAAAAAATTCTCAAACTGTGTACTAGTCCGCTAAAACAGGTTTTTAGCACTTTTGGGTTAGTAAATCTAAAATTTTTCGGCATTTCGCTGCTGAATTTCTTATTTACCTATCTATACCTAAAAAGCCTAGACTTGACTTTGAAATATTAAACCCACCAGGGTCGTATTTACAAGGGTGAGGCGGGCGGGAGCGGCCGCCCTCTTGGCCGAAAAAATTTTTAAATGTAAGATAATGCATGGAAAAATGGAAGAATTGCATCTCTGTGTCATAAAACCTTCAAATTTTCGGCGCTACGGGCCATGTGAAGTATTTACAACAATTTTGGCTCAAGCAACCAAAAAAAAACGAAATTTTTATAGCCTTTTGAGCGACTGGAAAGTTAGAACTTTATGACTTGATAGGGCATCGAGCAATCCCAACGAAGTTTCCTTCCGAAATAAAAATCATTTTATGTTGGGTACTCGTTCCTTCCCCCTTAGCCGAATCCTGGATACGGGACTGAAACCCGCCAAAATTTTCTAGCTGATTTATTAATTTCGAGTTGTTAGTCATTTTTTGGAAAGCCCCAAAATTCAATGCAAGGACAAAAATATCGAGATCCCCAGAGTCGAATTTGGATTATATAATCAGAAATTATTCATACAATTTAAGGACATAAGTATTTTTTATCAGAATTGAAAACGAAGCAAAAAATTTCGATTTCTTGTGAAATGTTTCTTCATCAAGGTAAAGAAAATTGTCATTGGTTTTGCATAGTTCCTATCAGTTCTAGAGATAGGTGACTTCAAAAATTTTGGGCCTCTCCTGAAACTTAATCCTGGTTACTCCCTAGATACGATAAATACCACGACCGTACACACAAAAAATAAATAAAAACAATCTTTCCTCCACCGAAAGGCGTTTTAAAATCATTTAAACGGACTAGAAGATTGCAACGACGATTTCTGAACCCTTATCACATTCGATGCATTTCTTGTCTTGAATATGATTTATAAAAGTTTTTCAGAATTTCGCCCGCTTGTTGTGCCCGCCCAACAATGCTATTCGACTGACACATACATAAACGTGTGAAGCTGATTTAGACAAGATATGACACTAACTGATCCAATAATTACTTTTGAGTCCGACGACAGTTAAATCTATGCATTTCTGTCTAGATTCATCACAATTCATCCAGCTATTTTTTACCGCATCCATCACCAATGAATAATCGGTAGCAGTGAGCAAGTCGTATCACAATTATGCACGAAATAATTCACCGTAATAAGTAAGCTAGAATAGCAAGAAGAAAAGCACATAATAGATCTAGGTAAATAAGCATCATTCCGATATAAAAGAAAAAATAGGTAGCAGACATGCAGAGCATAGGAATTCTGGGGGAATGAAATTTTGAAATGCCCCCGTTTAAACTCAAAAATGGTGGATAGCACGCGCGTCAAATACATCGCTTTTCGGCGTATTCGACGACGCTCTATCTTTCTAGAGCATAGAAAAACCAAAAAATTTCGAAAAAAATCGAAAATTTGAAAAAATTGAAGAAAATATAGCCAAAGATGCCGAAAATTTTAAACTTACAGATAGTTAAAAACGCTTATGGCAGCACCTTCTCTACGAATTTTTCGAAATGTGGAAAATTGCTCATTATGGGGCAATGGGAGATGAAAACATTTCCGGGGGTTGAAACCGCCCCCACGGATCATGTAAGGTATGTAGGCACTAAGCGCACAATGCACATTATTTGATTAATCCTATTATATGAGTACTAGATTGAGTACTTGTTTTTTCAGAATACCCTAATTTTATAATTTTGAGAAAAAAATTCTCTTCAAAATTCTCTCCTTCCTCCTAAACTCCACAAGTGCCTAATGCCGACCCCGCTTGGGTACTTGAGCATGCCACCCCACTATCCAGCCACAAACAGGGTACCACTCGCATTTTCTTCTAGCTAATGTTCCTTGTAAAATTTGCGGGCAGAGAATGTCAAACTAAACAGCTATAGGTACATTGGCCTAAGCGAGAGCAACGTCGACCTAGTCAGCAGCCTAAACACCTCTACAGATATACTAAGCCTAAGCCAAATCGTACATTAGGCAGAAACTTGCATTACGTCGCAGTGATAGAAGTCACTTTAATTTCTAATTTTTTATTTGCTCGTTTTTCACCAAATCTTTTTCCACAATTTCTATCAAGGTATTTGAAAGCCTAAATTAAAACAGTTCAGCGTTATGGGTCATTTTTACGATTAGCAGCCACCTTTTTTTCCACATTCAAGGGTTTTTGTGAACCAAATTTCGGAATGCGGAAAAAATTTTGGGTTCGGTTCACATTCTGGTAAATTTTTGTAATGCAGAAATGCGTCCTAGAAAGGTAAAATTCCAAAATTTTCCGAATACTTTTTATTGATGGTCACGCCGCGCCGCCCGATCTGCCAAGTCAAGCACCATTGGGCTGGGTTAGTACTTGGAACGGAGACTGCTGCACTTTTACTGAGAAATTACTCTGGATGCTTGACTGTAATAAGAATCTGTATTTCCTACACAGATTTACCCATCCCTGCACAGATATCAAGCTAAAATTTGCACATTACATGTTAAAAGTTGAAAGTTTTGGCCTTTCACGATAAATAAATGATCAAAAATTGCCTAAAAACGCCCAATTTCGAGCTAAAGTCTAAAATGCGAGAATTTTCAGGTGCTTAGCGCAATTTCTGGAGCATCGCACCGAACTCATGACCTAAGTATACAGATAATCTAAGTTTAGGTACCTTAACTATGTTAATTTTCTTCATGGTTTGCTCCGGAATCATGATTTTCTGTTCTGCATGCTTTTATATTGTGCAAAATGTATATTAAACGGCAAAAACGTTCAAATCTTTTGGCGCAAGCGCCGGTTTCTATGCTACCCTAGTTACGTACTCCATTTTAAAAGCTTTAGCATCAATAAGCCAAAGTTTTTCAGTGCTATAGGCCGATTTACTAGAAACTTCAATATTCTCGTTATTCGTGGCAACTCTGAACCTCAATGTTTCGTGATAGTTTTGTAATTTTGTTTTCTTTGTTTCTGGGTACAATTTCCGAATTACTTTTTATACGATGAGATTGTGAAAAATGATATTTCATAGCGCTTCACGCCAACTGAATTTCTACAACATTAGTTACTAAAAGGGCCGCGAATTCGACTTAAAAACGCTAAAAAACATCCACATTAATAAATTATTGCATGTTTTATTATTTGATGAGACTCCGGAAATCGGCTAAATTGCACCAGTGAGTCTAAAAACGCAATTCTATGAGATAGAACATCGTTACATTCATTGCAATTTATTAAATTAACAATTGCCAAATGTTCAAAGACTCGTTTTGAGTCTCACTATTAGGCATTCGTGTAGCTGGTTCACATATGTGTTAACATAGTTATATTATAAGGGCGTATGTGTGCAGTCGGCAGCATCTGAAGAAACGAGAGAAAGTTGCTGGCAGTCGGATTTGAAACGTGGATCTCTTGCTCTAAAGTCCAGAACCATAACCAATCGACTAACGCTGCTTAATTTCGATAAAGATTTCAAGGTATTCATAATGTTTTGCTGGTTTAACAGCTGATTAGGCTTAGGCTCATACCAGGGGAATGGATCTTGGTTCTGTGGGTACCGGAACCCCTTTTGCTGAGGTTGGTTGGTTGGTCAATGAAGAGGTTGATTGTGAGAAGGTTGACATAAGGGCAGGCCCATATCCATGATTTTATATGGAGGAAACTGAAAATTTAGAATCCAGATATCTCGAGAACCAAAAGAAGATAGACGAAAATAATGGCAGTTTTGAGCGTATCTCGGCAAGCTTAATATAACGATGAAGAAAATTTGTAAATAATTCTAACTTTATTCTATATTGATTCATATACAAGCAAATTTATTGAGTGATCTCTCATCATTCAATAGACAAATAATTTCTCAGCTTCTATCTTGTATTTAATTCTTGTCCTTTACAAAGGCAAACAATACAGAAACAATTCGGCGCAAAGCACCAAAAGAAATTTGACATCTTTTACATGTCTATATCAAATTTGAACGGTCTTGTGCAGGCTCGAAGACAGAAAATTTAGATAAGCAATAACTCCGATGTGAAGCGCTGGAAAAAAATTTTGTGATCCGGCACTTAGCGCCGGAAAAAAATTGATATGCTATCCATGGCTAACTCGAATTTTAGCGATTTTGAGCGGTTTAGAAGACAAAACTATGCATGAGCGAAGCAGTAAATGTGAAGCGTGCTAATCGCCGAAAATTTTGCATTTACTGGCTCGAAAGTACGCTAAAAACCTGTTTTAGCGATATTTCAGACGAAATTCTTCCAAAATTTTTTAGCGAATCTTAAGAGCGTGATCGAACAGTGCATAGAATATGAACATTGAATGAACACAATACATGATCTTGTTCGTCCTAAGCCCAGAGGAAAACAGTAATTAGCGTATCTCTTGTTATCCAGCAATTTAAAATTATGACTTTCTTTCACTAGCGGATCCTGGAAAAAATTTTCTCGGGGGCGGTCCGAAAATTTGAAGTCAGATATCTCGAGAACCATTAGGAGATAAGTGAAAATAAGGACAATTTTGAGCGTATCTCGGTAGCTCTAAACGATGGTGAAGACAAGTTTTAAACTGAAATTTCAAAAAATTTCAACCTTACTCAATATTGGTATGCAGGAAATTGATCATTTAAGCTATCTGCACAACCAATTGCTAATAATGCAATTCACGAGTGATTTCTTATCTCCTGCCTTTGTATTTAATCATTGTGCTTTACAGAGAAAGATTATACAGATAATAAATCATTCGGCGCGAAGCGCCGAAAAAATTGACATATTCTGCAAGTCGAGCTCAAATTTGAGCGGTTTTGAGCGGGCTATAAGACAAGAAACATAGATGAACAATAAATCCGGCGCGAAGCGCTGGAAAAGAATTTCATGTTTTTTATGTCATAACTTAAGTTTGAGCTGTTTTGAGTGAGCTAAAAGGCAAAAATATAGCTGAACAAAGAATCCAGCGCACAGCGCTGGAAAGAAATTAACATGCTCTCTATGTCTAAATCAGATTTGAGCGATTTTTAGCGTTTAGAGGACACAGCCATACATAAACAATACATAAATCCAACGCGAAGCGCTGGAAAATGTTAAGTTTGCATAATTCAAAAGACGCTAAAAACCTGTATTGGCGGTGTTTTAAAAGTGTTTAACTAATTTTCCATGTTTCCCTTTCGAGGACCCTTTGTAGAAACAAAATTTCTTTTCCATTCCGGAGATGGGGTGGTCCTGCCCAACGAGCCCAACGATCACACATTTATATTACCCGACTATGCCTTGGACACAAAAAATGCAAGAAACATCCTCGCTTTTACAGCTGAAGGATCTGGGGGACGCGCTCAAACGCTCCCAGCGGGACCCAAGCACCTGGGCGTGGGGGGGGGGGGGTTTGGGGTATGCACCCCCAGAAACCAAAATACTCCCCAGAAATCAAAATACCCCCAGAATTCAATTTTTGAAATTTTTTTTCGTTTTTTTCGCAATTTTTTGATGCCAATGGATAGTGCTTGATGAGAAACGTCAAAAAATGGTGTTTTATCGCCATACCACCATTTTTAAGGCCATTTTTCGACCTTCAAAAAAATCTTGCACCCTCCCCCAGAATTTTCTTGCTGCCCACGTATGGACCCAAGGCGGAGCCCGGAAAATTTTATGAAATAAAATTTTGAAATGAACGTTAAAACTGTCACAAAATCGGCCAATTATGGTTCTGAACTCAGCCTAAAAACAGTTAACCAGCCTTTTCATACTTACAAACCATTACAAATTCTTGCTTTGAAATGCGTTCTGAACTGAAAAACGAAACAAAACGAAAAATTGCCGGTAAGTGACACACACCTTTAACACAATGTCCAACCATCGTTATGAGTTGTAGCCGATAAATAGTATAGTACATCAAATCAGTGAAGCACTGGAATATTTTGACTGCTTCAAACAAATGCCGGGACACTAAAACGGAAAATAATGATGAATCGGCGCATAGCGCCGGGAATTTTTGACGTTTTGGCGTTGTAGCTCAATTTTGGGCGCATTCCAACGTAAATCTGCTGCTCAAAAAATTTTCAAAAAGGGTTATGGGAGGCGGCCGCCCCCGCCTCCCTAGATTCGCGCCTGTTTCTTTGATAGTCATGGAAAATCAGATACCCCCGTAGCTTCTAGTTATTGCGTTTTTCTGGATTACTTCTGTGGCTCGAGGTGATAAAGTACAATTTTGGGATCTCTACTCTTTTACTCAATTATGTAGCTCCGTTAGGATACACATAATGTAAAGACGCCGTATATTCAGCACAAAGCGCCAGAAAATTTTGATATTATTATACCAAAGCTCGGCTCAATTTTGCTGTTTTCTGGAGATCAGAAACAGAAGAAATAAATCTGGCAAGGATTCGCCAGAAGATTACGATATTTGTTATCATTCTAAGGACAACTTTGAATCTTCCTAAAGTTTAGTGATGCAGAAAGTATATCTGGCACGAAGCGCCAGGAAATTTTGGCGTCTTTATCATTTTATCATTTCAATTTCGCATTGCATCGTTTTTAGGATAAGAATTTCAAAAAAAATTTGTATACCTTACCTATGCTATCTGAAAAAAGCTTTTAGATTTAACTGATGTCGCGGAGCGCTGAAAAATGGGTATTTTTGCTAGCAACGTACAAAACCGATAGTTCCACAAATAAAATTTTGAAAAAATTCGGGATAAATTCTCCCTCAATACGGGCCTGCGCACAAGTAGTACTGCACACTTTGCAAATTTTACTACCCGGGTACCCGGCTATTTCATTACCCGGGTACGCGGGTATACCCATGTAGGACCTTAGATGGAAGAGAATGCAGTGAACATCGTTCATTTACGGTTGACAGTGAAATCTAGGCCAAAGTAATATCTGAGCAGTTGAATTATTGGAAAATTAATGCAACATTAAATAGAATCGAGGCTGTAATCTGAAGAATCCGTATGCATTTAATGAAATTTAAGTCATTTTCATCATTCAAAGCTACAAATTGTGAAACAGGTTTTGTATGAGCATAGCGTCATAAAATCATTTGAAGCAGGAAAACGCATTGACGGAAAGTAATTTTCAAATCAACAGGAATGAAAATTTATTCAAAAACAAGTTCATCTGGAGCTGACTGCATAGGCATAGCGCCAGGATTTTGGTTCGGGGGGCATGAACAAAAACTTTTTAAGACTACTTTTGCATTGAATGCCAGTAACGTTATGTATAGTAAAATGGAGTTTTTCGACCTTTAGTAGTGTAGCCTAGCTAATTTATGGATTTCTGACGATCAATAGTGTAAAGTGGTGCGAAGTGCCAAAAATTTTTGGAATTTCTACCGTTTTCTTATAGAATTTACGGCCTTTCTATTGACAAACAGTTCGAATTCATAAGTGGGACAAAGTGCCAAGAAATTTAGTCATTTTTTACCGCCCTAACATTTTGTAGCTCTGTGAACTTATAGTCTGACAGTGACAGAGCAGAAAAATTATCAAATTTATACAAAACAGTTTTAACAGTTCAAGCTTCTAACAAGTAAACTGCAAATTACTAAGTTTGCCTGAAGATATTTTGAGTGACTCAGGCTTTTAAACGCAATGCTGGAGCTTTACAAAAAGAAAGAACAGTAACTGGCGGCGCTATGCGCCGGAAAATTTTGACATTTTTGCACATTAAACTCAATTTATACCGCTTGAATCATACAAAACAGACAAATTAATGCCGACGCGATACGCCGGAAATTTTAAGAAATTCCTAACCCTTTTACCTGGTTTGTTCTCCCTAAAATCTCATTGCACATGTACAATGAGATTTTACGGCGGCGGGATGTCTGGGGTGGCGAGTGGAGTCGGGGGCAGAGTCCCGGAAAACTAAAAGAACATGGCAAAATCTCGGTTCTAAAGCAAGCCTAAAAACACTTAAAATTGATGAAGTCCTACTTTGTACAAAACTCCTGAGCTTAAATGCGTTTTCCGACCCCTGTTAATTACATAGCACAGCAACGGGTCGCCGCTAATAAGATAAAGAAAGATGTATCAATGAAAATTTTGTTCTTACCGTTTTCAGGCCCATTTATGGCCTTCTTATTAACAAAACGCAGTTCAGAGAACAAGAAATTTGCAAAAACTTAAGAAAATTTGGCGTTCCTTTCATTTAAAATAGGATTATGTGTCCTTGTAAAGAAAGAAAACAAAGCAAAAAATAGACAAAGTGGTACACAAAAGACAAACAAAGCAGAGAATAGACAAACTGGTACACAGCAAGCATGCGCAGTTTCATTCAACGAACAAATGGTGCATTAAATTACCAAAGTGATGTGAAGCGCTGGATTATTTGACTGATTCAAGCTTTTAAATTCATTGGATCTATATGACAATAAATAATAATGACTTGGCGCGAAGCGCCGGTAAATTTTGACGTTTTTGCCTTTTTGAACTCAGTTTTCTGGACACACTTTATTG